>JARDYJ010000012.1:16440843-16805843 GCA_029215755.1 Spea hammondii
TCTTCCCGGGACCCGGCCCGGGACTTGGGCGGGTTGGAACGCCGGTGCGGCACCTGGGCCAGGCACCCCGAGGTCCGGGGAGCCCCTGGCGGGACCCTCGGGGGTCTGCCTTAGGTGCTCTTCCCGGGACCCGGCCCGGGACTTGGGCGGGTTGGACCGCCGGTGCTGCACCCGGGCTGAGCACCCCGAGGTCCGGGGAGCCCCTGGCGGGACCCTCGGGGGTCTGCCCCATGGTGCTCTTCCCGGGACCCGGCCCGGGACTTGGGCGGGTTGGAACGCCGGTGCGGCACCCGGGCCGGGCACCCCGAGGTCCGTGGAGCCCCTGGCGGGACCCTCGGGGGTCTGCCCCATGGTGCTCTTCCCGGGACCCGGCCCGGGACTTGGGCGGGTTGGACCGCCGGTGCTGCACCCGGGCTGGGCACCCCGAGGTCCGGGGAGCCCCTGGCGGGACCCTCGGGGGTCTGCCCCATGGTGCTCTTCCCGGGACCCGGCCCGGGACTTGGGCGGGTTGGACCGCCGGTGCTGCACCCGGGCTGGGCACCCCGAGGTCCGGGGAGCCCCTGGCGGGACCCTCGGGGGTCTGCCCCATGGTGCTCTTCCCGGGACCCGGCCCGGGACTTGGGCGGGTTGGACCGCCGGTGCTGCACCCGGGCTGGGCACCCCGAGGTCCGGGGAGCCCCTGGCGGGACCCTCGGGGGTCTGCCCCATGGTGCTCTTCCCGGGACCCGGCCCGGGACTTGGGCGGGTTGGACCGCCGGTGCTGCACCCGGGCTGAGCGTCCCGAGGTCCGGGGAGCCCCTGGCGGGACCCTCGGGGGTCTGCCCCATGGTGCTCTTCCCGGGACCCGGCCCGGGACTTGGGCGGGTTGGACCGCCGGTGCGGCACCCGGGCTGGGCACCCCGAGGTCCGGGGAGCCCCTGGCGGGACCCTCGGGGGTCTGCCCCATGGTGCTCTTCCCGGGACCCGGCCCGGGACTTGGGCGGGTTGGACCGCCGGTGCGGCACCCGGGCCGGGCGTCACGAGGTCCGTGGAGCCCAGGGCGGGACCTTCGGAGGTCTACCGGCCGGGGCCGGGACCTGGCCGGCACCCGGGCTGGGCTTCGCGAGGTCGTTGGGAGCCGGCTCTCTGGAACAAGCAGCAGCTTCCCTATATATCCGGCGGAGGGTGCCTGACGTCCCTGGCGAACCGGGACGGAGTTCCACGTCACCACCGGGAAAATCCGGCAAGGCATGCCGACTTCGATGGATGCCGGCCGCATCCGACCTCATTGACTTCCAGGGTTTCTCAAGCAACTTGACCTGCCAAAAACGGGGACTTAGAGCAAAACTGCCGGCCGGCCGCGATCAACTTAGGCGGCCGGGAACGGGCACTTTGGGCACATCGACATCTACAGGACACCTAAATGGATAAATCTGGATGGAATTGTCTGTCTTTTTACCTAATTTTGTGAGGATTCAGAGGGAAAATGAAAAAAACACAGATTTTTTTTTCTAATTCTTGCTACTTTTTACTAAATTTCTAATTCTAAATTTTCAGCTAATCATCCAACTATGGTATCAAAAGAAAGCTCTATCTCTCCTTGAAAAAACAATATATAGTTTATATGGGTACACTATTCACAGTAAAAGAGAATCATCGCTGAACCGACATAGCGCAAAAATGGCAAAATTTCTCCGGGATTGAAGGGGTTAAAAGCCAAGTTGTTGCAACAGTATTGCAGGACCCGTGCAAACTGGTTGTGTAGGAGCGCAGTTGCAGTGGATACCAGGGGCTCTGTATGTATCCCATGAAGCATCATGACTGGTGGCTGGATATATATATATATGTGCAAAGAATACAATTGCACACCAACCTTAATTTCTTTGCCCGGTGCCAAGTAATTCATATAGATTCCAAAAGCAGTTACCGGCACTCATGGGACTTTTAAATAATTCCACGAAACTCCGTTTTTCTGGTCAACGTTTCAGTCTTTTTATTTATAGACTTTCATCAGGACATATACATATATATATGCAGATAACAGTCTATATTGGAGTGTGTCGGTAGAACAGGAGAAACAGGACTCGTTAACACGCGTAATAAAGTCACAAAGGCAGATGCACCACGGCAGGATACAGACTTTGGATAGGGGACCATGGAGTACAGGGCTGGAACTCCTCCAACGAGGAACACGGCTGGGACATGGTTGGGACACGGCAGGGAGCCCTCGGGCAGGGCACACGTAGTCAGGCAGCCCTCGGGCAGGGCACACAGTCAGGCAGCCCTCGGGCAGGGCACACAGTCAGGCAGCCCTCGGGCAGGGCACACGTAGTCAGGCAAGCCCTGTCGATACCAGGAGATCACAGCCAAATCAGAAGCCAAGGGCAAGGTCAGGACAAGCTGGGTCAACACCAGGAGATCACAAGAGCCAAACCAGGAGCCAAGAGCAAGGTCAGGACAAGCTGGGTCAAAATAGGTAGAATCCAACAGGGAATAGCACGGAGCCAAGAAGCAGCAAAGCTGAATACACTATAATGCAAAGGACCAGACTGAAGGGCAGCAGGTATATAAAGGCAGGACTACATCCAGGTCATTTGAAATGGGTGCTCCTGAGAGGGCTGCAGGTAGACATGACAATGTATAAATATTACATAGTCGAGGCTGGCAGGGTGGAATCCTTACAGCCATTTGCCCATTCTGACCAAGAATTCACACCAAAGCTCTGTTAGATCGTGTTGTGTACAATGAGAAGAGGAGCTGTCAGATCATGACTGCAGTGAACAAAGAGACAGAGTCATATTATGTTGGGTGTGGGAAGGTGAGGGGCTGCCATGTAAATAACACAAAAAAAGCTAAAAATGGATACAGAAAGGTAGATTAGAGAGCAAAGATAGAGAGCAAAAAAAGAAAGAATGTGTAATTTTAATACATGCATGTCAACTCATATGTTGTGAAATATACCATATTGGCCCAATTATAGGCCGCACTTCAACTTTACTTAAATTAGGGGGTAAAACTGTGGCCTATAATCGGGCCAATGCGGTATATAGCATAAATAGACATTATATATATATATATCGTATATACCGTATTTGCTCGATTATAAGACGAGGTTTTTTTCAGAGCAAATGCTCTGAAAAATACCCCTCGTTTTATAATCTGGGTCGTCTTATAATCAGACCTCAAAGTCTGACTATGAGACAGCTAAGATCCAGATCCCCCGCAGCTCCAGGGGATCTGGATCCTCCTGTCTCAACCCCCCCGCCCACTTACCGGTACTTCAGAGTCCCCGGTGTGCAGCTGGGGCAGCGTGTAGATGTCTACGCGATTCTTGTAGACAATTTCCGCTGCAGCCGGAAGGAGGGGTGGCTAGCAGCGGGGGTTGTCTGCGTGCATCGCGCAGACCTTTCCCGGCTGTCAAAGATCAGAGTTCCCCGGGCCGGTGCGGCGCCGCCGTGGGGAACTCTGATCTCTGACAGCCGGGGAATGTCTGCGCGATGCACGCAGACAACCCCCGCTGCTAGCCACGCCTCCTTCCGGCTGCAGCGTGAGTCTACACGCTGCCCCAGCTACATGACAGGAGACTCAGAAGTACCGGTAAGTGGGGCGGGGGGGGGGAGTGTTAAATGGGGGGCATAAGGCATTTCTGGAGGCAGGGTGCTCTGTGAAATGCCTTTTAACCCCCTTAATGCCACTTTGCCTCCAGAAATGCCTTTTTAACCCTCTATACGCCACTCTGCCTCCTGAAATGCCTTAAACCTCCCTATATGCCACTCTTCCCCATAATATGCCTTTTAACCCTCTAAGTGCCAGAGTGGCATATAGGGTTAAAAGGCATATCATGGGGCACAGTGGCATATAGGGTTAAAAGGCATATCATGGGGCACAGTGGGATTTAGAGGGTTAAAAGGCATATCATGGGGCACAGTGGCATATAGTGGGTATAAGGCATTTCTGGGGCAGATGTGCATAACTGGGGGGCAGGTTGGAAAATAGAAGGAAATAAAACCAAAATATTTTTCTCAATCATAGCTTTTATTAAAAAAATAGTTTAAATGAATTAAGATTTACTGGTAAAACCTTTTTCCTATAGGGTCATCTTATATTCAGGCTTTTTCTTTTTTTTCCTAAATTAATATTAAGATTTGGGGGGGTCGTCTTATAATCGAGCAAATACGGCGTGTGTGTGTGTGTATATATATATATATATATATATATAAATAAAGTCATCTAATATTTATAAAAATTAGATTACAGTTTCCCATTTTTCCTGTCTGCAAACAGAAGGATTTCTTAGCTTGAGGGTGAAACATTTAATAATTTACTTCTGCTTCTGGTAACTCCCAATGTGTGTTTCTGTTTCCCTAACTTAACATAACAACAAACATAGTAAAACCTACTTACCCCAAAGTACCTGCTATTATGTACGAAGATGTGATCTGTAAGACTTTTCTAGCTGTGACTGGGGGAACTGCATTGGGCCAACCACAGACAGCAAGAACTTGCCCAACCCACTTATTTTAGGAATTACATAACGTAATATACTTATGTGCATCACTGCAGCAACCAATGTTAACAAAGACATAATAAAGACATGATGATGTCTTTGGTTAGATTTCAGTTATGCCCTTTTCATTTGAGACTATGGTGATTACGGTTGTCAAGGGAAAGGTAGCTGAAAGGTGCTGAATTCTGACAGCTTTGTTGCCCCTCTAGCTGTCCCCTGTTGACACAAGGGATACATTGTAACTTACAACTGCACCAGAGCAAACTATGCACTAACCTTGTTTGTGGATATAGCTAACATCTGGTGCTGATATGCAAAGACATCTGTGTGTAGTTAATTTATTTAATGCTGGAGCCCAAAAGTTCCATGTATTAGTAGTTAACCCCTTCAATTGGCGCTGAAGTGCAAACCATCTACGTGTGTATTTAACCTCTTCAATATAATGCTGTTATGCAAACAATGAGCAAAACTGATGGTTGGGTGCATAATACCGTGGATGCAATGTGGGGCATTTATGCACTGTAACTAACTTGCATTGTTCAGGACTCCTTTTTCTTTTTTGAATGGCGATACCTTTTATTAGGACAACATAAAGTCATAAATGTGTAACAGACTTTTACCCCAGGGGGCTGATTCCCCCGTCCCTCTTCTTCACAATATTCTTGTAAGAATCTTTTGGCTATTAATACCACCACAAATGTTCTAGCACTGCATCACCCAATGAATACCTCATCCCAAATACATTATTATTATTTTTTTTTTAATGTACACAGTTCATGGTGAAAAGTGGTCTGCCAGTATGTTTATGTAAAAGGTCCTCTCAAGGGAGAAGGACTGTGAAACCAACGGGAATAATGAAATCAGTTCTTACAACTAAATTGGGTTTTACTCTGAAGATCCCAACCACCATTCAAGTTTCTGCGATTAATCCTTTGTGATAAAATATGCAGATTAAAATAAGAGTAAATAACACAATACCTTTACTTTTCCTTCACTGATTTCTGGGCCTATAAAATTCAGGAGGGTGTTTTATCTCTGGATATTTATTACTATAGTAAGTACAGTGCACACACTGACACCCAGACACACACACCAGGACAGCCTCTGCCACACCTACACACCCAAATACACACGCCAGGACAGACTCTGCCACACCGACACACCCAAACACACACACGCCAGGACAGGCTCTACCAAACCGACACACACCCAAACACACACACCACGACAGGCTCTACCACATCGACACACCAGGACAGGCTCTACCACACAGACACACCCAAACACACACACACACACCAGGACAGGCTCTACCACACCGACACACCCAAACACACACACACACACACACACACACACAGCAGGACAGGCACTACCACATCGACACACCCAAATACACACCAGGACAGGCTGTACCACACCGACACACCCAAACACACACACACACACCAGGACAGGCTCTGGCTTTCTCATGATACATGAGTCTCTTTCTGAGGTCCCAGACACAAAGCTGGGGCTGTTTGGATCCAATTTAGAGGAGGCTATGGAAGGAAAGGAAGGCAACTGCTAAGAGGGCAGCTATCCACCATTCATCACTGGGGTCAGTGGATTCTGGGACCTCTTCTTCAGTTCCTTCTCCATGACTATCCCGTACTGTCTCCTCTGTTTCTCTCAAAGGTAATGAGACACTTTCCTCACTTTCTTTACTGTTCTCTTGAAACTCTCCATCTTGCAGGTATAGCACTGGTAACAAGTGATTCCTATGCCAGGCCTTGATGCAGCCCTCTGGCCCTTTGATTCTATAGACAGAAAGTCCTGGCAGTTTGGAGACCACCTCAAACAGAATGTCTTTCCATCTATCTGCAAGCTTATGTTTCCCTGGCACTCCCAGATTTCTAGGGAGAACTTTATCCCCAGGTTATATCTCTCTATGTTTTACTTTGGCGTCATATCGCCTCTTGTTTTGGTCGTCTAGCTTAGTGGCAGCCTGGTTAGCCATTTTATAGGCTCTCTGAAGGTGCTCATTTAGTGAATTCACATATTGATAATGGGAGGCAGGACTTGACCCGTCTCAGATCAATGGGCAAACGTGCTTCCCTACCAAACATTAAGAAGTACGATGAAAACCCTGTAGATTCATACCTGGTGCAGTTGTAGGCATGCACCAGAGCTTCTACATGTTGGCTCCAAGCCCTTTTCTCCACATTCTGCATAGTACCCAACATATCCAGAAGGGTTCTGTTAAATCTCTGAGGCTGAGCATCACATTTTGGGTGTGAGGGAGCAGTCCTTGACTTATTAACTTCGAGTATGCTCAAGAACTCCTTGATCAGTCTGCTCTCAAAATCCCTTCCCTGATCAGAGTGTATACGATTGGGCAGTCGATAATGCAAGAAATACTTTTGCCACAAGGTCTTGGCTACCGTCACTGCCTTTTGGTCTCTGGTAGGAAATGCTTGTGCATATCGGGTGAAATGATCAGTGACAACAAGGACATTCCCGATACCAGCAGAGTCATTTTCAATACACAGAAAGTCCATGCAGACCAGGTCCAGGGGACCAGTACTTTTATGATGGCTAATGGGAGCATCCTTTACTGGTAGAGTCTTTTTCTGTACACATCTTTTGCAAGTTTTCCACAATCTCTCTCATTTTGGGCCAAAAAAATCTCTCTTGCACTAGACCATATATCTTGCTTACCCCAAGATGTCCATGCTGATCATGTAGTGCTCTCAGAACCATTCCCCTGTATCGGTGGGGAAGTACCAGCTTCTTGCGATCAGGGTGGTCATGGTATTCAACAATCCTATACAACCCATTCTCCAGATGTAATGAATTCCATTCCCTCCAGAATATCTCTTTCTGGCACGAGGGAAGAATGGTTAAGAGATCAGGATTCTTTGCCTTGATGGCCTTGAGGACATTCCCTATCTACCAATCTTGAGCCTGAGCTCTCCGCTTATCTGCTTCTGTGATAGCTGACCATTGTTGTAAGATAATGGGAGCACTGGATGCTTCTGGTACAGCTCATGGAGAACAGCTAATAGAGTCTACTCCTCTGAGCTCTGCAAAATCTTCTGGCTTCTCTACAAACATTGCCATATTGCACAGAGCCCTCACTCCAGGTCCAGGAACCTCTTCCCACTCCTCCTCGTCTTGGCAAGGGGGAAGTCCAGGTCGACATGACTAGCATCCACATGGAGCACATATGGCCTTTCTGGAATGGCATATGCCAGCACTGGGGCCTCTGTGTGCTTCTTTTTCAGGGTGACGAATGCCTCCTCACACCCGGCAGTCCACTTCTCCCCAAAGGATGCAGTATCTTGGAGCCTTCTGAGTCCAGAGAGCTTTTAAGAAGATTGTATAGTTTGTGGGCTATCTTGGAATAGCCCTCCACAAACCTGCGATAATACGCACAGAATCCAAGGAATTACCTTAATTTCTCCAACGTTATCAGGTCTGGGCCAGTTCACAACAGTATTGCTGTACATTCTCTTTGATACTCAAAAAATAACTCAAAAGTTATGTGGGGTCAAAACAACGTCATTTATCTTTTCAGGGACCATGGAATGATGATGATGCACAAAGCCATCAATTCTTTTTGACCCAAGGAAAGAGACTACCAATAAAGTAATGTTAATCATCCCCATGGCATAGGGTTTTCAACTTTATTTTAACCCTTTCGCACCCATTCCAGAGGGAGCAGAATGTAGCGATGGGTATATTTTGGAAAACTGTAATTACCTTCCTAGTGGAGAATGGGGGGAGGGGCATTGTCACTACACTACCTTGGTTAATAAGTGAATTTTAAGAGTTGAAAATAAGTTCCAGAATTTTCAATTTGTAGGCAAGTCACAGGTTAAAGAATTTGTGTCAGTATAAACTGGAATGTTACAATAATTCCAATGAAGATGTGAAAGCCAAGAATGTGCAACATGCATTTCTCAGAATTATATGACCACAAAGTTACTAGACATTTTACAGACAGAGCAGTAGCTGAGGTTTTACTGCAGCATGTTGTGTGTAACTTGATGATATTATTCCCAAACAACAATTTGCAGAATGTGTTTTTCGGGAAACATGTTTCTTGTTACAGCTGTTTGTATGTATATAGGATTTATCCATATACTAATTCAATTAAACTAGCTATGACATACAGTTCAAAAACATTTAATCCTTTTCTGAACCTTGTGTATAAATTTAGCAAAATATCTAATTATTACTATAAAGCATATACTTCATTGCTTAATGCTGTCCTTTTAATTAATAGGTAATAAAAAAAATGAAACTTATAAGGGGACACACTTCAGACAAAAACATGGAACTCAAATCACAATTACTGACCACAAATGTACAAATGAGAATAAACAAATGGAAGTCCTCCCATGAAAAGTCATATAATTCACATTTATAGTGTGGGTTGGACAAAGTTTGTGAACCACTAGGCTAATCACTTCAACACAAGCTAATTGCAGTCAGGACTTAACAAACCTGGAGTCCAATTTGAGCCGTCTGGAAAATATACACCGATCAGCCATAACATTATGAGTCATGAGCGAGCAAGACTCATTGATGCATGTAGGGTGCGAAGGCTGACAAGTGTGGTCAAATCCAACAGATGAGCTACTGTTGCTCAAATAGCTAAAAAAAAACTAAAAAAAAAACACAAAAAACTCAATTATCACTATACTTCATTTAGATTGGAAGCACTTAAGCAGGTCACTTTAAGTTCACTATTCTTGCCAGAAACTGTGAATGAAAGTACCAAGTATGACAGTACAAGATAGATGGCAATTAAAACTATAACATGATGGCAATTTTAAACCAAACAACATAAATATTGATCATAGTTACATCCAATGTTAAGGAAGCATAATAAGAAGACTCTTGTCTAACCTAGGCCACAGACTACAGATACGACATCATATCCCAACGTTCTACATCATTTGCCGGCGCATAGGGCTTAGGGAGCACCAAAGCAGAAATCTGTAGTGACATACCTTTGCTACCAGGATAGGATGAAAGACAGAAGATGAAAGACAGAAGTTGGAAGAAGAGAAAGGTTAGAGATGGGGAGAAAGGGTGATAGGAGATGGAGAGAAAGGTGGGTAGGAGATGATGAGAAAGGGGTGTTGTAAGAGTAAGTGTGACCCAGAATGTTTGTGTACATGGATAAGCATCCATGTGTATGTATATACAGTATATGTGTATTGGCAGATGTGTGTAAGGGCAGTGTGTATGCATGTTTGTAAGCAGGCATGAGTAAGGCCAGTCTATGTGTGTATGCGTGTGAATAGGCAGGCAGAGTATGTGTATAAGTGTGTATGGTCAGGCCTGTATTAGGGCAGGGTATGTATATATGTGAATGTAAGGATGTATGAGCAGTGCATACATGTGTGTATGAGCAGTGCATACATGTGTGTATGGGCAGGCATGTGTAGGGACAGTATATGTGTATGTCTGTGTGTATGGGCAGCTGTGTGTATAATCAGGCATGTTTAAAAGCAGTGTGTATGCGTGTGAATGGATAGGCATGTGCAACTCCAGAGCCTACCCTTGCGGGACATGGCCAGGACTACCCACTGACATTACTGGAGGAAAGGGCGTGACGTGGCATGTGTAAGGACTCTGCGACCTGGAGGATTTGGGTATCAATGCGGAGAGCTAGCACTTCTCCTCAAGTCTCCAGGGAAACCAGGAGAGTTTGTTAACTGCTTTATTTGGGGAATTTATGCTAGATAGTATAGCTAGATGTTTGACTCAACATCAACGATCTCCCTCTAACCAGCTTAAAGACAATCAAGGGAGTGGGAGGTCTGTTAATGCAGACCTCCGATCCTGCTCCCTTGCGATGTGCGCAGCAACTCATGATTCGCTCATAAGTTACTTATGCAGTGAGAATTTCACCTTTAAAATAGACCATGGAAGTGGAGTCAAAAGGGGTGGAAATATATAGCGCCACTCCCTTGCAATGTGAATTTTTTCAGCTCCACCAATTTCGCTTTATATGGACTGTGTGACAGAGCAAAATGCGAGAGAAATTAGGAGAGAGGCTTGTCTGTAAGTAACACTCTTGTGTAACTAATACTATATTATCACACATATAATGTAGTGTTATTAACCATGAGCGAGCTGTACCAAAAATATAGAATAACAATTGAAATGTAACATTTGCATATCGTGCGCACAAAATTTTGGCTCTGGGAAAATTTTTGCACAAGAGAAATTTTCTGCACACACCACCTAAGAAAAAATAGAGGGAACATTGGTTGCCCTTTCGTGGTTCCAGAGCTGTGAGTGTGTTTTTTACTGTGTTTGTTTCCTGTGTATGACCTGGCCTGCCTGATACCCATTCTGGTTCTTAACGCCTGCCTGATTTTAGACTACGCGGATTTCTGGACTCCTGACCTCGGCTTGTGTGACCAACCGTTCCGGCTCCTGACCTTGGCTTGATCCACGATTACCTGCTTGTCTTACACTTTAGCTTCTTGTTATTTTTTATTTTTAATAAATATTTTGACCAGTACCCTTTTGCCTCTGTCCAGATTCATTGGTACCCTGACAGTCGCATACCCAAAGGCTGCATAACATGCCTGCCCCCTACTTTTTGCGCACTGATCATCAGCAACAAAAGCAAACATTTTAGATGGATAGTTATGAAAGCCTATTGAAAACACACTTAATTGATACGTTGCACATTTTATTATTATACAATGGGAGGACCTGTCCCTTTAAGTAAAACCTTATATTTGTTGCTTGAGTCAGAGTAGCTTTTAAGTGTCCGCATATAGATAAGTTAGGACTGTACACAATTGGCAAACTGGAATGATATCCAATCTGTAACTGGTAAAACAGTGCTGTTAGCTATCAGGGAGTGTGCATTACCCTCTTTAGGAAACAAAACTTATAACATTGCCAAGAAACAACCTTGCTGTTGATAATGAAAACGTCTGTGAAATATTTGGCCTTATTACCAGCAAAGTCTGTGCCTTAAATGACCTGCATATTTCAACTTCATAAAAGTGTAAGTCATTTTTGCATGGATTTTATAGGTCAGTCAGGAATATCCTCAATACATGATTTGTAAGGGGAATAGGACAACAACATGGTAAAAGCTCACCATAAGATATTTTATAATAACAGATATATCGCTTATCTCAATATCTCTCCTAATCAGACAAGTTACAATTATAGAGCAAATAAACACAAGTATGAAGATTTCCATAATAGTTTAATTGGAACCATTTAAATGTGTTAAATATTAAATATCTCACAAATATCCAAAAGCTTGCTGGTCTGGTGGCAACCCCCCCCCCCAGGTACCACTCATCAGAACCATTCCGTCCACCACCAGAAGAGCAGGCTCGGTTTGGGACATCAAGGATTTCTCTTGAATTGGCTTAAAAGGGAGTGGTATATCTATTAATACAGATCTCCAATCCTGCTTCCTTGTAATGTGCACTAACAACTGATGCCGTGCGTCAGGTTTGATGTCATATCCTGGCGCACAGCACTGAAGCCGCACCCACTGCCTGTGTGATTCTGCACCAGAAGGACACAAAAGAAGAACCTAGAGGAAAAAATGAAGAGGAGAAGAAAGTGAAGGAGGACAGAAACATAATTGGATCTGAACTATAATCCCATTACTTCCAGACAGCCCGGTGCCTTCATACGGTTCTATGGACAGGGTACCAATGGAGAGCCCAGTGTCCGAGAATGTTACATTCCAAAAAGCACCATGATCCGACATTGGGACCCTGGTCGACAGCGTCAGAAACATCCCCAGGGATAAAGTTCCATAGTTCCATAGAGTTTGCAGAGTTCCATAGCCGCAGCTGGGTAAACACCGGTCCTAAAGATTGGTACTAAAACCAGGGCTCCCAAATGAGCTTGCTCTCTGCAACCACCTCCGAGTGTTGCCCACCATGAGCACAGTATAATCACAAAAGAGCCACGTGGTGGGACAACGGATGTCTGTAGCGACACAGTTCCAATTGTCGGCAGGGTATCAGAGTACAGTTTCATTCATTTGCGGCTAGGTCCCTGTCAGGTGCATCAGGCTTTTCAGTGCATGCAGCCCAATAGCCAGCTAGTTTATGGGAGTCTGGTTAGGGCAGATCAGACAGGGTTTCCCGTTCACCCTGTGCCCCCCAATGAGCACAGGGTGATTTAGACATAAGAGGAGACTGTGCAAGTAAGTAGTCTCCACAGGAATCCATCAGTGGCCCTCTCCCAAACAAAAAACATACCCCCATGTGTCCTCAGCCTTAAGAGGTTACCATGACAAGCTCAACTACTCCATGGACCTTAGGAGAGGCACCCACACTAACAAACACCCACGCTAACACACATGCACACAGACATTCAACACTAACACATACCCAGACCGTGAAACTAACACACATGCACACACATACCTAGATACTCCCATAAACACCATCAGATGCACACACTAACATACCCAAAGGCACATGTTCACACACTAACATATTCAAAAGCTCAGTTGCAACCCTCTGCATCTGCCAACGCTACTTTAGAATCTCAAGGTAGGAGTGTGGGAGCATCCTCAATGGGCTGCACGGTTGAACCTCTTATCCCTTAATGGCCTCAAGTCCAAAATTAGGTGGCCTTGTACCCTTTGTTTTAGAATATCACTGTTGCTTCCTGGAATATTGCTTTTTGGGTTCTGTTGATAATTTTGTTAGTACAGTAAAAGGTGTTATTTTTTAGGGGTTAAAATAACTTCACCATGCTTTATTCTTCAAAGTTTTTAGGTAATAATGTAACTCAATATATGTAGTAGATGTCAGAAGCTACAGTGTATATTGTATACAGTTCACCATTTTTGTGAATAATTTGCAATTTGCTACCAATTATAAAAAACATGGATGCACTTTTGAGTAATTTTTAAATGTTTTACAAAGTGTTTTCACAACTAAATGGTCATAAATGGTCATAAAAATATCTTTTGTGTTGCTGGGAAAAATGTTAATTTTCAACAAGAATAAATCCCTGCAATTCCATATTTACAAAACCCACAAATCAAATAACAGGATGCAGTTGCACCCCAGGAATGTTCTTTAAATGTATCCAAAAATATAGTATATCTCTGTTACACTCAATTATTATGAAGATAAATTATATCTGGATAGAAAAGGAACCTGCAGCAATAGTTCATCTTCAAAAGCAGGATATTGTTAGCATACTTGATGGTCAAGAAATGTGAGTAGCTAAATATTTCACTTGAATGCTATAATACTGTGGGCATATTTATGTTACAGAACACTTTAAAAAAATCTTCCTACAACACCAAGATTAAAAACAATATTAGGATGATGCGGATCCTTAGGATGAGGGTGCTTACTGCCCTCACATTTGTATTTTCAAGAGCATCCCATGTTCATTTGCAAAGTGATGTCTAAGGCTCTGGGACATTTTTGAAGCTGGCCAATTCAATTTACCCCCTTCAAACTGTACATGTTTGATAACTAGACACTCCAGGGTATTTCAAATACTGGTATTGTTATATGGCGCACGTTGATGCTCCTTGGACCAATCAAACAGGGCCCTGTTTGAAATTTTGGTATTGCTGAATGTCTCAACATCCATGCATTACAGCAACACTTTTTGAGAGCAGAAAGTGATTGTAAATTGTAGATCACTTTCTAAACCCTGTGACAAACCCTGTAGCACAAGGGCCATAAATGTCACAGTTAGGGGTCTTAAGCACAGTCCTCTAGGGCAATCAGAGTCAGGAACACCTGACAACACCTGACAAAATAATAGAAAGAAACAACCTAGCTACCAATTGGAGCCCTCTCTAACTATACTATGCTGGCCCACACTGGCCAGCCTAAACACCCACTAACTTGACCTCCAAGCCAGACCCAGCTACGCCAGGCTCTGGAAAACTTTCCCCAGACAGCATGCAAAGGTCCAGGCAAGTATTGCCTCACTTGGCTCAGGGGGTGGTCTTCAGGGTCTCTTCTTGCCCTGGGAGCACAGGGAAACTTCCTCTTCCGCCAACAGTGTCTCTGATCATCAGGCGCCAGGGTTTTTTTTAATGCCCAGCGCATGTGCCTGATGCAGGCCCCATAGGAATCCCAGACTGGATCCTGCAGACTTCTAGCCTCTTGGAAAAGCTGGCATGGATTTTCCACAAAATGGGAGAATGGAGCATTGGCCCACCCTGCACTCCAATTGTTCCAGCTCGGGGACCGACCCATATGTATGATCTACATAGCACCTGTACCCAAATGCCAAACGAATCATCTCCCTGGGATTTACAGCGTCACAACCCATTTAAAAAGTCATGACGTGCCAGACATGTCAATTGTTGCCAATAACATGTTTTACCCTAACGTGCCTGGTATGTCAATTGTCATCAAAGGGTTAAAATTGGGCCAAAATTCCTTCATACCAGTGTAAAAGACTCATTGCCAATTATCGCACGTGTTTAATTGCAGTTGTTGCAGGCAAGGGTTACACAACCAGTTATTAGATTCAATAAATTAAATGATCATTTAAAAGGTGCATTTTGTGTTTAGTCATATTGTCTTTATCTTATATTAAAATTAGATTCATTCTAACTCAGTCTAAGTATATATGCTAGTCTAGGAGGTGTGGGAGCCTAGAAAACTGGTTACAAAAACTGTTAGGGCTAGCGGCACCTGGGATATGGAAAGGAGGAGCAGGAGAAAGAATGTGTGTGCATGTAAATGTACAGTGTTTGAGTGGGGTTTAGAGTAAATTTGTGTGTTTGTATGTATGTGTGTTAATAGTTATGGATGGGCACTGGAGAAATATTGCACTCAAGCACTATAACCCTAGGGTTGCCCTTGCTCTCATAAGGCAGGGACCAACAAATTTGGTTTGGATCTAGCAACTATCCCAAAAAGTTAGGAGCTTTTTCTTTCTTCCTCAATCATGTTTTTATTTTCCTGTTTGTCAAGCCTTGTCATACACTTACATAGATTAACACATTAACACACTCTAACACCATGCAGTAACAGACGCACGCTAACATCTTATGCTCGCAAACACCAACACCTTAAAATAACACACATGCTAACATTTTACTCTCATCTACATACATGCTAAAACCACACATTCTAACACTATAGGCTAACATACACTCTCATGCTAATGCCATATTGTAAAAAACATCATACACTCTAGCACCACACTCAGGCACATGCACGCACGCACGCACACACACACACACACACACAGGCTAACAATATTGTAAGGCACTTACCTCGGGGAACCGGTATTCCCTCCTCACAGCGGTACAAGGCAGCCGCATGGCCGCACGGCGTCTCATGAATATTTATAAGGCAGACTGTCTCTTGGATTCTGCAGCGTCGATATGGCGACGGAAGACGTGGGTATTTAAAGCTGTCTTGCCCTTATGCCGGTGCTCAGTTGTACTGTGGCTCCCTAGTGGATGTTCCTGCTTCTCAGCATTCTTCTGAGCATTTCCTGTGTACCTGATTTGTTCCCTGACCCTACCCCGGCTTGTTATTCGACCACCTGTGACCTCTGGCATCCTCACTTGGCTTGTTATTTGATCATCCATACTTACGGTAACTCCACAAGAGTGTCCTGTTATCATCCCCAGGCCTCCCAGTGCGTGTTCCGTGTCGAGCAAGCGTGTTCATTCCTGCAGTTCGGATTCCTTCCAGTAAGACGTATTATAGACCTCACAAATATACATATATAAAATTACAGACGGAATCTGGCACTACAGTACAGTGAACATACTGACTCTAGAACTATACACAGTATACATACTTACAGACTGACTCCAGCACTATACACACACACATACACACACTGACTCTGACACTACAGTATACACATACAGACTCTAGCACTATACATTTGCACATATAGACACTGACTCTGACGCTACAGCACACACACTCACAGCACTATACATATACAAACAAACTCACTGACTCTGACCCTATAGTATACACACATTACATCTAACCCTATTTTCAAGATTCTTGAATTCCATACATTATTATTATTATTATCTTTTATATAGCGCCAACAGTTTACGCAGCGCTTAATACATAAATTCAAGGGATATGACAAGACAAGAATTGACAAACCGATATATTCGGCGGAGAGAGCCCTGCTCTCAAGCTTACAATCTACATCCCTGGGGTTCAGCCAATAAAGGTTTGTAAAAAAAAATATCCACTAAAAATGTATGAAATGTAATTAATGCCTTGCCTTTATATATTCCAAACAATGCAGTCATTCCTTCTAAATTTCTATAGTGCTGTACAGGCCATGTATGTTTACTTAACTGAGTGATTTTAAGTAAAAGCTTTCATTTCATGAACTGGAAAAAATGCATTTCCTCAACAGATTCATTCTGTCTTGAGACTCAGAAACAGCTGAAGATCATTACAGTTACTTTGAAACCCAATCCAATACCTTCATTCGGCAAAACTATCCAAAATCGTGTCTATTTAAGCACTACTGCGCTTTCACACACACACACACACAACAGATTGTTACCTTTTTAGGTTTAACCATAGATTTGTAAGGCATTGTTCTTAATGTCTTATAATAAAATTGTTTTAATAACACAATTGTATTCTGTGGGCCCTAATAAAGTAAGGTCTTTCAAATATACTTAGGCAGTAAGGGCAATGACCTAACTTCTTAATGTATTCATATCTAAACCTGGATCAAAATGTCTGACTGCTATAGATTGTAAGCTTGTTTGAGCCGGGCCCTCCTCATCTGTTGTCTCTGTTAGTCAATTTGTTATATTACATGCTACTTGTAACTGTCTACCCATTGCACAGTGCTACAGAATTTGATGGCGCTATATAAAATAATAAAAAATAATAATAATAGTAACTATATGACTGCACTTATTCTATTTTTTTTTTACTGTGAACTACTACATAAACTAAAATTATATATATATATATATCTTACATTTTACATTACAGTCAGCAATTTAGAAACACATACAATAACAAACTGGTGCAAAGGAGAAGAGGGCCCTGCTCTTGCGAGCTTACAATCTAGTCAGTGGTTGAGAGGAGACAATGGGAGAGGACTGCTTGGATGGGGATGAGTTGATCTGGTTCCGATGATGTGTTGAAGCTGTTGATTGTTCAGATGGCTTGATTATGATGATGGTTGGGAGTAATGGGAAGGAATGTTGTACGCTTCCCTGAACAGGTGGGTTTTCAGAGTGGTTTCGAAAGTTGCATATGAGGTAGAAAGTCTGATGGAACAGGGAAGAGAATTCCACAGAAGGGTTGCGGCTCGGGTGAAATCCTGAATTTCGGGAGCGGGAAGAGGTAACAGTAGAGGTCATGAGAGGAGCAAGGGGGATGGGTAGGGGTGTATTTGGATAGGAGGATAGACATGTAAGGGGGTGCAGAGTTGTTGAGGGCTCTATAGGTCAGGGTCAGAAGTTTTAAATTTGATTCTGAAGGGTATGGGGAGCCAATGAAGTGATTGGCATAGTGGAGCAGCAATTGGCATACATACAGTATATGACATTTCCTAGCATACTTTTTCAGCAGATCTCACAGCTCAGATGGGGGGGCATTGACCTGCACCCCTACATCCACCAGACCATCATAGACAGTCCTTCTTCCAAAGCAAAGTTATAATAATCAGTGTAGTAATAACACAGCTGTATCTCAAACTTTTTGTAATGTCCCTTTGAAACAGAAAATGTGAGATTTTTCTACTCGTACTCATACATTCTAATATAAGAATAACGGACAGTTGTTGATTTCTTCTTACTCATTACAATTTTACCCATTATCTCATGGCTCCTAATTTTATACACTAGTGACTCATACAGTTCATTAATGTGTTTATAGATAACTTTCAACCATTGCATTTTCACAGTGGGAAAATAAGGAGATTCCCACACTATTTTTGTTTCTCCAAGGTCATTAATCTGTAAAATAAATTTGAGATTTTTATACACGAGATATATTTGACATGACTCAGAAAAATGCTTAAAGTATGACTGAGTGGAAGAGTAAAAGGCATAAGGCATTATGAGTAAAATTATTTATTTTGCAAACAATTTTTTTCATACACTATTTTAATTCTTAATATATCTTCAGGATTAATGAGGAATCAAAGCCTTCATAGCCTGGTCACCAGGGATTTAGGACTCAGGTCACGCCTGCAAAATAAAAGTATACAAAAAAGGGCCCCTACTCAAAACATTGAGCCTATATCTAAGATATATATTACAGTATTAAAATGGAAGAGGGGCAGTATACTCATTCTTTTTTGGCTTGGTTATTTACAAGTTTTTTAACTGCTTTCAGTTTTCTCTGTATATTTTTATCCTATGGGGCGCAGAAACATATAAGGGAGAAAAAAACAACTAAAGTAAAATATAATAGTAACTTTAATAATAAATATAAATTAAAAAAGTGCAATGTGTAGGCAAAGGGTAAATATAACCAGCAAAATACACTTACATTTAGTCCATGCACCCAAAGTGCATAATGTGTGTATGTAAAAGAAACACCGATTATGGAATAAAAGACAAAGTTCAAATAAGTCCTTCCAGATTCTTCTAAACGCGTTTCGCCGACTTGGCTTCTTCAGTAGAAGTATACTCAGTCCGGTAAGTCTTTTTGTTTGCCTGTATTTCCACACTTTGAGGAAGAGTGTTTTTTATGTGGGTAGCTGCGGTCTTGTTTGGGAAATAACATACTTGTTTTCTCACCTTTCTTATTTATTCACTTCAACACATAACACGTGACTTTAGGTCCTTTTCACGTCCCTTTATTTTTATCCTATACAACGTTCTATACATTCTTCCATGTTTTTTTCGCTTTTTACTCTTTATGGTAACATGTATGTGTTAAGTTGCTGCTATTCCAAGTAGTATTTTTGATTTTCAAGTAATACTATATTTTAAAATGCAATGCCTTCTATTTTATCCATCATACATTTATTGGACAGTCTGCCATCTTTTTTAAAATTTAGCAATGATCTGTCCATCTGAATTATCCAATACATCTAGTGCATGACAGCAGTTGCACATCTACAGGTCATTTTCCTGATAATATTGAGGCACGCACTGATTTAATCCCTGTCTGACTGACTTTGTGCTTACTATTGGGCTATAGGTTGTTTGTGCTGCCATGCACCCATCAACTTACATATCTATTTAAATCTACCGCTACCTCTGTGTTTGTCTAGTCCCTTCTAGGGCTTTACAGATTTGGACAACCAGTCTATTCCTGGATATTGGGAAAAGAAAAAATGTCGGTGCGCTAAGCTAGTCTCAGGCTCAAATAATACAAATGTATAATATGAGGCCTACCAAACAGTGTGAGCATGCTGCAAATACAGTGTGTTGGCTGTACAATGTATACAAAAAACAAAATACTGTCTGCGCTTCTCACCCTAATAAAGTTGGCAACAAATATATAAACATAATATAAATGAGAGGTTTTGGTTATATGAATTGGCCAAAGCATAATTAAGCTCACCCGCCACGTCAAGGCACACTCTCAATAGGGTGAGAACCTACTCTCACCTCCTACATAGTGGGCACACAAAGCAGTTTATACTGCTACCAAAACCAAATTAATGTGTTGGGGGAGGTGCAATTAAACCTCCTCCCATTTAACCCCTGGACAGCAAGCTGCAACCAGACTAATGAGGAGCCAACAACCTCAAATATGTGCAAACAGGGAAAAGAAAAAATGTCGGTGCGCTAAGCTAGTCTCAGGCTCAAATAATACAAATGTATAATATGAGGCCTACCAAACAGTGTGAGCATGCTTTTTTGTTTTTTGTATTCCTGGATATTCCCTGATGCAATGTTTGGACTAATTGATCTTGGCTTGACACCGATTCTGATCCTTGGCTGTTGCATGAATTCTTCCCAACTACCTGTAAGTCCAGGTGGCTGGGACCCCCTGGGTCTACCTCTTGAGAATTGCAGCTACTGTGGTGCAGGTCCTACTCTGTCTGCATTGAGGATCATATCCTTGTACAGCACTATTGTGTCTGTACCTTCAAACATTATTTTAAACAATGACTTAGTTACTGTCTGCATTTTAAATATCTTTAAAAATACCAGAAAGATGGGTAGTCAAATCCTATATGTTTTTAAGCACATAATTCATTTTCCTAGCCCCCCCTGGGCTAGTCCCATGATCCTTAGCTTATTCTAGCAACCTATGCAAACTATGTTTCCAGTGCACCAATCATGCACCTCATAGAAAGGACCCTCGGGACACTGGCGCTTTCTAGCTCAACATGTCTAGCTAACGATCTACTTTGCCTATATAGTTGATTCAGCCCAGCTGTCCCTGTCTCTCGAGAATCAGTTAAATACCTGATGGTTGCTCTGTGATGTCACCTGAATGAATTTGCTCTGTTCAAAGCCCCAGCCATACATTTGTAGATACTCCTTGTACTCCTAGAAAGATTCCATATATGAGGAAAAATAATTAAGAAAACATCTGGGGGGAGTAGTCTTATTGCTCATAATATGTTATACTGTAAGCAGTCCTTTATATTGCTGGAATAAAAAGCAAACCTTTTCAGAATACATTGAGAACCAGACCAACACATGAGACAATTAAGTGATGTAATGTGGTCAAGTTTATATTACTCTGCTGGGACACATGAAACAGTATCAATGGTTACATTATGATATAATAAAAGTACTAGAGCCTTCTATGTTGTAGAGAAAATCAGCTATACCTGATATACCCCAAAGGGTCAGCAGGGAATTTAAAACTGTAATAAGTGAATTGTTCTGTTTTTGCCGCCTTTACTTTGGTTAACCCTTGTAGCCAGTCTAATTTTTGTAAAGATTGAATGAATGTAGCATTGTTCACAATGCTTCTATGAAACAATGGCAACTTGAGAAAGCAGGCATGTTGCAGTTTGATCAAGACCACACAAGTTTTAAGAGACCTTAAATCAGGGGTGTCCAAGTTTTTTCTGCAGCGGGCCACTTCATCAGAATTGTATAGGTGCGAGGGCCGCACTCATTTTTTACTGTGAGAAAATATGGCCTTTAATAAAATATGCAGATTAAAATAAATTAAATGACACAAAACCTTTACTTTTCCTCTCACTGATTTCTGGGCCTAGAAAGTGTTGTGACTACAAATTCAGGATAATTAAAAATGAAGTAGTTCTATTTATTCTAGGGATGCACCAAAATGAAACTTCTGGACCAAAACATTCACTTAGCCAAAACCGAAAATGACCCCCACCTTTAAAAATAATACTAAAAACTAAAATTTTTAATAAAAGTAGGTAACACACCACAATTGGACAAAAAAAATAGCAATATGACTTGGCATGATAGGAGTGTGATTGCTAACAGCAATCACACTCCTATCATACCCAGGCAGGGAACCAGTAAATGTTGGTACCTAGGCATGATGGGACTGTGCTTGCTGTGATTGCTGTTAGCAATCATATTCCTATCATGCCAAGTCAGCCAGTACATGCTGGTACAGGGTGGCTGTAAGTGATGTGCAGACCCCATACTTCTGGCAGCATCAATACACAAGGGGGGCAGCTAGCTAGGTTTCAGCATGTACTGGCTGACTTGGCATGATAGGAGTGTGATTGCTAACAGCAGGGGGCACGGCCTCCCTCTGCGTTCTCTGGTACTGCACAGAGGAAGCAGGACTGGAGCAGAGTCATGTGATGTCATGTGGACTCTGCTGGGTTCCGCTTCCTCTTTGCAGTACAAAAGACCCCCCCACTGGTAAGTAGCAGGGGTCTTGTTGTAGCAGGTTGCCCTGGCTGCCGATCTTACGCGGGCCACACCTCGAGGTCTCGCGGACCGCGTTTGGCGTGCGGGCCGCTAGTTGGACGCCCCTGCCTTAAATGAATCTTCTTTCATCAGTTCATTAAGTACATTCATAATAGCACGTGGCACTCTGATACGAGCAAAATATCATTTTAACTTTTACTTCATCATTACTATGCCATACATTATTAGTATACATACTCACAGACTGATTCCAGCACCCAATCAAGTTTGCTATTCATTGCCTAATGAAGCTGAATTAAAAGGACTGTTGGCGCTGCTGTTTACTTGTCTAATACTGAGATGCGGATGGTTGAGGGCGGATAGACTCCTGACCACGAGCCACCAAGTAAAAATATGCTGGACTGGAAGTGCCAGAGACAGTTTGGGTTCTGGAAGCCCTGGTGCTGAAGCACATGTTACTACAATACCCAAACCAGGGAAGACCCCAACTGAGTGCGCGGATTATAGGCCTATTTCACTTTTGAACACTGACACGAAACTATACTCCAAGATTTTAGCAGACCGTCTGAAATGCTTTTTGCCAACCTTGATTCAGAATGATCAAGTGGGTTTCATTAATGTCCGCCCTCTGACAATACACGTCGGATTGCTAACATCATTCACTTAGCCGCCTCTCAAGGGCGGCCATGCCTCCTTCTCTCCTTGGATGCAGAGAAGGCCTTTTATCAGCTCCAATTGGGTTTCTTAATGGCCATCTCCCTGAAGCCTTTATAATGGTGGTTGCTCGACTATATATTTATCTACATGCAAGGGTTTGTGTTGCTGGATTTCTGTCAAGACCTTTTGATATTTCTAACGGCACGAGAAAGGGTTGTCCTCTTTCCCCGTTATTGTTTGCATTGGCAATGGTACCTCTTGCGTTAGCGGTACGATCTAAAGTGGATATCAAGGGATTTGTATGCCACTCGGTTGAAACGAAGATTACTCTGTACGCAGATGACGTTCTGCTAACCATCACAGATCCTCTGACATCTTTACCAGCTTTGCATTCCCTCCTCGAAGATTTTAGCAACATCTCATATTATAAAATCAATTGGAGTAAATCTCAAGCTTTGAACCTAGGCTTCTCTGCAGGGACAGTCACGCAATTATCCAACGCATTCCCGTATGACTGGAGATCTGAGTACCTTACATATCTGGGTATCAGACTCACTAAATCTAGCCACACCCTTGCTACAGTGAACTTCCAACACATTTGGCGGGCAATTAAGGGAGATCTCCAAAGATGGTCCAAGCTGGAATTGTCATGGACTGGTAGAATTGTCTCCTTCAAAATGAATTCTCTGCCAAAGCTGCTCTATTTCGAACGCAGATCCGATGTTACGCTTTGTGACAGAATGAGCTGTCGTACAGGGCCCAAGGTATTCAGAGATGGCTCCAGCCTGGCTGCCAAACAGGCAGGAACTCCATTGTTAAACTAATCCCATTAACAGGATGGCTACCAGGGGGATATTCAGTAGCTAAAGGGGATTAAAGGCTGGGTTGTCTACCTGTTTATCAATGTTGATTTATGTTAATGAAGTTCTGTGGCTATATCAGTCTATGTCTTACAACAATAAACTGTTCATTCCTGCTGTACTCAGTTCAAGGTAGTTGTGTCTACTTATTGGGTACACATAGCAGGGTTCCAAGGTGCGCATGCTGACTGGTGCTGGAAGTGATTCCTGGGACAACAGGAGGATACATGTGGGTGATCTCTGGGAGTTACTACAGCTCTCTTGGTGAACCCGTTACATTGGTGGCAAGCGGCGGGATTGCGTCCTAGTCTGAGGGACACTTCTTTTGCACCGGGATCTATCTCCAGGAAAGAGAATGGAAGTCAGCTATGCAGAGCTGATCCAGAGGAATTGTACCCGCCTGAAGCTCTGGAGGGATGTTCTCCACTTGGAAATTAAGTACAAGGGGAAAAGCCTCCCAACCTTTGAGGAAAGGTTTTCGCTCCAGCGGAAGTTGCGGATGCCGTTCTTGGGGAAGCAGCCCAAAGAGGAATGGGTGACTGAGCTGGAGGTGCTGGTCCAGAGAGAGCTGAGGTTGGATGATGGATATCGGGCTCTGCGGTGGTACGCAGCACAGCTGTGCCTGGGGCTGGAGGATAAAGGTCCTACAGAGGGCTATGGCTTCGGCGGCCCGGGATTATTATTGGAAATTATAGAAAAGGATCCCGACTTCGGTAGTGCATCGGAGTGTCGGGAGGAAGACGTCCAGGAGCGAAGGGAGGAGGATATCCCATACGTGCCTGAGCTGTGGGCTGACCTGGATTATTTGGTCACACAAGAATGGGAACTGGAACAGGCATATCAAGAGTTCTTTGACCATGTGCAACAGTATGCCCCAGTGACCATGGATTTCATTGATTTTACTGCGTGGTCACCTGAGGATGTTGACCCAGGAGGGGTGGATGGGACTGAGTCACAGGGATACTGGACAGCTAACCCAGATCCGATAGCAGAACTATGTGACTGTACACCACAACCGGATCCAGAGATTGTGGATTTAATTGATTTTACATCTGAGTATGTTGGTCCAGGAGGGCTTGCAATTGACTTCCCTTCCCAGAGAAAGGAAGAAAGTTTTCTGGGTGTAGTAGATGGCACTGCGGTCTCCACAAGCGCCCACCCAGCAGAAGAGCTGCCATCGGGGAAGAGTACCACTGGCCTCTGCCTGCTCCTTTCCCTGTTTCCCGAGCCTGAACCACAGCAACCTTGTAGGGTCCAGTCAGGCAGCCCCTGAGACTGTGTTAGTTGATGGGACTGCGGTCTCCACACCTGGGTCCCCAGAATGTTGGGCAGTTGGCCCAGATCCACACTTCCCAGCAGAAGCGCTGGCAACAGGAGTGTGATGGAACTGTCCATCACTGGGGCCCCTGGAGAGGACTGAAAGCAAGCCTGCTACCCGCAGATTATGGACCCTGTCTCCCTGCCCTGGCGAGTGGGACTGTTGTCCTCGTCTGGGACCCGAACTCCCCAGTCTCTAAGTGCACCCCAGGACTGGTTAGTGGGACAGGTGCCTCTTGGCAGCCCCCTGCATCCACAACTCTAGGAGCGACGGAGCTGTGCTGTCCGACTGAACTGGATGCAGACCCGGTTGGGGTCTGGCCCCAGTTCAGTCTTCTTTTTAAAAGGGGAGATATGTGACAGAATGAGCTGTCATACAGGGCCTAAGGTATTCAGAGATGGCTCCAGCCTGGCTGCCAAACAGGCAGGAACTCCATTGTTAAACTAATCCCATTAACAGGATGGCTACCAGGGGGATATTCAGTAGCTAAAGGGGATTAAAGGCTGGGTTGTCTACCTGTTTATCAATGTTGATTTATGTTAATGAAGTTCTGTGGCTATATCAGTCTATGTCTTACAACAATAAACTGTTCATTCCTGCTGTACTCAGTTCAAGGTAGTTGTGTCTACTTATTGGGTACACATAGCAGGGTTCCAAGGTGCGCATGCTGACTGGTGCTGGAAGTGATTCCTGGGACAACAGGAGGATACATGTGGGTGATCTCTGGGAGTTACTACAGCTCTCTTGGTGAACCTGTTACACGCTTCCTTACATGGAAGCATGGGAGAATTAGCTTAATTGCTCTTTTGATGTACAGGAATGGTATACAGCCCTGGAGGTGATGGAGGTATCTAAAAATGCTATCCATTTCAGATGGAATTACGTCCCCTCCAAGCTATCTAGGATTTTTCCGTCTGCTTCTCCTTTATGCTGGAGACTCTGTGATCAAAGGGGAACGATGGCCCATGTCTGGTGGGACTGTCCTTTGTTGACGAATTTTTGGGTGGAGGTCTTTACAATTATTAACAACTTGCTCCCAGTCCCGATTGGTAGCTCCATTTCGGTTGCCCTCCTAGATATGCTTCCTCCTAACCTGAGCTCACCGTGTCTTAAGCTCCTGGCTCATGTCCTCTAAGCGGCTAAAAGTTGTATTTCCAGAAAGTGGAAAAACCCTGTGCCTCCATCACTACAGGAGGATTTATATTCTATGGCCACCACTCTTACGTATGAATGCATGTTTTTCAGTCGACCTGGGAAAGGTGGAACCAATTTTATCTTGATACATTTTGAGGTACTCCCTCTGGTTTCCTGCTTCCTGATAAGCGAACTCCTTGAGGTTGGAAAGCCGTCTGTCCATATCCATATGTAATTGTTTTTTGCATTTTTTTCCCCTTCTTCCCTCTCTCTTTCCATCCCTTCCTTCCCTAGATAGAGTGTATGTTACAAGATCAGATTGGGTTTGAAAAATTACCCATATTTCTTTATATGCATTTGTTTTTGGGTTGGTCCTATCTCTACTCATGAGTCATGTATATTTCTTTTCTATCATTTGGTATGTTTGGTCTGTTTCTTATTACGTACTCAATATTTCGATGCTCAGTGGACCTTGTTTTATTTATTCATTCATTAATTACCGCATTGTCAAGATCTGTGATGATGATGAATGAGTTATGTACTGCTCTTTTCTCTTGTTTTTGTCCATGTTCTTATTATTTTATAAAATTCAATAAAATTTCAAGTGAGAAAAAAAAAACACTGCTATGATATTGCCCACCAGAAGAGGAAGCTGTGGTATTAAAGTGTGGGAGCATTTTGAGGCTGTGGGAGATCGGCGCACTGCAAGATGCAAGTTGTGCCATAAGTTAGTGAGCAGGGGTAAGGTGAAAGGACATCTCACCAATTCTGTGATAAATCTAAACCTACGTACACACCACAATGGAGCTTTGAAGGCATTGGTTATAACAGCAACCTACAACAGCTGCCAGCAGCAGCCGCCAGAGCAAAGTGCGTGGTGAGGCCTGAACCTTCTCGAGGACTGTTTCCCACAGACTGGTGGTGGTCCTGAAGCCATTTAGGGATGTGACCAAGGACTTAAGCCACTTTGAGCCAGGTCATCCCTTACTTACCTACCTTAAACATGCATGACTTCCTGGAACAAATTAGGCCTTTCTGGGAGCCAGATTACATGTGAAGCTGATCAGCAGGCTGATGGCTTCATGCAAGCCATCATGGACACCCTGGAGTACATGCTGGCCACCCTCTGTGACCCAATGGTTAAGGGTAAGTTGGCACTTATTTATTTATTTATTTTTTAAACTTGGTGGGACATGCTTGTTTGTAGCATGCATGAGATGCAGCACAAAAGGGGCATGCTAAGCAAAGGAAAGATGCAGGAGTTAGAAATGGAACTTCCCAGCAGCAGTGGCAGTAGTGCCAGCCACATGTCCAATTATTATTATTTTGTTTTATATAGCGCCATCAAATTCCATAGTGCTGTACACTGGGTGGACAGGACACAACAAGTAGTATGTAATATAACAATTTGACTTACAGAGACAACAGGTGAGGATATGCCCTCCATGCCAACTGATTTTATATGATTAATTCATTGTCTAATTTGAATATATATTTCTAATAAGGCAACATATATTCTTTTTCTACCTTATTAGAATGTATTTTTAATGTTCTGTCATTTGTTAATATAGGTATTGGGAATGTACTGTATATAAAATGTATATGTGTGTATGTATATACAATGTGTGTGCAAGCAAGAAAGCAACATAAAACTATTGTAAAAACAAACTCTTGGCCTGGACCTTCCCTTTTTAGGCACATTGGCCTGCTGAGTACAGACAGGTGCCTGCAGGGTTCAATCCCAAGAAATACATCTGCTAGCTTCTCCCCTAAAACCGCAGTGTCTCGTGAATTAGTCCTAGGGGTGCAGTGACAAGTCAGTTTGTTTAATAGAAGTTCAGGCACTACACAAACAAAAATTATATATACGTATAAAGTAAGTGAAAATTAAAGTAAATTATAACAGGTGCTGCAAACACTTAAGTATAACCCCTTTCTACCAAAGTACAAAATAAAAATTCAATAGTGTTGCGCAAAAATATTTATGCCAATTTAAAAGGCAAAATATAAAGTGATTATATATAATATAATGTGACACAAACAATATGTATAAAAAATATATATTAAAGAAACAATACTTATATTTTTCGTATCTGTGTTCTGTCTTTTTTTTTTTTTTTTCAATTTCTCAGTTGTGGTTTTTCTCCCAGTGTTTCAATGTATACAAGAAAAAAAGAAAAATAACATAGTGTTTTCCGTAAGGGCAATAAATTTGTATCAAATATTTTGAAACAAAATAAAATGAGCGGTTCCACCCTCCAAAGAAATTATATGGGCTTCCGAAACAGTCTTTATATGATGCTGGTCAGAAAGAAGGGGTGCGTGGCAGTGCTAAGGAAAGACTTGTGCATGGCTGAGTAGATCTCTGGACTATAGAACAGTGGCATAAGTAACAGGTGGGTGTCTGTGACAGGAGGATATAACTGACAGATACCGGCAGCACAAAACTAGCATACTGTAGCAGGGGCTTGGAATTCTGAGGCAGTTACTGAGTGTCTTTGGCAGGAATAACTCAACAGATGGTTGTAGGGCCATCTTTAATATTAACAGGATCAAAATGTTTTGTTGTATCTCTTATTTGCACCTCATTTATGACTTTTTGCTTTTTTTCTGGTTTTCAAGTCCCTCTACAATTTTTCCTCTGTCTGCCCTTTTAAATTCTATTCTTCTCTATATTCTATTCTGCTTGAATTTTAACAAATTTCCTTTAACTACCCCCACCAGTTACCCAGAAAAATTTGCCACCGCTATTTACTGCCTGGGCCTGATCGTCGAGACACAGAATTCTGTGTAGTGTCTGTGAAAATGGACACCTTGCTGACCACTGCTCAAGGGGAAGCTGCATTGGGTACTGCCCCTTTTTCCCAGCGTTAAAGACAACCCTGGATGTCTGTGGCAGGAACTAACAGGGCAAAGTGGAATCCTTTGTCCTGGAATCCTCAATAGACAGTTGCTTTGTAGCAGAAACTGGCAGACTGAAGCAAGAGTTTGAGCACAGGTAACCAGGGAAATAGGCTGTGGCATAATCAAGGTTAGGCTATCAGAGGTTGTCCACAATAGGAACAAGAATACATAACTGAAGTGTATAACAAAGCCCAGGCCAAGGTCAAATATCAGGCAATTAAACAGGCAACTGAGGGAACAAATTGGCAAAACATGATCAAAGCCAGAATCCAAGTAGGGACTTTGTACATCAACAACTACCTCTTCTAAACCAAGCAGTATGAGTCACATCTAAGCCGACATAAACAGTACTTCCCTTTACTAGGCGAGTGCATATGGACGTGTACAAAGACTATTTTGTGAACAAGTCCAGTTTAACTAGCCAAGTCTGTAGTCTAGCATGTCAACCTCTTATCAATTTTTTTTATTTATATAGCACTGTGCTATTTTATTTATATAGCACCTGTATTATTCTGCAGCACTTTATAGTAAGATTATAAATAAAAATTGCATATTGAACTATAGACAGAAATCCTGGATCAGTAGAGATTACGATCTAAATTACAAATTGCTACTCATTTCAATATGCATGAATTATAAAAATTCTAAACATTTAGCACCCTAGAACCAAGCTGGACAACCCAGTCATAGACCATTCCGCTAAGGTATCATTAGTTATTTTACCTTTCAATATCAGTGGTTATATAGTACACAATAGCAGATTCATCATGTTAAAAGAAACAGTGTCAACCAATGAAGCTTAACCTACTTTATTTCTAACACATAAATGCACTTTTAATTTTTGATGAAGACACATTTTTACCGTGACATAACTTAAGCCTTTATTTGACTTTAATATTTTAATAACTGTTAGTTTACACTATGATTTTATAGAAGTTGCTGAATACTGTTGCAAAACTAAAGTCTGTGCACAGACCATATTGCTCTAATTCTATTATTAAAATATTAAAACTTAATCAGAAACAAACATCAAGCTTTTTGGCATGCAAATTACATTTATTAAACAGTGATTTAAGCAGCTATAAACACGAATACCATGAGAATATACAATATATTCTGTGATTAAGGCCTACTGTTTGTGCATGGTATGTTGTGCTTTGTTTACATTAGGCTTTAGCATTCCTTCAGTTTTAGACAGAAGCAGAATTGTATTGAACATTTTTGTACAAAGAAATCATTTGCAACTAGTTTTGAAATAATAAAAGCAGATCTGTTTAAATAATATGATCTCACATCTAATTTTTTTCTACATTTTGAAACAATGGCTTTAATATATATAATTTACCATGGCCATATCATTTTAAAATGTTTTTAAATAATGGTTATTAAAACAATAGTTCCATGTCTATGAAATAATATTAATCTTTGACATCATTTAACAATTCAGTTGATCAATTGATGATCATCATGACAAATAAAAATGTAGCTTTTTTTTTTCTCTTTTGGGTTTGGATAGTTAATAGTGTACCAGTGGCCATCAAAAATAATATGAGTTGATTGTTAAGCTACTCATTTACTTGAGGTGGGGGCATAAAATGAAGGAAACTCTGAGCCTTTCCTGCAGATATCCTTGGATGATTTCTCTCATGCTATGTGTCCCTAATCAAGACAGTCTTTAAGATTCCATTTTCGATGGAAAACAGAGGTGGAGCTATTCACTAAATTGAGTGAACTTTCAGATTCACTAATCTCTAATCACACAGTCCACACCTATAACTTGCAAATTCATACACATATACATACATACAAACAAAGCCACTCTGACATCATACAATTACACATACATAGACATAACCACTGTAACACCAAACACACATTCATACAAACACACATCCATCCTCACCGATTATCCATGCAGATAAAAATCATTCAGCCAATCTACTCTATTTATTGTTTCATATAGTGCCATTTTATTCTGCAGTGCTGTACAATGGGTAAAAGAGCCACACAAAGGGACTAGCATCTGAGCTAGACATGTACTGCTCCAATATCCTTGGTGGGGATCATACCACCTACGCCTGTAGGAAAGAGCAACCTTTAAATTGCCCTTAACCACGATTGTAACCAACACCTGAGTACCACAGCACTGCTACTATTTCATCTTTAGGCGATGGATAGCTCCAAAAAATTGTGAGTACCACATTTTAATCTTATTTTTATATATACCTGGAGTAGAAACATACTACACCATTGTGCTACTTTTTTTATTTTATTGTTGAAGCGCAACCACTACCCCCTTTGTGAATGTACTAATAGGCCTGATAATTTCAATTAGAAATAGACAAACAGATATGGCCACCATTCAAGAGGTCTTAAAAATACCTAATAGCCCATCAAGCTACCTGTTGGCTGAAGCTCATTATCCAACCCAGGTCATGGGTTCAAACCCCTTCAAGATGGGCGAGATAGTAATGCATGATATCCTAGTTAGGAACTTAAGTAAATTAACTATATTATAACAACTGTATAATTTGTTTGACAAAGAATGTTATTTAGCATGGTATGTGTCTCCGAAAGTAATGAACAATGAAAAGTATCGTATCTCAAAGAGGGTCCAGTCATTTTAAAGAGTTTGGGGTAACAATAAAAGACGCTACTAGAATATTCATCATGGTCTTGTGAGAATAATGGCTGTAGTATCACGTTCCTTGTGAGAATAAATGTGCTGAATGGACTGCAATGCAATTGTATTGTGCCCCTTCTTATCTAAACTATTCTGTGAAATGGAATGTACTGCAAGGCAACATAACAGAGAGCTGTGAAGGGATCTACATACAATCCCTTGCTTTTATGTGTCATCCTATTCTATATACACCAGTAAAATTAGAGATGAGCTAGTGGTGTCATTTCACTGTTAAAAAAAATAAATAAAAATAAAAAATAAAAAAGTCCTTTCAGTACAAATCTTTCCTTTTCCCACAAGGATCTAATTCACATGTTGCAGATTATTTTGTAAGCAAAGGGAAAGGGCCAGCATTTTCAGAATATACACTTCTTCATTAATAAGGGAAAAGTACATTTTCACACATATAATCAGACATGCAAGTAACATAAAATGACTCTTATTTACATAGGACATAGTACATAAGGTTGAAAAAAGACCTCAGTCCACCAAGTTCAACCTTCCACCTAACTTGATCCAAAAGAAGGCAAAAAACCTAATTGAGTTCCTTCTGCCATCAGGGGGAAAGATTCCTTCTTGACTCCAAATGGCAATCAGATTTCTCCTTGGATGAAGAAGCTCTAATATATTAATTCTATTTATAGCCCTTCTAAAAAAAATATCCAGACCCCTTTTGAAAGCATCTAATGTATTTGATAACACCACCTCCCTTGGCAGTGAATTCCATACTTTTATTGTCTTTACTGTAAAGAATCCCCTCCCTTGTTGTCTATGAGATCTCTGCACTTCCAGTCTCAGAGGGTGACCTCTTGTTCTTTGTTCATCTCTAGTAATGAACAGGTCACTGAAGAGCTCTTTATATTGGCCCTGCATATGTTTATAGAATGTTATCATATCTCCTCTAAAACACAGTTTTTACAGTGTATATATTTTTTATTTTTTTAGTCTCTCTTCATAACTTGTATCATCCAATCCCCTTATTAATTTTGTAGCCCTTCTTTTGCACTTTTTCTAGTTCCATAAAGGGCCCCCCTGGACGGTCAGGAAGGGGGAACATGACTGCTGTCCCCCTGCCTGGGGTCAGTAGTTCATGGTCCGGTTCAGGATATGGGTTGCAACATTGTTGCTTTAATGTACTGGGGAGGAATAAAGTGGAAACTTTCCTTATTCTGACCTTCAGTCATTTGACACTCTGGACGAGCTTTGCTTCACCATGGCGTCTGAACAATTAAAAATGGCCCTAGTGGCATTTCTACAACATCATGACAGGGCCTCGTTGATGGAGATGGTTGAGAAGGCTGCTCCAGCTCCCGTTCCTCCAGTTCCTGAACAGGCTGATGCTGCAGAAGGGAACAGCAGGCGATCCAGGCGTTCCAGACCTCCTTCCCGTTTAAGCCCTAGTCCTTTACGGGGCGGAGGGAGAAGATCTCTGCCTGTGTCCCGGGATACGAGGTCTGCACGATCCGGCAGACCTCTGCAACGTCCCACACAGAGAGAACAGCAGCGGGAGGCGTGTCCTCCTTCCCCCGCTGCAGAAGTTGATCCGGGGGTCGTGTGTGCTGCCGGCCCATCCTGTGAACGCAGCCGTAGCCCCCACTCACCAGGCAGAAGACGGAGAGAGGCGGCGAGTGTGGCGTCGGGACAGCAACAGCGGCGTGATCAAGTTTCTTCGGGTCAACAGACGACTCCTCGTGAAGGGGGGAGGCGGGCTTCCAGGGCAGCCTCTCGCCCCCACCCTGCTCCTGTTGCTGCACGAGGCCGGAGTGCAGCCTGCAGACGGCGTGAGGATTCTCCATCGTCCATCACTTCGGGAAGCAGATCTACCTCCTCCAGATGTGACGATCTGCCGCCCAGACTTTCTCCTGCTGCTAGCATCGATGGTGAGTGCTTGGGCCAGACGGCCTGGGGCACAGATGTTAGGGGATTGCGGGAATCACAGTGTGGAAGGGAGGGTTCTGGGGCTGACCTGGCAAGGGTCCTCGGGGATTTATTGGGTAAACTTGGTAATTCTGGGTCAGCTGATCCTTTCCCTGTCCTTGGGAACTCACGTTTAGCTGCTGTTTCGGGTTCTTCCCCTACACTGGCTGTCCCTACTTTATGTGAAGTTGCGCCGTTGAGTATGCATGTCACTTTGGATGTTAGGGAAAAAATTTGTAGCCTAGAATTTGTTGATTTGCTGTCTCTGGTGCCTGTAGACAAAGAGACCGTGGACAGGCCACGGAGGATAGAGCAGAGTGAGGCTGAAAAAGGCAAACACGTCCCACGTACTTTTGGTAATTGGCTTCAAGGTTTTTCAGTTTTTGCTAGCATTCTGTGCGAGCGCTTTCCTGACAGAGGCCCGTCGTTGTTTGCATATCTTGATCTTATCTGGGGTGCCTATAAAATTTATGGTGGTCAGTGTTGGTTTAAATACGATCAGCAGTTCCGTCAGAAGATGGCTGTTCGTCCCGGCATGCGTTTTGACATGCAGGACGGCAATTTGTGGTTGTTGTTAATGACCCCTAACAGACCGCTGCCCTTTCATGGGGGGGCCGCCGCATCAGCCCCTGGAGCGGCGGCAAGTGCAAAAAAGGGTGTTTGCTGGCTCTACAATGAGAGTCATTGCAGGTGGTACAGCTCCTGCCGTTTCCGCCACGAGTGCTCCCATTGTGGAGGACCGCACCCGGCGGTTAAATGTTTTAAGAGGAGCAGAGCAGGTGGCAGCAAGTCTGGAGGGAAGGAGGATACCAGCCGGGGCGAGGACCCCGGTGAGCGTCCTAAAGATGCTCCCTTGGTTAGACCGGTACAACAATAGGCGGGAAGCCTTGCTGCTTATGGATGGTTTTAGTAGAGGCTTTTGGATCCCCTTTGATTACTCTGATTCTCCTTCTATGGCTAATAACCTTAAATCTGTTTCATTGAATGAGGATTTGGTTGCAGCTAAGTTGCAGAAAGAGGTTGATTGTGGCCGTATGGCTGGCCCCTTTGTTTCACCCCCTTTTCATAATTTAAGAGTATCCCCACTAGGTTTGGTCCCCAAAAAGGAGCCTGGCAGTTTCAGGATGATTCACCATCTCTCATATCCTGTTGGTTCGTCAGTTAATGATGGTATTGCTCCTGAGGAGAGTCGGGTTCATTATGCTTCCTTTGATAGGGCATTGGAGTTGGTTAGGGTGTCTGGGCCTGGCTGTCTGTTGGCCAAAGCGGACATCGAGTCAGCTTTTCGCCTCCTTCCCATTCATCCCGAATGTTTTCATTTGCTTGGCTGCTTCTTTCGGGGTTTCTATTACTTTGACATGTGCTTGCCTATGGGCTGTGCGATCTCCTGTAGTTACTTTGAGGCTTTTTCTTCCTTTCTGGAGTGGGTGGTGGTCCAAGAGTCTGGTCTATCTAGCTTACTTCATTATCTTGATGATTTTTTGTTTGTTGGCCCTTCTAATTCTGACTGCTGTACTCTTTTGTTGAACGCGTTTCGTAGAATTTCTGGTGAATTCGGTGTTCCTCTGTCCGAGGACAAAACGGTTGGCCCGGTCACATGTTTGTCCTTTTTAGGGATTGAAATTGATTCCTCTTCTATGCTATTCCGGCTTCCTCAGGCAAAATTGCTCTCTCTGTCTCATCAGGTAGCCAGGGTTCGGTGTTCAAAAAAGGTTCAGCTTAAGCAGGTTCAGTCTTTATTGGGTCTGTTGGCCTTTGCTTGCCGGGTCATGCCGATGGGGCGTGCCTTTTCCAGACGTCTGTCGTTGGCTACATCTGGCGTTCGAGTTCCCACTCATTTCGTCCGCATTACGCGCTCCATTCGCGCTGACCTGGGAGTTTGGGAGTCCTTTCTCCAGACATATAATGGTCATACTTGCTGGCAACAGGCTGAATGTTCCAATGTTGACCTTGAGCTATTTACGGATTCCTCAGGTTCGGTGGGGATGGGAGCCTATTTTAGGGGGGAATGGTGCTCTCAGACTTGGCCTGCTTCTTGGTTAGGGTCGGATTTGTGCCGTAACCTCGTTTTCTTGGAGCTCTTCCCGATTGTGGTTTCATTGGAGTTGTGGGGTCCCCTTTTGTCGGCTAAGCGGGTTGTCTTTCGAACGGACAATATGGGTGTTGTTCATTAACCGTTCCACCTCTCGTTCCCCTCCGGTTTTGGCCTTGTTGAGGCACTTGGTTCTGCGATGCTTAGAGTTCAATATCTGGATCAGAGCTCGTCATGTGCCTGGAGAGGCAAATGTCATTGCTGATGCATTGTCTCGCCTTCAGTTTCAGCGCTTCAGGGAGGCTGCGCCGGAGGCTTCGGTCACGGGTCTCCCCTTTCCGCACTCTTTATGGAGCCTCGCATCTCCAACCTAGTGCCGATGCTCCGGAATTCCTTGTCTTCGAATACGTGGAGAGCCTACATTCGAGTTTGGAGAGCGTGGCTGTCGTTGGCTGGAGTCGAGGGTGATCTTGAGTCGGAGGATTTCCGGACTCGGGTAACGTTGTTGTATTTATCCAGCTTAAGGGCTTGTGGGGCCTCTGGTTCAACAGCTGAGAGGAACATGTCAGCCTTGTCATTTCTGTTCAAATTGTTTGGCTGGCAGGAGCTGGGTTCCAAGTTTGTTATTTCTAAGATTTTGCGAGGTTGGAAAAGACATGTGATTCCTGATAAGAGGCGCCCGGTTTCCTTTGCCCTGTTGCATCAGATTTTGGCTGTTCTTCCTTACATCTGTTGTAATGGTTATGAAACGTTGTTGTTTCAGGTGGCTTTTTCTTTATCATTTTACGGAGCCTTGCGGGTTGGTGAGGTTGTGGCCCCTAGGGCTGGCTCCAATTCCCCTCTCACGGTGCAGGACGTTGTTTTACAGCCTAGGTTAGTGCAGGTATTTATTCGGCGTTCCAAGACTGATCAGGTGGGCAGAGGTGCTATGGTCAGCATTCGTGCTACCGGCTTGGACTGGTGCCCTGTCCGTCTCATTCATTCTTTTTCTGTTTCACGTCCGGTGGGATGGGTCTCCTTTCTAATCCATTCGTCTGGTTCATCCCTGACTAGGTTCCAGTTTTCCACGGTTTTTCGTTCCTGCTTAATCCGGTGTGGCGTGTGTCCCCGTTATTTCTCTCCTCATTCATTCCGGATCGGAGCCGCCACTGAGGCTGCTCGGGCCGGGTTACCGACGTCCGACATTCAGCGTTTGGGTCGTTGGAGATCCAGGAGGTTTCGCTTATATATTCGCCCGCAGTTTCTTTGATTGTTTTTCAGGTTCGTCCCCTAGGCTCGTCTGGATAATCGGTCACTCCTTTATCTACTGGGCGGCTCGTCGGGCTGAGGAGCGGGTATATGGCAGGAACTTGGGTTTTCCGTACGTCGAGGCCAGAATTCGTTGGCGGGGTATTCGTGGCCTTCGGTGGGCTCAGATGTTTCCGGAGTTGTGTTCCTTGAGTAGGTGTAAGGTTTGTCTTACCAGAAGGAATCCGATATGCAGGACTGGAACACACTTGCTCAAAAACAGAACACACGCAAGGGGCCTGGTGAGGATAACAGGGCACTTGGTGGTGTAACTGTAAGCACGAGTGGTCAGAGGGCAACCGTTTAGCAGACCAGGGTCGGGACGCCAGAGGTAAACGTAGTCGGGTCGGATAGCCAAGGTCAGGATGCCAGAGATACACGTAGTCGGGTTGGATAGCCAAGGTCAGGATGCCAGAGGTACACGTAGTAGCAGGGAGAGCCAGGGTCAGGAAACCAGAGAAACACAGGAAGCCGTTTAGCAGACCAGGGTCGGATACCGGGAGAACAGGAACAAGATATATATATAGGATACGGGAGGAGCTCGCGTAATACGGACAGAACCAGTATAACTGAGCACTGTGGATACTGTGCTCGAGGTTTAAATAGCCCGGGGGGGCGTTCCCCGACGTCCGGGACGTGATCGCGTCCTGCGTCGCCATAGCGACGCAGCGGAATCCAGCCGGCGGTCAGCTTCATGAATATTCATGAAGCGGCCGCGTGCGCGAGCGGCTGCTTCAAGCTCCAGTCTGCGGTGCCGGCGTTTCTGCCGGGGAGGAGAAGAGGACGGCCGGGAGCTGCTTAAGGTAGGTGCCTTACAGTAGGTTTGTTCCGTCTTCTATTATCTTAGTTATACATGCGGGTGGCAACGATTTGGGTACTGTTCGTACCATCGATCTAATTTACCGAATTAAAGGGGATCTTTCTCGTTGTTTTCCCCTTTTTCACAAGGTCATTGTAGTCTGGTCGGAAGTTATTCCTCGACCGGTGTGGGCTCAGGGGTTGGGCGCTAGAGCCTTGGAGAAGTGTCGCAGGAAATTGAATGTTGCCGTGTCTCGCTTTGTTACCTCCATGGGTGGCGTGGTTATTCGGCATCGCGACCTGGAGGGGGATAACAGGGATCTGGTTCGTAGCGACGGGGTACATTTAAATGCAATTGGCCTGGATATTTTTAATCTGGGTTTGCAGTCTGGAATTGAAAAGGCGCTGGCCTTGGTGGGGGCGCAGCCATAGCTCAGGCAAGCCTGAGTTGGCTGCGGTGGCGGGAAGTCATGGCCAGCACCTTTGCTTGGATATCCGGTGTATAAAGAAGACTTGGGGAGACGAGTTCTGCGGAGGCTGATGGTACCCAGAACGAGAGCTCTTGGTAATGTTTGGGGTATCTGCCTGTCGGTAACACGACAGCTGGCAGGATGATTATGTTTATGGTTACAATGTGCTGGTTCATGATGTTTAATAAAGCTGTGGCCAATGCCCTTACCCACAAACTGTGTCGTCTTCTCTTTGGGTGTGGATGTGGGCTTTGGTCATGCTTGGTGTGGTGTCTTGGGTCTAAGCAGTCAAGGGCCCCCCTGGACGGTCAGGAAGGGGGAACATGACTGCTGTCCCCCTGCCTGGGGTCAGTAGTTCATGGTCCGGTTCAGGATATGGGTTGCAACATTGTTGCTTTAATGTACTGGGGAGGAATAAAGGGGAAACTTTCCTTATTCTGACCTTCAGTCATTTGACACTCTGGACGAGCTTCCCTCCCACCCTCCCCTGTTTTTCTGTATTTGTTGTGATCTTTGTTCCTGTGCTGGTGTCGGTTTTTCTTTTCTTTTAGTCACAGCGGGAAGTCATGGCCAGCACCTTTGCTTGGATATCCGGTGTATAAAGAAGACTTGGGGAGACGAGTTCTGCGGAGGCTGATGGTACCCAGAACGAGAGCTCTTGGTAATGTTTGGGGTATCTGCCTGTCGGTAACACGACAGCTGGCAGGATGATTATGTTTATGGTTACAATGTGCTGGTTCATGATGTTTAATAAAGCTGTGGCCAATGCCCTTACCCACAAACTGTGTCATCTTCTCTTTGGGTGTGGATGTGGGCTTTGGTCATGCTTGGTGTGGTGTCTTGGGTCTAAGCAGTCATGTCCTTTTAAAGGACCAGTGCCCAAAATTGTACCACATATTAAAGGTGAGGTCTTACCATTGACCTGTAAAGAGGCAAAATGATATCCTCCTCCTGTTGCTTGCTGGCATTGCGCACTGTTGTCAAGTCTGTTGTCTACCATTATTCCTTAATTCTTCTTATTAGTGGTTTTCCCCAAGGATATTCCATTCATAGTATAGGTTGCACTGTTATTATTTTTACCATAATACATAACTTTGTATTTATCTGCCACTTGCTGGCCCAGTCCCCAACGCGGTCTAAATCCTCCTGGAAAGAAGAAACATTATTCTGAATTATCTTGTCTAATTTTGTGTCATCAGCAAAAACTGTGACATGGCTCTCAATGCAGCTTGGGAGTTCATTTATAAACAAATTAAAAACAAGAGGACCCAGGACAGATGCCTGAGGCAATCTGAAAAACATCCATTCACAACAACATTGCATTCTGCATTCTATCGTTTAGCCAATTTTCAATCCAAATACAGACATTTGCCCCAATCCTATTTCTGTTAATTTGTGGAGCAGTATCAGATGCCTTCGCAAAGTCCAGATAAATCACATCTATGGCCACACCCAGATCTATATTTTTACTAACTCCTTCATAGAATGCTAATAATGTTCTACTAATTGGATTCTGGATCAAGATATGTTTTTAAATGTATACCTTTAGCAACCCTTAAAATAATTTTCCAACTACCAATGTTAAGCTTACTGGCCTGTAATTGCCCAGTTGAGATTTTGCCGTGGTCAGGGACACAGACATAAACGAAGTCAGGAACAAGCCAGGAGTCAGGAGGGACATCAGGGAGAGCCAGATCATCCACAGGCAATCAGGAACACAGGAGAATGCACTTGCTGCTAGAAACATCAAAGAGCAAGTGAACCTTTGTTGCTTAAATAGCTGGATAATGGGCTGGTCCAAAGGAGAGTAGCTGTGGTAAGTTTGACAAGCTGTTAATTAGCCTTCAGCTGATGTTAATAAGCAGAATGGCAGCCAGACCATAACAACAAGATGTTCAAAAATCTTGAGGGCATATATTTAAGCAGACTTATTTTTCCAACATGTTCCTGTTTAAACTTTTATTTCTATGCAGCCCCATAATATTAGTCATTCAGAAAGTAAATGTGACTTAGCTTTGGTAGAGGCTGCAAATCCAGAGCTATAAAATCAACCATAGAGGATTCTGCACATACACAGGATGAGACCAGTGTGAGTGACTGAAATATGCGTGAGAAGTCCTGAATAAATAAGAAATCACAGTTTTCTAATTTTGTACATGGTATATTCTCTTGCAAACAAAGCACCACTTATCCAACGTACTGTCTGTATTGAGTATCAGAGGAATTGAAAATATCATCTAGACTAGTATAAAAGAGTTGACAAAATATCCGAAAACATTTTTAAAATTTTGGAAGGTAACAGGGGCATTACATAGTCAAAAAGGCATGATTGCTCATTAAAAATGCTAAAGGTCAACCTTTAAAAAAAGGTTTATGAGCAAGGGCTAAAATTAGCGCTGTATCTTCCCAAAAGTCCTGACATGGATAGTTAAAATAGTTAAAATACTATTTTAAATAACCATGGGGTGTCTAGTTTAAAATGATTTATGGTTTGATAGAGTAAATTGAATTTGCCTGGATGTCCCAAATAGAACACAGGTGAAATTCTAAATTGAAAAATGCACCCTAAATGGGTGGTATAACTGTACTCTATTATTACCATATTTGCTAGATTATAAAACGACCCTGATTGTAAGATTACAGAGTGCATAAAAGAGTTTTATAGAGGTTTATGGTTTTTAAAGAAATATGGTTTGATGGGGTAAATTGAATTAGTCAGCTTCAAAGATGTCCAAAATAGGACATGGGGGCAGAAGGATCAGATGTCAAAGTTCCAAGTTGTAGAAACGTGCACTTCCCAAGTGTGGCGTTTTACCTCTCAAACAACCTGCGAAGTCCATGCATGGGTGGTATCACTGTACTCGGGAGATGTTGCTGAACACACATTGGGGTTGTCATGGAAGCCTCCGTGCCATGGGCTCCTGGAGGGGACTGAGTGCCAGCCTCCTTACTACAGACTATGGGCCCTGGTAAAGTCACATTATCCAAATCATAAGAGACTCTAAAGACTGTGGAGCTCGGAAACAGATTTGCGGTTCCTGCATTTTGGGACTGTGACGGTTCATAGAGTCACCCTACCCCTCAGTTAATGTTATCCTTTTGTGTGTTATTAATAAAAATGTATTTTATTATTGCCTTATTTCCTAACCATTTACACACAACATACTAAGGTCTGGGAGATAATCTAATCAATACAATGTGTATTCCTTATCTTAGTGGTGTCCTTTTGTATTGTTATTCCCTTTACTGCGGTTTGTATCCCAGTATCTTGTTTATGTTAATGTGTGTTTTGCTGGATATAACCAGCCATCTGTGTCTAAAATAAATCAGTTCTCCTCTTTTACCTAAAGACTATTCTTGCCTGGTTGTTTGGGGACTGGATAGCGATATCCCATTACTTTGCTTGGGGATATTGCCTACGGATTAGGGTGGTTTGTTGTCCTAGAAGTCGCTCATGGCGGAGAGTGACAACCTGAGGTCCCTGGTCGGTCCGTCACCACAGGGGTGTTACTTTGAAGCGACATATGCCAGGAACTCTAAATGTATACCAGAATTACAATTTGTCTGAAAAAACACAGAAAATAAATTACTACCACAAAGTTTGACAAAGGCTGATAGTAGAATTAGTACATGTACATTAGTATATTAGTTCACTTTTCAACATATTTAGTTTTTTCTTATTTTTTGGTTTGTTTATTATTAGATGATATCGTCAAAAAAAAGGGGATGTTTCTAACTCCAGAGGTCCTGTCAGATGAAAGCAGCAAATCTTTTTTTGGCCCGGAAGAAAAATGAGAAAGAAGAGAGCAGGTCAACTCTTGCAGCAGAAGTGGTCGACAAAGTTGATGACATGGATTTACCGTATTTGCTCGATTATAAGACGAGGTTTTTTTCAGAGCAAATGCTCTGAAAAATACCCCTCGTCTTATAATCGGGGTCGTCTTATAATCAGACCTTAAATAGGTCTGACTATGAGACGACTAAGATCCAGATCCCCCGCAGCTGCAGATCCTCCTGTCACCACCCCCCCGCCCCACTTACCGGTACTTCTGAGTCCCCGGTGTGTAACTGGGGCAGCGGTGCCGCACCGGTGCGGGGAACTCTGATCTCTGACAGTCGGGGAAGGTCTGCGCAATGGACACAGACAACCCCCGCTGCTATTTCTTTTTTTCTAAATTAATATTCAGATTTGGGGGGTCGTCTTATAATCGGGTCGTCTTATAATCGAGCAAATACGGTAAATTATGAGCCTGGGAGGAGGAGTCAAGAGACACAATTTTCTGTAATTTCTTTGATAGATTTGTTGCTCCTGTCACTTTGCATAGCTGTTAAAGTTATGCTCCAGCTCACATTAAAGGTCTGCAGAACGGTCTTTGGTGCATGCCTGGTACAGGACTTCAGACCTCAAATCTTTAGTTAGGTTCTCTGTCCTGCCTGCCACTTGTCTTGTTCTGCTTGCATACATAGTATTGCAGTTAACTACCTGCTCTGCTATATTATTATCTGTAGGATACTTCCACCCGCACTATGCACCTATTTAAACCTGCTTCTAGCCTAGATTCCTTGCTTAGTTATACTTTGCCTGTCGAACATTGTTCTCTATTTAGTAGTGGTCCTACAACTACTGCTGCTTTTTAAACAATTTAAGGCAGCAGGCAAAAAATGTCTGCAGCTGTTAATTTTCTGTCTTTTAAGGACAGGAGACTGCGAAATTCGGTTAGGATAGAAATTCCTGAAAGAGAGAATGAGAAATGAATTAAATATGTTTTAGAGGGGGTGCTAGTGAAGACACTTTAACTGGATCTTAAATATATCTACTGCCTGCAAGATCAAATTAGAGGTACATACACAGTAACATTATAGACATCATAGTGTGTCACAACATCTAAAAGTTTCACGTTGCTGTCCATCTTACCGTCTGAAGCCATCATTGTCTGGTTATATCAATATTGTAACAAACCCACAGAAGATGCAGAATGAGGTAGAGATCTGGAATGGTAAGAGGAGGTTCCTTGTACGGTTAAAAGAGCACAAGGTTAAGGTCGGTGGAATACATTGATCCAATAATATGAACTACTGGACAGGCAGTGTGGTAAAATTACTGGTAATCATGTATGACAAGGTGACGGTAATATTCTGAAGGTAGTCACTCAACCCAAGTTTCGTGGTGCTTCTTTTTGTTTCCAGACCCACAAAGTCCCCCATCCAAGTATTGTACTACTAACCCTCATCATCAACTCCAAGAAAATGTCCTAAGCCATTGACAAGTCCTCCGTGTCTCAACATTCTTTTGTGACAGACAATCTCACTTTGGCCTACTGTATCCTGACAGCTGCATGTATGGAAACTGTTGTTGATTTCCTTAACAGCCTTCTACTTTTTCCTTTTAGGTACAGTTCCTACACCCTTGGTTTTCATTTTTCCCTATGATCTGCCCCTTGGCCTCTTATTGAGCTTGGATGCCCTCACCTGAAAAAGTAGCAAGCTCTTGCATGCCTTGCTAACAGCTCAAGATTTAGTGAATATGCATTATTTTTACAAATGTTAGCATGTGACCTCAGTCGAGTTTGCCCAGTGAAGTTAAGTCTTAACATAACTGACCAATTGACCACTTATTGAATGAAACTATTAGACAAGATAACTAAATGAATGTATTTCTTGCCCTACATGATTTAAGTAGAAAATGAAATTGGTAATTGCCCATTGATACCTCTCCAAATTTATAAGATCAAGTCAGAGCTTTAAACTATAAACCTATAGTCGATGCTCAGATATTTAAGTCAACGTTGCTTTTTCAAGTGGAACAAGGCAGATTCACTGAAAACCGTGCCACCACACAAATGCTTCTGTCCCAAACACTCCAAAGACCAAGTAATAACTAATCACATATAAATACATATACAAACCCTTATGTGGGCCTGTACATTATTAAAGATGATCCCAGTGTTTGCCAACCCACATCATAAGATTCACTTGTCTCAAGTTTAGACAGTGATAAGATAACCCCTGGATTCTGCTTTGGAGGCAAACAAAGTAAAACATGCAAGTAAACAAATAAAAACATACTTCAGATGATCTAGTCCAGTCATCATACACACTTAAATGGATGTGATATATGCATTGTCCCTCTAAAGGTTTACAAATGAATTCCCCTCCCGGGCTCCCAAGCTAAATGCCCTGCAGAAAATGCATTTACCCAAATGCACATCCCATGTGTCCTTTTTGAAGAGTGCATATTAAAGTCACCACAGAGTACTTTGATATGGATTCCTCTATAGTAGAGGTGTCAAAAGACAATATAACAAACCTTAGGCTCTTGTTCAAACATGAGAACCATTTCCCTGCTAAACTATGATATTAAGTTATACATCAAAATACTAGCCAATAGAATTGGTCCCATTGTACCTCACTTACCTAAGAATGACCAAGCAGGTTTTTTATGGGTATCAACTAATTGATAGTACTTGAATGTTAAAATGTTGTGGAAATCTCCAAGATGTAAGCTGCCTCCTCATCTATTTCTATACCCAGTCAGTGTTTGACAGATAACACAGCCAAGAAATTTATGCCAAGAAATTTATGCAACCACCCCTTAGAACCAAACAGGGTACACTGAATGAACTGAATAAATAACTAAACTGAAGAGGTTTCTAAAATGTATGCTTTATTAATTGTTAATAAAGTAAACATATCAGATTCTTATAATAGGACACAGGGTATTCCTATAATTGCCACTCAACCGATATTTTATGGGGCCCTGGGAAGTGTCAGTTTTAACGCCACAGGGTTTATCCTGCAGCTGGATGTGAAAGGACCAATGAATCGTAGTGCAAGCTTCATGGATGTAACCTTCAAATTCAGGTACCACACACAATCACTGGGCAAGTAGGTAAGTAGGATTTGGAGAGAGATGTGAGTCAGCCTGTCACTCTTGGCATTTTGATGCCTCATCCAAGGTAGAGCACTGAGTCGACCAGTCTTTCCTCAAGAGCCACAAATGAAGAAGGGTACTGTACTCCAGAAAAAGACTGCTGATGGAACCCGCAAAATCAGCAGAAATGGGTTTTCCTCATGGACTCCTTTATGTATGTAGACATGTATGTCTATGTATAAACATATGTGAGAATGGATGTGGATGTGTAAGTGGTGAGAGATGGAGTGTATTTTAACATGAGTTCTTTGAGAAGGAGTATGTGTTAGTGAGTATGAGTGTGTCTGTTAGCATGTGTAAATTTGTTTAGTGTTTAAATATGTGTGCCATAGTGTATGTTGGGGGCAAGGGGCAATGATGGCCCAGCAAGCTGTTAAGGGCAAAGATGGCACAAACAAGCTGTTTGAAATTGGTATTTGAAAAAAAAAAAAAAAGGATGATTATGGCTGCGAGGGGTAAGAGTGGCAGGTGATCAGGATGAAAAGTATATTTGTATGGGAGTGTTGCATCTTAGCCTAGATGGCAGACCTCCTGCTACTAAAACAGGATTGCATATCTCTCTGTTGGGTGATCAAGCAAACCCTCTGTCCCACCGCATTATGAACCAGTTACAAGGGAGATCTTTGATCTCCCCAACCAGCCTATTTACATTATGAAGGCTGTGCCAGTTCAGCATAAAAAGGTGCTGTATGCCTTTAAGACACAGCACAACGCAATGCATGTGTGTTACAGCCGCTACATGTCTTTAATGTAATCTATTTAATGTATTAAGGATGATAACTGTAGGGGCAGGCTAGGGCAGCCCCACAGGTAAATAAATCATTGGTCACTGGGTATAGACACTGGGTAGGGAGGCACAATTATATGGATACAGAGAAGCCAGGAGGAAGATGCACACTGAAGGGAGGTGGGGACAGAAGGGATGTATTTACACTGGATGGAGACTGGGATGTATATACACAGGATGGGAAGAAAAGCAGAGGTGTAGGAGACTTCCTACCATCATTGTAAGGATATGTGGGAGGGGATTGATATGGACACTGGAAGTGTTGCCACCAGTTCTGGTTTCACCAGGACAGTCCCAAAACAAAAAGGTAAGTCTCTAGTCCCAGACTTACCTCTTTATGTCCCAGAAACTGATGGGGTTCAGAGGGGTCACGTAATGTTATCCCAGGTTAGTAGTGCAGCTGGCTGAGGCTTCATGGAGGGTAAGTGAATTGCATAATGTATGTATGCCTGGTTATGTAAGTGTGTGTCTCAGTACGTTAGCGTGAGTATTTGCTAGAGTTAGTGTGTGTTGTCTGGGTATGTCAGTGTCTGTGTGTGTGTCTGGGTAAGTTAGTGTGGGTGTCTGGATATGTTAATGTATGTGTTGTTGTCTGTCTCACTCTTCCCACCTCCCAATTTTCTCTGTCTCTCTCTTCACTTCTCTTGTACCACCATTATCCTCTTTGTCTTCTATTCCGTTCTCCAGTTTTCTTTGTCTCTCTTCTATCCCCTCTTATTCCTCCTTTATCCTATCTCCCTCTTTTCTGTCACCTTGTCAGGATTCCACCCTGCCTGCCTAGACTATGTAATATTGATACCTACTCACAAATCTATCTGCACTAGTGGCCACCCTTCTCTCTCTGGTGCACCCACTACTAATTAATATCAGCTGAGCCACGTTACCCGAGTGTATCCCTGCCCTTCACTTTGGGCCTTTGCATTGTAGTATATTCAGCTTTGCTTCCTGGTCCTGTGCTGTTCCCTGTTGAATTCAACCCGTTCCTGACTTTGGCTCCTAATCGTAATCTCCTGGTATTGACCCGGCTTGTTCTGACTCTGCTCCTGGATTTCGATTCCACATTGATTTGTCTTGCTGGTTTTGACCTAGCTGAAGGCTTTCCAGCCATATTGCCAGTCAAGACAGTCCTGTGTTCAGCTTACCTGTTTTGTCAGCTTGCTCCAATATAGACTGTTAAACTGCATATTTATGCAGCCTCTTGTGCCTTTATTTACCTACCTACCAGTCATGATGCATCATGGGGTACAGACAGAGCCCTTAGTAACTCCTGCAACTGGGCTCCTACCCAGCCTGCTTGCCAGAGTCCTGACACACCTTCTTTTCTTTTCATTTTCCTCCTTTCTCTTTCTTTCCTTTTATCTCTTTCCTCTTCTCTCCCCTAACTTGTCTTTCATTAAAGCACACCCTGACCACATCCCTTCAAAAATTGTCTGGGAAATGGTTCGGCAAAAGATGTTACACAAAAGGTTCAAAAATTGTAAGTTTAGCAACATTTGGCAATTTTGTCAATTCGCAGGAGTGTCTGAGAGTGAGAAGGGACCCCAACAAAACTAATTAAAATAGTTTTTTCTCTGCCATGGGAGCAGTTGGTGGAAAAGGTAGAGAGAGAAAAAAGCCTTCCGAATTTTTTCCAAACTAAAAGAGCAGGAAACAAAATTTGTTGTTTTTGGTCCATTTGGACAAGTCTACTTCACACCTTTTTTTTTGCAGCTGTACAATTACAATTAGTACAAATTACATGTGTTTCAATTGTCAGGAAAGACAAGACTTGGGAGATGTGATATAAACACTGAAATAATTAAAAGGTATTTAAGAAAATAGAAGAGGTTTATTTCAGAGGGGCCATAATTTAAAACTAGTGGATCAGAGGCATTGATGTAATGCAATTAAACGCAAGTGTGTCAGCCTCCAATGGTTAGGTATCTATGCCACCGGCATTTTTAGTGAAACTGGGAAATGGAGTAAAATAACCAGTGACATATTTTATAAGCCCAGTCATCTTTGAATTTGTTGAATTTAAAGTTTTTTTTTAAAAAAATTATTAAATAGGGTTTAAGATGCCATTTTAAAAATAAAGGCTGAAAGCATTAGCATGGGGCATTGCTTTAGTCAAACAATTCTGTTTTTTTAAGTGTGTAAATAAGCACTTCGCAAAATACGATAATTCTGCTTGGCTTGTTTAATTTATCAATCCCCCTGGGAATGTTCAGACATATTCAAAATGCCCCATTGTGATAGTGTCAGTCTTGCCTAGTCCAGTTTCCAGACTCTTTCATAGAAGGCTGCTGCCTCAGATTTGATTTCACGAACAAAGAAAAGGAATCTTGACAAAGGCCCCGTTTGGCCGAAAAGTTGCTTTTTTTGCTTTCTCTAAATAAAGTAACCTAAAAATTGGAAGCTGTTTGGAGTGCTGGGATTCCTTTTCTTTGTTTGCGTGCTTCAAGAGGGTTAATGCTGTCCCTTTTTCCTGCTAGCACCCAGCTTCCTGGGAGTTGAGTGCAGAACCATTTTTTCTTTTTTTCAGATTTGATTTCAGTGATTATTTCTGGTAGGAAACATAGAAACAGAACTTTTATATCACCTTTGGTTGCAGGTATATCATCTGTGTTTGTTCCAAATTGTGGTGCAAACTGCTGATCTTCTGCTAATGTTGGACTCCCTTAGGGTACAGTTTCCTCAACATTCAAGAACTGGTTACATACCACTTTGGATGGATTGTAATACTAATATATATATATATATATATATATATATATACTGATGTGAATAACACTTTTTTAAGTCAGTAAAATTTTCTAAGAAGCACATTCAATGTCAGCACATGAATTGTGTATTTTATAATAGCCATCAGTTCTATTGATTTTTGGTACAGTGTGCGTATTTTAATGCAGTAAATTGGCTTTTCTGTATTCTCTAATTCAACGATACAGCAAAAAAGGCATTTCTTTTTCAACTAGAGTTTCATTAGATTACATACAGAAGCAGTACAGAAAAGCCTTAAAATGTGTAAGACATATAATAATACACCAAGTCAGAGACTATTCAGTTGTCGAATGCTGTTAAGCCTCTCTGATTTGGATATGACTTCTATGATGAATATACTTGGGGATATTTCTAGTCTATGATATATACACACGCTTAACAAAAATCTAGGCAATATCTTCTACTTTCTTCTTGTTGGTTTCTTTTTTCAACACTGTTGCCGTCTCTAAATATAGGTTTCTGCCTATTTCATACCTGGGAACTTCTTCCCTCCGGCTACCCAGAGCTTTCCCTTGCGGGACGTGGCCAGGACTGCCCACTGACGTTGGGGGCAGTTCTCGCTGATGTAGGAGGCCTTCCTGCTGATGTCAGCGGGAAACACCCCCATTTAAAGGGCAAATGGGCGGGGAGCGGGGCGTGTCAAGACCCGCGACCCGGAGGATTCAAGTGTTGACCCGGAGAAGCGATGCTTCACCTGGAGATCTCCGGGTCAAACCCGGAGAGTTCCCAAGTATGCACATTAATAGTTTTATTTCACTTATTCTATTTATTGATGCATTTTGATTAACACACCAGACATACTATACCAAGCGAAGCCATAGAAACAGTGTCAGAAGACTGAGGGTGCTCCATAAACATACAGTTTGAAGGCAGATAAGATTCCATCCCATTTGACCCATCTTGTCAATGTAAAGACTAAGCTGGTAATCAGTCTTTGGTCTCATCTTCGATTTATGTTATGCAAATCAATGTTACAAATTATATGTAGGCCGTGCAAACAGACAAACAAAAGGTAGAATACGAGAATATTTTAGAGATATTAAAACAGATGGCAATACACCAATAAACAAACATTTCCAGCTATGCAACGCAGATAATTGAAAATATTTTTATTTTTTCATTATAGATTGCATTCATCGCCATCCTAGGGGAGGAGATGTTTGTTGTAAGCTGTGCCATAGAGAAGCTTTTTGGATATTAACTTTAGGTACTAGAAAACACTATGGTATAAATACAGAATATAACCTTAATTTCTTTTTTTAATACATTTTAATTAATTTATAATAATTGGTCATTCATTTGTACTAATAATATCCTTTTTATAAAAAATAAAATTCCGTATTTGTTCAAATTATAAGATGACCCTATAAGAATTTTTATACTAGTAAATATTTATTCACATGTAAACATTTTTTTTCATATTTAATACAAACTATAATTGAGATATGCCTTATACCCCCTATATGGCACTCTGCCCCCAGATATGCCTTATACCCGCTATATGCCACTCTGCCTCCCACATATGCCACTCTGCTCCCCCGATATGCCATATACCCCCTATATGCCACTCTGCCCCTGATATACCTTATGCCCCCTATGTGCCTCTGCCCCCCAGATATGCCTTATACCCCCTATATGCCCCCCCTCCGACTTACCGATGCATCCCTAGATTTGTGCCACCGTGCTCCAGACTCCCTGGTGTTAAGTGGGGGCAGCCGGAGGACGTCTGCACGCAATCTCCACTGCTACCCGACACTTCTGCCGGGGCTTCTATGACTGGGCACTCGAAGGTCACGTCACACCGGTGCTCCTTCATAGAAGCTCCGGCGGAAGTGTTGGGTAGCAGCGGAGGTTGCCTGCGCACATCGCGCAGACGTTCACCGGCTGCCAGTGAGGAGGATCCCCCGCATCGCTGCATTGCAATATAAAGAGACTACAATGTGAAATGGGGTTAACTAAGGTTTAGAAGAAAAATCTTAGAGAGAACAACATTTGAGCCTAAACTTTTGAGGTCAATTTAATTTTAAAAAATTATGTCTAACCTTTTTACCATGTGAAATGTTCTAATGGTTAGTAATGGAAAATTTCTATCAGTCAAGTCATTTTGTGCCAGTGAATCAGAGGCAGCATTATTTGAACCTTACTGTGTAGATTCTGCCATATGACATCATCTATGCCTTGTTCCCATTGTCTGCGACATTGCACAGGACATGTAAGAAAATGCAAGCCTTTCATTGATACTCATTGTGTATATATAACATTGCCTTGGTCTTGCTTACTTTACTCACTCAGCTGTCAGCAAGGTAGGTTGATGTTTTGAAAGAAGGAAGAACTCTGAGGCTTATTTATGATAGCTCGTTACTCACATTCCTGGTACATAAAATGTTTTCTGACAAAGAACAGACTAATATTTCCACTTCACACTTGCCCAAAAAATCAAAATATTAATATACAGCAAGGGAAATGTGTTACTTATATCATTAAATATCTTAAATCATTCCATATCATATACAAATTGTTTTAATCCTGACAGCTACAGATGGTCAAACAAGTATGAAACATGCAAAAATGTCTGGGAGACAGAAGCTGAAAGGCACAAGTCCTAAGAAATGACAGGGACCTGAGATGCAGCAGACTAACGCGAGTGAAACGTAGGTGTAAGCATGAGGGCCAAAGAATCAATCCACAGAGTGAGACAAACTTTGATCAAAACAGGATACAAGAGATGATGTCCAACATCAAAGTCAAAGGCCAGGAACTAGAGAAAAGCAGAAGCAAGGTATAGTGGATACAAAGGGAAGAAGCGTGGAAATGTTTCTTCAAAGGAAAGCAACTGTAGAAAGGCTGAGCAAGAGGTGTTTGGAGTTTTTAAAGGCTGCTCATTATATAGACGACCAGACATAACCCCACAGAAATTATAAATAACCAACATTTTGCTGGAGACATTTTCTTGGTTTAGCCATTCACAATCACACCATGAACTTGCTTTCCTTAGCAGAACAAAAACAAACTAGGAGAAATGTTAGAACGGGCAGTCATAATCTAAATTTAGAGGATCGAAGATTTAGATGTAATAAAAGGGTGTTTTTTCGCTGACAGGGTGGTAGATAAACAAGACAGCCACCTAGCAGAAGTGAGTCTAATACATTAATGAAATTTAAGTATAGGATACACATGAAGCTTTGCAGAATCTAAGACCAAGGGCTGATTAAGGTCTGAGTCATCACATCAGAAAATATGTGGAGACCGGCTGGGTCAAATGGTTTTTGTTTGCCACCAAATTCACCACTGATTACCTGACCTCAAAGGCTGCAATGTGATGTATGGCAACATGACAAAGAGTGGGCAGGGCAGGTCTAGGAAGTGGGCAAAGAAAAACACCATTACCTCATTATGAGGTTGTGAAGAACCTATGTCTGATCTTCACTGTTATTATTATTATTATATTTATTTGTACCCTGTTTGAATGTGGCTGCAGCTCCAGCCTTCAAAGAGACGATCCTATAATCTGGCTGGGGCTCTTAATCACAGCACAGCCCTGTCTGCCCAGACGGCACCCGCACTACAGGGGGGATAACACAGGTGGGGGAACCCATTGTATCCCTTAATCCCCTCACCTGATACATCCTCTGTATACCGATGGGATTTGTGAGGGGATGTGGCTGATGGGATTTGTCATGGGATGTGGCTGATAGGATTGGGGGTTGGGTTCGGTGCACAGTGAATGTAGATTGTATATAAGTTCTGTGTGTTTGTAATAAAGAGAGTTCTGTTTTTAACCTCAAAGCATGAAGTCCTGTCTCATGATTGAGGGAAGTGCTGGTCTGTGACTGCTTTCTTCGGACAGCCGCAGCGCGTCCGCTTACTGGGAGAGGGAAGGAGCTGACGGGCGGATGTGTCCAGTCTGGGGCACAGGACGATCCGTCACAGAGGTCTCATGAGGTAATGGTGTTTTTCTTTGCCCACTTCCTAGACCTGCCCTGCCCACTCTTTGTCATGTTGCCATACATCACGCCTTTGTCATGCTCCCCCTTCTCCGACTACATCACTTCCAGGAAATGCAGAAATGCATGCACTTGTGTGTTGCACCTGAGTTCCACATGGGTTTCACTCAATTTCCGCATGCGTACCACCTACAGTTTGCTTGTGTTTGTTCCACTTATATATCATGTGAGTAATTACTTATTTCAGCTGTTTGTCAAATCAAGATCCATATATAATGAGTTTGTTCATTGCTTGTTCACAACTAAGTCCAAACTCATTACATTGAAATCTATTTGGCTATTGCTTTTTTAGATTCGACCCTTTGGCTTCTAACTTGATGCTCGTCTGTGGATTTGGACACTTATTTATGTAACTTTAACCCTTTGCTTATGGTTGACTATTCAAATATCTTTTTGTGACTCTTGATTAATATTCATTTATTTTGTATTTACAATATATGCAACTATATTCTTGGTGAGATCTCAAATTTCCATTTCTGTCTTCAAATTCTCAAATTATGTTTAATTTGGAATTGGCTGCATTACAATACAATCAGTGGCGACTCTAGAAACAATATATAGGGGGGGCACACAAGATACCACAGTCAAACTGGGGGGGCATTAATAATTTCCACCATTAAATCATACCACTGAAAAAACACACACACATATATATATATATATATATATATATATATATATATATATATATATATATATATAGCCAAAAGTAATGTGCTATGGAATGATACTTTTGTTATTGGCCAATACAATACTTGTACATTCAACATGGGAAGCCTGAAGCCACAATTTAGTAAGACTAATCCTTGAAATCCTTTAAACAACACAATACCTTAACTTTTGCACTAAATTATTTCAGGGCCTAATATTAGATCCTGCTGCTGATATATATATAAATATTAGATCCTGCTGCTGATATATATATATATATTAGCCCATGCTGCCCATATATATTAATATTAGCCCCAGTTGCCGATATATATATTAATATTAGTCCCTGCATTAACATGAGTTAATATGTGGATGAATTGTCTGAATGAGGGAGAGCATGAGTTAATATGTGGATGATTTGTCTGAATGAGGGAGAGCATGAGTTAATATGTGGATGAGTTGTCTGAATGAGGGAGAGCATGAGTTAATGTGTTTGTGTGTATCATAGATGTATAATTGTGTAAGGGCAAAGATGGCACTAGCAGGATGTTTGAGCCTTGGGGACCAAGATGGCACAGGCAGGGTATATATGGGACAAAGATGGCAAATCTTATGTGTGTTATCTGGGTGCTGACCAGGTTCTATGTGGGCAGCGTGGTTGGGGTGTGCAACCTGTGATCTATCCCTGTAATTTAGGGGTTTTAAATATACCTTTAATGCCGTGTTTTTATGTGAATTCCAATTGATCTGTACCTGCAAAGCTGGGTTTTGTGTGTTCTTCTGTAGATCCATATCAGCATATCTGTTTCCATACATTATTTATGTATACCTGCAAATACAGGGTTTGTATGTCTTGTTCAGTTGATTAATACCTGCAATGCTGTTTCCATGTATTTATTTGATCTATACCTGCAATGCTACATTTCATATATTATTATTGTATACCTGCAAATACAGGATTTGTATGTCTGATTCAGTTTATTTGATATATACCTTCAGTGCTGAGATCAGAAGTGAAATTCAATTGATCTATACATGCAAAGCTGGGTTTGTGTGTTAATGTGTTGCTCTATACCTGCTATCGGCAGCAGGGTCTAATATTTATATATATATATATATAGGTCCACAGACCTCCATCAAGGTAAGGTAGTGCTACTGACGGCAAGGTGCCGTCGTTAGCACCTGACTGGGACTGTCCTAGGTGGTTACAAATTCGGCGGGGGGGGCAACAGGGGGGGCAAGGAATAACCCTGTAGCAACGCCACTGAATACAATACTTCAAAATTACTTTTCCTGGTACTTATTTTCATTAATACTGCATATGGGGCTCCTTCATACTGAACCTGACCTAACACTCCTCATGTCTTCATTTCAGTTCTACATGGGGCTAGGCTCTAAAGTGCGGCTTCAAATTATTTTGGCATTTTCCCTTTATGTTACATTGTAATACTATGATGACAGTCCTTAGCTGTTCTATAACTTGACATTCTGTGTTTAGTAAGTTAGAAATACAGAAACAGAATCTTATGAATCATAAGACCCATTCGGCTCAAAGTGCCCATTTTCCTGCTGTACAACTCTTTTTTGGGCTGATGTTCAGGATAGTCTTATTCCTATTGCAAGTTTAAATTACTTGACTGTATTAAGTTCTTCTGTAACTTTCTTGTCCACGATTTTCCCTACATTACATCTAAACTCCCAACCCTCTAGTTTTTGACAATAGTCCTTACATTTCCTATAGAACTACAGTGTATAGTACAGTATAGTGTTGAATCAGCACATCCCCTCTCTCCTCCAAGCTCTTCAGACATTAAGTCACCTTCTGTCTGGCTCTCTGTAAGAAATCATTTTTATACTTTTATTTTGTTCTGCACATTTTAGGCCTGAATGCAACTTGAGTGCTAGGAACATATGGTATCAATTAAGTGACGTAGTTTAGAGGGTCTTCTGTGGAATGCCGGTGTATCATATGACTGTTCCAATAGGATTCCTTTACGTATACCCTAACCAAATGTAAAGGGGTATAAATTGGCATGACTACAAGGACAAGGTCTCTTTCCACGCTCTTTCCACGCTCTCATCTTCATCTCACCAAGATACTTAGCCTACAGTACCTTTTATCAACATTTGTTCCAGCATTGGTATTGTATGAATTGATAATTTGTTATCGAATAAACCTTATTAATAAGACATAGAAGCTGTGGTCTTGATTGCTGTTTGATCACTGGAGAAGCTTAGATATTCAAGACAAAGAATATTCTAACAAATTGACGAGCCAGCCAGTCTTTAGTCAGTTTTCTACGGCGAGCCTTTACTGCACGTTTGTTTTTTACTTTTCCTCTTCCGACAAAGGGGGGATAGTGTGCAGTTGTCTGAAGAGATCAAAGAGATCCTCTGACTAAAAAAAAACCAAAACCTAGCAGTGTGATCAGAAGAAAGTGTAATTCGACACTACCAGACCATTACCAGACCACGTGGTGAGAAGCAAGAGCATTCCAGAACCGTGTATCGTAGTGAGAGCAGATTGAGCAAGCAACTGATCTACGGTAAGTATGGATTTTATTAATACTTTGTCTTCCGGAAGTAAACTTGAATTTACGTTTGTTCCTTATACGGCTAGTGATTCAGCTTTGTGGCATGATTTATGGCGTCAATGTGAAGATGCAAATAAGAAGATAGACAAAAAGATATTTTCTGTGAATAAGGAGAAACAAAAGTTGAGAAACGTAATGAAAATGATTAAGATTTTTAATACATTACTTGATGGTGGTGTTAATCTGACTAATAATGATGTTAGTCAAAGTAATTCACAGAGTAGTGACATGGTTAAAAATGAGATGCACAATGTGTGTGCAATAGAAAAGGAATGTCCTAAATGTGATTTATTAACTGAAGAGATTCCTGATTTGTCGGATTGCTTAGAAATTAAGAATTTGTTAATTACAAAATTGCAGAAAGATTTGAAACAAGTTTGTGTAATTACAAGGGGAGATAGACAAAGACACAGCTTAATTCCAGAAAATGTAGAGGATGAACCAGAGGTCAGTTCAGAACAGGAACTGCAAAGGAAGAAGCTTAGAAATAAAGCAGCAAAATTAAAATTACAGATACAAAGCGAATTAATGAAATTACTTAAAGAAATACCGCCGTATAATTCTAATTTGGATGCATTTGGTAATGCAGATGTATTTGAATCGAATACAGAGAAGCATAATTTGGCTAATGAACAACGAAACAGATTATTTAAAATTTGGTTGCCTACATACATGAGTAGAAGATTAGTAGCTCCAATAAGTACTCCTATAGTGGAGGATGATGAAATCATCCATGGAACAGATAAGGATAGACTCCAACAGTTGATTAAGTTTACAACTGGAAATGAAAATCCAACACTTGACATACTAGAAAACCTGAAACCTACAATTTCAGAGGATCCATTTTCTTTTTTGTTAAGATTTGAGCAGGCATATAGAATAGTTTTTAAAATTTCTGATGATGAATGTCCTGCTTCTATGATACAAGTGTTTGTTAAAAAGTTTAAATATTTGGATCCTACTAGTATTGCAATTGCTTCGGATATGCAAACACTTGAGGCTGCTGCTGCGTTTATTGATAAAATCAGAAGGGAACGCAAAAATGAAAAGGTTAAAATGAATGTGGCTGCTATTAACAAAAGTTTTTACACACACAGAAAGGAAAGGGTTAATTCCTTTCATCCCCCTTCCCCTCCTCAGGAGTTTAAAAGGAACCACATGTTGGCTCCCAGGGGACAAAGGATTTGGAACAAAGAACCTATACAGTGTTTCTATTGTAACAAACCAGGTCACATTAAAAAACAATGTCGTAAACTTTTTTATGATATGCAATGTAAAGGACAAGGGAAATCAAATGGATTTATTCACACGTCTGACCAAATAGATAGAAGGAATCCAGTACACACTACATCACAGAGAGAATCTCCATATGCACCACTCATTAGAGAAATCAGGGAGATTGAAGTTAATAAAGAAGATTTACCTAATACAGGAACTACACAGGAGTATGTTTGTTGTAAGTGTCGCGAGAGCTATAATACGTAGATCTATGTTGATTCAGTATAGCTAGTATAGCAATCAACTCTAATTCGTACTGTATCCCTGCACTCTGTCTTCTATGAAGATGTTTTGAATAAGTTAATTTATTTATAAGAAAAACTATATGAACATCAGATGTGTTATATGTTAAAGTTTTGTGTTTTGTTTTATTCTGTAAGTTAAGATCCTGTAATGTTATATGTTGTATATGTTAAACTGCAACTACATAGTGTCCATCATTTGCAGAAGTACAAGTTAGGGATATTTCCTTTCTTGCTTCTCAGGTTGATTCAAAACCTTAATTTAGTTCATGAGAACAGGGTTTTGCGTCATGACTAAAAAGGATTACTATGTATTGTATTGTATTGATCAAATATGTTTTTCCGTAATCAATTGAAGTATTAATTATTTACTATTGTCCATATTCTTAAATTCATCTCATGATCCAAATTCATGTGTTATAATTTGCTATTTGGTTATTTGATAAAATGATGCGGTCTTTAATGTTAATCATTTTAAACAATTTCTTAAGAATCATATTAGAACATTACATCATGTTTTATAGTTAGGTGCTACAATAATAAAGGTTTTGTATCAGCTAAGATTTTGATGCTGCATATCTGTTGTGTTTTTTAGGTTGTATGTAAGAATCGAATGGACAATGCAAATTATTAAAAAGTCTATCATGGCAAAGACATCTGACATTCAACAAGAGACAACCCTTTTTGTTTCTCGCAGTTCTGACGGCGACCATACTGATGATTGATGGTTCTAAGAAAGATCTACAGAGTCAAGAAGATATACAGATTTGACAACCAATTTATAGACAATTTAACAATACTCAAGGGTTCCCAGACATAATTAAGAAGATAAGAGAAATTGATGATTTTAATGGTCATGTGTGTTTTGGTGTAATGAAAGGGTACTTATTAGTTTGTAACATTAGAATTAACGTCACTAGACAAAGTAATGTGAGGTTAAATGTGACGATAGGGCCTAAACATTTATTTAGTTGGACTAAAGGGACCTACACACAAGATGATAAATTTGGGTTTTGGGAACATATCATAAACAAAGTAGCTTTATTGAGTATAGTAATAGGATGCAGTAATAATGTATGTGAAGGTACATGTTTAATACCTATGGCAGATAAAGAAGAAACATTGTTTCCTATGAGAGTATTGGGAGTACCTGTCAGTAGTACACAATTATTATTTTATAAATTAGAGTATCCTGATTTTGTTTTTTCCACAGATATGTCAGAAACGGAACAGTTAGATTTGTCTGCATGTTTACATTTTGTGTCCAAAATTATTTGTTTGTCTTATCAAGCTGAAACTATATATCATTCATGTTTTCATAACCAGAGCTCATGTTCAGGTACAATTCAAAGTGTGAAAACATCTAACGATCTTGTAACGCCTATAGAGAAAGGTAGAGTATGTGTACAGGTAATGTCTAATGGGGAATTGATTAAAGCAATGTTTTCTAAATGTACGCATACAGAAATATTATCGAAAGGTCTGTATTGTATTGATGGCGATCCAATAGCAATCTATATATATGGAACTCAGATTAATGTTTCTCAAATTAATTCTCAAAAATTAAATGTTTTGCCACTACAGTTTAATTTATCACAAGTAAGTGAATTTCCATGGCAAAAGTGGGCAAATGAGATAAGGAAAGATGTAGGATTTTTAAATGTCTTGCAAAAACAATTAAAAGAAGCACAGATTGTATTTCAACATGAGCAAGGTAAACTCAAAAACATAGAACATGAATGGTCAATAGTCTCAGGTACATCTTGGTGGAAAAACTTTGCTAAATCAACAGAAATTATGGCAAAATCATCTGTTGGCTCCGCTATCACCAATGTTTTGTTACATCCATTTATTATTGTTTTATTTGTGTCTTTTATATGTATTATTTTTCAAATATGTTTATTATGTAGAATAAGAAAATCATATTTAACTATTCGAGAAAAGATAAAGCAAGGAGAGATGATATTAAGGGAAACTTTAAGACGTAGGATGCATCAGTCTTCCACAGATTCTTTTTTATAATATTATCGTTTACATATCTTCCTGCACTCACTGAATGTGATATGAATGTGATACGAATGTTGTATGAATGGACAGCAAACATTTATTTATGGTACATAACCATAAACAGGGGGAAGTGTAAGAAATCATTTTTATACTTTTATTTTGTTCTGCACATTTTAGGCCTGAATGCAACTTGAGTGCTAGGAACATATGGTATCAATTAAGTGACGTAGTTTAGAGGGTCTTCTGTGGAATGCCGGTGTATCATATGACTGTTCCAATAGGATTCCTTTACGTATACCCTAACCAAATGTAAAGGGGTATAAATTGGCATGACTACAAGGACAAGGTCTCTTTCCACGCTCTTTCCACGCTCTCATCTTCATCTCACCAAGATACTTAGCCTACAGTACCTTTTATCAACATTTGTTCCAGCATTGGTATTGTATGAATTGATAATTTGTTATCGAATAAACCTTATTAATAAGACATAGAAGCTGTGGTCTTGATTGCTGTTTGATCACTGGAGAAGCTTAGATATTCAAGACAAAGAATATTCTAACACTCTCCAAACAAAGATACCAGTTCCCTTTTTTTGACCATGATATATAATCAGTTCCCTTTTTTGACCATAATATATAATCAGCTGGATAAATTTGACTCTTCAATGTCTGGTGATATTAGGAGGGACACATAATACATTTTGTTTCTTTTTCTAGAATAGTCATCATAAGCCAGATACAGCAAAACCCATTTTTTTTAGTTAAGTGACTATTTATATTTTGAAGCAACGTCTCAATTACTGATAAATGCAGGTGCCAAAATTAACATACATTTGTTAATTTTATTTTTATATTTTATGTTAAATATTTTTATTTATATACTTAAGGATAGTGTGATTTTTTTACCGTTAGGAACAGAAGCATTTTTGTGATGTCATTGTTTAACTCTCTCTCGTTTACCTACACAAATTACCGTTTTTGCTTGATTAAAGGACAACCCTGATTATAAGATGAAGACAACCCCCAAAATTTGAATATTAATTTAGGAAAAAAAGAAAAACCCTGAATATAAGACTTCATACTTATTAAAAACTTTTATTGAGAAAAATAATTTAGTGTTATTTCCTTTTATTTGCCAGCCTGCCTCCAGCTATGCACATATGCCACTCTGCCTCCCTGATATGCCTTTAACCCCCTATATGTGACTCTGCCCTCCCCCTACAGAAATGCCTTTTAACCCCATACATGCAACTCGGCCTACAGGAATGCCTTATATGCCCCCATATGCCACTCTGCCCCCCCCGACTTACCAGTGCTTCCCCAGACTCGTCCCTCGTACTTCAGACTCCAGGGTGTCTAGTGGGGGCAGCCAGTGGACATCTGCGCGATGTGCGTAGACAACCTCTGCTGCCTGTTAGTTCCACGGTAGAAGTGCCGGCAGCAGCGGAGGTTGTCTGTGCGCATTGCGCAGACATTCACTGACTGCTGGGGAGGAGGATCCACATCCCCTGCAGCTCTGGGATCCTCCTCTCTGGCAGCCGGTGAATGTCTGCGCTATGCACACAGACAACCTCCGCTGCTGTCGGCACTTCTGCCGGGGCTTCTATGATGGAGCACCGGAAGGTCATGTCACTCCGTCACAGAAGCCCCCAGAGGAACTGCAAGTTCCTATCATCCACCAGTGCATGCCTGCCCAGGCCCAGTGCTGCTGCACCTCTTTAACCGTCCTAACTCTGGGGTAACCTTTTTTTTAATTTCTATAATCAAAGGGGAGTCAAAAAGGTGTCAAGGACCTGCCCTTTTAGGAATGACCCCATCCATGAAACAAAATTTGTTGCCTGAAAATGTGATAAATAGTTTTTTTCAGTTTTGCAAGATCGTAAACTGAAGCATGGGTATTTGGTATTTCTGATATAATTATTCCATATCGTTTTTCATTATCATTTTCTTTTTGATAAAATGATTGTGGCCCCATTGTATGTAGATTTGACAAAGCATTTGGGTCTATGGATAAGTATATTCTAATATGGTATTACAACATTGCTATTTTTTTATTTTGTGATGTAAAGGGTAAATACATTTAAAACAAATGTATATACTACGGAACTTGATCTGAAAGAAACTTACTTTTGGATGTTCTTGTCCAGGTAAAAGGGTTGTATTTTGATTTACAAAAAAAAAACACCCCAAGAAACAATAAAAGATAAATGTTGCATACTATTTGGTTAAGACATTGCCATATGCTCAATTCATCACAGTATTGTTTCTATGGATGAAACTTTTCAAAAATGTATAAATGAGTTGGCATCTGCACTTTACCCTAAGGCAGGGGCATCCAATGCAAAATTTCCGGGTGGGCCGGCCGGTCCATGCAGATAAAAGGTATCTTTTTTATTAAAGAACCTTTTAACCGCTAGTTTCCTCAAGTATTTCTGTGTGTCTATAAATAAGTGGAATTGATTTGGTTCTTTAGCCGGAGCAAATTTTAATCCTTTTCCGAAGAGTTGAATTTCATTTTGTTCTAGTTCTTTCCCTGATATGAAAAAAAAACAGTTTAGACAGGCCTACAACTTTTGTACATTCCTATAGAGTAGATATAAAAAGTCTACACACTCCTGTTAAAATTCAGGGTTCTTGTGATTTTAAAGAATGAGACAAAAATAAATCATGTCAGAAGAATTCAATTGCAAAAGAAGCTGAAATCTTTCTCGGACTGGGACAAAAAATAGGCCCGGGCATTTAAGACTGAGCAGCCCATTTTTATTTATTTATTTATTGTTAAAGCCCACCCTTCATGTACCATCTTTGCATTTCCCCAAATCACTTAAACATTCATGATAGACACAAACACTTTCTCATTCACACAAATCATTAACACATATTCATTAATGCAGTCTCACAAATCATTCAAGCAATTCATCCAGACATGAATTCATTAATTCTCATACACATTCACACAATTCATCCACACATTTATTCATTCATTCTTGTACGCATTCACACTACCCCCTCTCCCCATCCCCTTCTCATCTGCCCCTTCTAACTATGTTCCCCCTTATCACTATGTACCCCCTTCCCCAATATGTATCCCCTCTACCCCTTTCTATCTAACCCCCTCCCTTACCCTACTTACCTTGTTGCCGGAGTAAGCAGCAACTGCGACCGGGTCCGCCACTCTAGGGGGCCGGGCAGCCCCCACCAGGGCCGGCCTTAGGGGTGCGCGGCCGCACAGGGCTTAAATTAAAACATCTGGGTTTTTTTGTTGGTTTTTTTTTTTTTAACTTTATTTAACATCCTCCATGTTAAATAAAATTAAACAAACTTTATTTAACATGAAGGATATTAAATAAAGTAAACAAAAAAAACCCCCGATTTTTTAATTTAAGCCCTGTGCGGCCGCGCACCCCTAAAGCCACCCCTGGTGGGGGCTGCCCGGCCCCGGTCGCAGTTGCTGCAAGCTTAAGGGGCAGGTGCCCCTTATGCCCTGTGTTAATGCGGCCGCATAGGCCCAGTCAGTCCGTCCTGACTGAGCTTATTTCAAGGTAGGGGCCTGGAGCTGCAGCTCCATCAGCCCCTACGTTAATCCGGCCCTGGGCAGCCCGGCCCACCGGGAAAATGCCTGGTGTGCCCGATGGCCAGTCCGGGCCTGCCTGACGCACACCGTCTTCTAACTGGGGCTGTGTTCAGAATTAACCAATCACATTCAAACTCATGTAAGTCATTACACACCTGCCATCATTTAAAGTGACTCTAATTAATCACAAATAAAGTTCAGCTGTTCTAGTAGGATTTACCTGACATTTGCTTAGTTGCATCTCAGAGCAAAAGCCATGGTCCACAGAGAGCTTCCACAGCATCAGAGGGATCTCATTGTTGAAAGATATCAGTCAGGAGAAGGGTAAAAAAGAATTTCCAAAGCATTAGATATACCATGGAACACAGTGAAGACAGTCATCATCAAGTGGAGACAATATGGCACAACAGAGACATTACCAAGAACTGGACGTCCCTCCAAAATTGATGAAAAGACGAGAAGAAAACAAGAGGCCTACTGCAACATTAAAAGAACTGCATGAATTTCTGGCAAGTACTGGCTGTGTCCTACATGTGACAACAATCTCCGTATTCTTCATATGAATGGGCTAGGGTGGCAAGACGGAAGCCTTTTCTTACAAAGAAAAACATCCAAGCCCGGCTGAAGTTTGCAAAAACAAACATCAAGACCCCCAAAAGGAAAATGTGTTATGATCTGATGAAACCAAGGTTGAACTCTTTGCCCATAATTCCAAAAGGTATGTTTGGCGCAAAAACAACACTGCACATCACCCAAAGAACACCATACCCACAGTGAAGCATGGTGGTGGCAGCATCATGCTTTGTTTTTCTTGAGCTGGAACAGGGGCCTTAGTCAAGGTGGAGGGAATTATGAACAGTTCCAGACATACCAGATGGAAAACAGGGGTAACAGCAGGAGATGAGGGGTTCAAATGAAATATGGGATATTCATACCATGTGGAAAACAGGGGTAACAGCAGGAGATGAGGGGTTCAAATGAAATATGGAATATTCATACCAGGTGGAAAACAGGGGTAACAGCAGAAGATGAGGGGTTCAAATGAAAGACGGGATATTCATACCTGTAAGAGACGGAGATATGGCGGACATTAGTGATTGCCAGAGGATGGATGAAAGCATGAAGACCAGGGATGGATGTCTGGATAGTGCAGTGTAACTCTTAAATAGCCACTTATAAGGAGGCCACTTGGGAAGAGGCCACAGCATGGTTTAAACATTTTTAGCACATGTATGTGCACATGGATCTGATATTCTTAAAATCACTTCATGTAGGTCATGATTGTGGCACAGAATTTAACTAAGACTTTCATTGTGACCTACTGATTTAGAAGAGGAACATGTCACTTATTGCATATTTTTACCTATCCTCTTCTTTTTGCTCCTCCCCTGTTTTCTCTCCCATTCTCTTTATCTCTCTTTCTATTTATTGCTCCCCTTTTTCTTGATCTCTTCATCGCTTCTCCTCTATGACTCTCTCATTATCTCTTCTCCTCTTCATCTCTACATTCTCTTGACCATTCCCTTTTCTTTTTAACTCTTGTTTTTGAAATAAGATTTCCTTTCCATCAAGCATCTGCTTCAACCACCTGCCAACCTATTGTTCATATAGTGGAGTCATTGAAACCTGTACAGGAGCCTTCTTTGTGTGCAGGGTCCTGTATGGAAGGCAGAGGAGTTAAAGGATGAAATTAGATCCTTGAAATGGCTGCCGCAGAGGGAAGTGTCTGATTTGCATACCTTGGAACTCTCACCCAAGAGACTTCACTGGGTCACTACAGGGAATCTCTGGGTTGCAGGAATGGGTTTGCAGCATGCCCCACTCCCCCCTACTGCCCTCCAACATATGCTTTTGTCCTGCAACATCAGTGGGGCTGAGCACTTGCATCAGTAGGACTTCCTGAAATGTGGGACCACCCACTGATGTCACTGATGTCAACGGAACCTACCTGCATCCTGCAAGAGTGGGCTCAGGGTAGTTGGAGACAGAAAAAGTTCTCAGGTATGATGATGATGTGAACTGGCAGCTAAAAGAAGTAACAAATAAATCAAATGCTGCAAATAAGAAAACGGGAGTGTTAACCATGTCTTGCAATTGTGCAGCACAGGAGGAGAAACACAAATAAGAGAATAAAACTATTCTAAAACAAAGAAATGTATGAGACCACTATAAATCAGAGAATGTGAAAATGAGAGACTATTGAAGGAGTTAAATATTATCAAAGAGAGCATGAGGCCTGGTCAGAGTAAAAATATGGTTCGGACCACCAACAGACACAGAAAAGTGGAAGGGATGTCCAGGGATGAACTGAACCATTATGTTTTAACATTCTCAGTATGTTGGGAAACAGAAATTCAAGTACAAGAAACTGGAAACTGGCTGAAAGAATGGCAGAGAGATTAGAAAATACCCCAATTTGGGTTTTTTTAAAACGCTTTAACAAGGTGTCTTTGAACTGAAAGTAAACGGTAAATCCCTAAGGAAGCAAATATCAGAGCTCAGAGAGGTGAAAGCAACCCTGGAGTAGCAAGGGGTTACTGCAGCAAAAAAAAGACAGACTGTTCCTATTTCAGATAGAGTAACTAGGTGTACAGCTAACAGCAGAGAGTAATATAGTCCAAGATGAGAAGTACTTATTGTCTGAAACACTGAAAAGAGTATACTGGCAGCAAAAGAGCAACTACAGGTATAAAATAAGTAGAGTAAAACTCTCACAAAACTAATTAAAACCACGCAAAAAGCCAAATTTCACTCCCATTCCCTCATGCTGTGATTCACATTCTCTCACACTCTCATTCACTCTATCTGAAGGTCCTTGTAAGTGGTTACCTTTGTGTGGTAGTTGTAGTAGGTACAGCACACATGATTCTTTGTAATAATGTAGCCTTTTTATTCTTTACATTTGTGGTAGGAGTAAAACATGTGCAAAATGCCCAGTGGGTTTAAATAGGTGTAAAACATATGCGAAATGCCCAGTTGGTCTGGATAGGTGCTAGACCCAGAAACACCCCTTTGGTAAGTAGGAAAGGAGCCAATGAAAGAACCAACACTGAGTGTAGAAGCAGCGTAGGGTTTAAAATGATAGAGGGCAAGGTATATCAGTAGAGAGAGAAACTACTCAAGAATCCTTAACCCCCCATTTTCCCAGCACATAAACAAGTTGAGCTGGTAAATAGCTCTGAGGAAACAATACCCCCTCTCCCCCCTACCATGAGAAGCAAGTGAAGGACCAACGAAAATCCCCCTCCCTTGAGAAGTAAGTGAATAGTTAATAGAGGGCAAAGTTTATCAGTAAGGAAAAACTACTACCCCCCCTTCTCTCCCCCCCCCAAAAAAAACTGAGCTGGTGAGCAGCTCTGAGAAAATGAACCCCTCCAAGCACGAGAAGCAAAGGAAAGAGCAGATCACAAAAGAATGACACCCCCCCTTCCCGCACATGAAGCAAATAAGTAGCTCTAACTAAGCATGTGTATTGTGGATTAGAACAGCCCCGGAGGGAAAGAATGGGACGGAGGGGCCCCATGAATGATGTGCCGGTCGAGGTACACATTGTGAATGCCTGCTTTAAGGGTTAAGGGATAACTAGGCAACATTGTGGCACTGAAAGTGTTAAGCTTAGTGGCACGTACAAGGCCAGATGGGAGGGTGTAATTGCCCTCCCTGAGGGGTATATATTAAAGGGGCTTTCACTATTGGGGCAATTATTTTAAAGAACATTCTCCCGCCCATCCCTCCCCTATTTTAAATTCATACCTAAAATAGAACTTGTGTTAAAAACAAAACAAAATACTACGACACTGTTTGACAAAGGCTAGTAGTAGAATAAGTGCAGGCAAATAGTTAAAATACTAGCATTTGAAATACCACGGGTTGCCTAGTTTTCAAAAATATATGTTTGATGGGGGGAATTGAACTAACCAGCTTCAAAGAAGTCCCAAATAGGACATGTGGATAGAATGATCACATGTCAAAATTCCAGGTTGAAAAACGAATTTGGGCATGTCCTAAATGTGGCCTTTTACCTCCCAAACAACCTGACAAATGTAAGCATGGGTCATATCACTGTACTCAAGCACTAGCCGAGACTAAGTGTAGGGGTAAAACTCCATTTAATGAAGACAGCAGAGATATTTATACACAAACATGATAGGATTAGGGGTTTAAGCCCATCAACTACCAGACGGCCTGGCGCCTCCACACAGTTCTATGGCCAGCAAATGAGTCGCTATTTCAGGGTGATCCTGAGGGAGTGACATCAATCCCAGGGTGCCAATGGACTCAGGGTCCGATGATGTCATGTTCCAAAGAGCGGTGTGATCCGACATCAGGACCCAGAGCGACAGTGAAGAATAGCGCACATAAGCCGGGCCAGCGTTCCATAGCCGCAGCCCAAACGATCTCCTTCTCTGTAACCACCACCAAAGTATTGCCCACCACAAGCTTAATGTAACATCAAAAGTGTGACGTGTTGGGACGTGATAGATAGCGATAGATTTACCTTTGTCCCAGAGGAGCTCAATTATAATACAGCCGTCACTGTTGGGACTGCTCCGGAAGTCACAAGTCTTTATTTTGCGCTATGTATGCACTAAAGTATAATGTTTTACTAAAGACTACAGTAGAATAACATATATGAAATACAAAATTATTGTCATAGCAGAGCTGAAAAATTATCACACTAATAAGTGTTCACAGTACAGAAGAATTTGTTAGTAAAATTGCAAAAATATGATTTTTTTCTGTTTTAGTAAAGGGATTTTTTTTATCTATTATCAATAATAATTGTTCTGTTATATAAATAATTTTATTATTTATATGTACTTGTTTTAAAAGAATGCACTACTTCTCCTGAACAAATTATGCATTATTTGTTCAGGTTCATCAAACATGGAAAAGGGGAATCATGATTAAACAAACATATGGTAAAAATGACAAAATATTTTGGCCCTTTGGTTATGAAAACTCCCAAGACTCCCAAGAGATTAAACTGTTTGTCAGCGTCTTCCTGGTAAATAGCCACAGGTGAGCCTAATCACCTAATTACCAGGAGCGAGACACAACACAAAAACCCGGCCTGGACTTCATATAGCAACTCTCCCTAAAAGTTGGATGGAGAACTAGCCCATCCTGCTTATCCTGATACGCCATGCCTGGGACCCAAAATGCATACTTTCTGATTAAAAGGTATAAAACCTGAAATATATTTCCCTGAGGCTGTGCTTTTCCACTCTTCAGATAAAAAAAACATGTATTATTCATAGTGCTAAAAAAGACACTTTAATACCATACATTGCACTCACAATATCATATAATTGAGTGTTTTGGATATATCCCCAACTTTTAATTCCTAATGAAATGTTTCAGAATAACAATGGGAATCATTCAATTCACTCCAAGCCCCAATAGAGATGGGCTTCATTCAGTTCATAAATAAAAGAATATATATTGAAATTTTAGGACATCATTTCCTTTGACGGGAAAGAGGACCTAGAAAGAAGAATCTAACCCCCTTTTTTGTAGTAACCAAAGGAATTTAGATGCACACTGAATTTATATAGTACATGGTGTACCTTCTACTGTCTGACTCATGTTCAGATGAATAGCATTTTGCTAAGGAGAATAGTTGATATTTTTTCCATTTGTGTGTTTTGTAATGCTAACATCTGGTTTGGGATGACACCAGATGTTAGCTTGGATATCTTTCATAGATAATAAGGATTTGATTGTGTGGTACTTACGTACACATGAATTTCAGTTATTTATACACAGATACAATTCTTCATATTCACAAACAAGAATTATAGTTGCATTCTATTTGAATTTTCCTTTTCGAAGATTGGATTATTGTACAATGAAGTCACAAACTAACAATAAACTTATTATTTGGAGTCTGCATCTAGTTCAGTAACAATGGAGACACTTATAATGACTCATAGGCTTTAAATTTTGTAAGAGCTATGCAGCAAAGATTAGGCAAAAATTAATCATGACTGTGCTAGAAAATAAGTATAGGTAAATTGTGAGGAAGGATTGGGATTTGGGGACCAGAGTTAGTATTTAAATTGGGAGTGTTGAAGTTCTTTAACTCTTCACCCCCCTATTTTTCCTATTTCATTGCATTACAACCAGTAATTCAAATGGATTTGTCGGGGGAGTCTCCCACATGCCTTTTGGCAAACAGCAAAATGTTTGCTTCTTTTGTTCTTTATGCAATGGCTATTTTCTTGCCACTCTTCCATGAAACATAGCTCTGTAAAAGTGTATGGCTTAATGTGGTGCTATCGACAGATACTCCAATCTCTGCTGTGGAGCTGCTTGCAGATTTATCTTTTGTCTCTTTGTTGTTTCTCTAATTAATGCCCTCCTTGCATGGTCCATGAGTTTTGTTTGGCAGGTTTGTTGTGGTGATGTATTCTTTCCATTTCTTAATAATGGATTTAGTGGTGCTCCGTGGGATGTTTTGTTTATTTTTTTTTATTTTTTTTTTTATAACCCAACCCTGATCTATACTTCTCCACAAGTTTATCCCTGACCTGTTCGGAGAGCTCCTTGGTCTTCATAGTGCCACTTGCTTAGTGGTTCCCCTTTGGTTAGTGGTTTTGCAGTCTCTAGGGGCCTTTCAGAACAGGTGTATATATACTGAGACCATGTGACAGATCATGTGACAATTATATTGCACACAAGTGGACTTTATTTAACTAATTATGGGCCTTCTGAAGGTAATTGGTTTCGCCAGATCTTACTTAGGGGCTTCATAGCAAAGGGATTTGTCCATTACCTATTGCAATTTTATAACTATACCCATTTTGGTATTGGCAACTGTTTCTCTGTAGTAACCCTTTAGACTGTTGGGGGTCCTAAAATTAAACTTATATGGCAGTGCCATCTTTATGCTTGACAATGATAAGCAGAAAATATACAATAGGCTGTAAGAATGCATCATGGCATTCTAATCTCCTCTAAAACTCTAGGGGTGTTTTTCAACAATAAGATGCTTTTCCCCACCAGTGGCATCTTTCCTGTGAAAATACACTAAGCCAAATTGCAATAATCCATCCCCAGTAAATAAGGGGGATGCCCAGTCTCCAATCTATATCTTTTGTATCCTCTTCCCATGATGATAGTTAGGATTAAGACATACCCAATCCCAAGATCTGATGTTGTTGAGATTTACAGAAAATCATAATTACTGTATTTACTCGATTATAAGATGACCCCCCCAAAATTTGAATATTAATTTAGGGGGGGGAATTGTGAATATAAGACAACCATATAGGAAAAAAGTTTAATTAGTAAACATTAATTCACATGTAAACAATTTTTTCATATTTAATAAAAAAACTATGATTGGAAACAATGCATTTTTTGTTTTTACTTCCTTTTACTGCCCCCCAGAAATGCCTTATACCCCCCTATATGCCAATCTGCCTCCCTGATATGCCACTCTGCTCCCTATACTTACCAATGCATCCCCAGACTTGTCCCTCGTGATCCAGACTCCCCGTAAGGTCGTGTCATGCTGGCGCTCGGTCATAGAAGCAGCGGAGGTTGCCAAAGAGGAGGATCCAGGTCCCCTGCAGCGCTGCAGGGGATCTGGATTTTAGTCTAATAGTCAGACCACATTTGCTTATAATCGAGCAAATACAGTACTTGTTTGGTTTTGTAAAGCTGTGGCAAATAGCTTTATTCCTTCACATTGATTTTGTTTAAGAATTATGTGATATTGGTATTACTCTCCATTTGTAAGGTCCGGGTCCGTAGTCAGATGGCTACCATGACCCAGAGCGCCCAAAGATGGTGTTCAGTGCGCAATAGCGGAGTAGGACAGGGCCCGGTGCAGGGCGACTGCACTCTCCAGGGTGTTGAGCACCTAGGGTTGTGCAGCCACGTACCAGCGCCCTGACATAGCAGCGGATGTTGTGAAGTTCAAAAAGTAATAACCTGCAGGTACCCTTGAGCAGATATGAGACATAACAGAACATAGAAATGGGGAGGATGCTGCAGGCAGTAGGGAAGCTAAGCAGAATACAGGAGAAACATAGCAAGCAAAGGGGACAGAGCAAGGGACAGGGAGACCAAGCAAGAAACATAACCAGACAAGACATACATGATACAGGGCACAACACAGGACAGGGAACAAGGCAAGGAACACAGGAGATGGAGTGAGGAGCCAGAATCCTTGGGCGCTTCTCCTTTAAGCAAGGTTAGGACATATTAACCGGGACATGGGGAGATTAGAGAGGAACCGAACTCCTCCGATGCTTCAGGGAAAGGAGGGCAAGGTACATAAGAGACAGCCAAACACGAATACAGGAACTAGCCTAGGACTATGAGATAACAATTGGAGATTCTGTCACATCCTATGGCCATAGTATGCTTAGCCCACCACTACGCCAAAGTACTCCAATGACGGTGGGTCCTAACGCTAAACCCCGCTTACAGAGGTACTAAACAAACCAAACGTGAAATCCAAAACACATATCAGAGAGACATACCTGTAGACTGCAGACTGAGACAAACAGAACACACAGGTGGGGCACACCTTATAAAGGAAACAGAGCTAAAGCAAAGAGCAAGACTGGAATCAAGGAATCAGAGGTACAGGACAGAAGCATAGGAAATCCAGGAATGGATTACTGCAAAGGGAGAACTGTAGCAAGAACTAGGGAAACTGTAGCAAGGACTAGAAAACTAAAGACATGCAGCTCCGCAGCCCGGATGGGGCCTGACACCATTCTAGTAATAATAAATTCAATTTCTCTTTCCACGTTATGTCACACACACACACAAAAAAAACATTAAAATTTCCTAATGTTGTTTTGGGGATGAAATCATTAACATCTGTATTAAATCTTAATGGAAATTTGTTTCATCATCTTCTGTATTCCCTTGCAATTTCCATTTACAATAAAATGTAATGTTAAAATAAACATGAGACAGAACAGTAAGGATAATCTAAGCTAATATTGTGGAAACATGTGCACCACCAGGGAGCTGAACAGATGGTGCAGGAAGGATTAAAATGGATGGTAAAAAGGAAGAGGAAATAAACTGGACAGAGCGCTGCAAAGGAAGGTGGGAGTAAAGTATGACAGAACAAGTAGAAAAGATTTGACGGAAACAGACTGTGGGGCTGTGAAACATACCACAATGCAACATGAAGAAATCAATACCACCATCACTCTTCTTTGGCACATGTTGCATATACTGTACCTGTATGTATGATCTGGAGAGACAAGTAGAGGTGGTTGTGAAAGAGGTGGTCCCTCATGAGGTTCAAGAGTTAATGACCTTTGTGGAAAATAGACACAAAAAGTATTCATGTCCACCGTTGTATTAAATAACCAATAGACATATGCTCTATACTCCTAGCTGAATGTCTGTCAGTATTGGATTAGAGACAAGTCCATAATGTGTCCCAATTTAATTATCAGGTATTAGACCATGTGCTGCCATTTATGGGAGGGAGCAATAGGGAAGAATCATATCTCTATGACTATTGACAACTATGCCATCCAAACAAACGACCAAGTTTGCTGCCTTGACTCTGCTCTCTCCTTCATTCCTCACATCCAGTCCTGTTACCCTGTTTTCATTAGAGTGTCCAGGAACTATTAAGTATATTAGTATCACATTGTTCTATACCATATTTATTAGGAAACCACCCGAATAACTAACATATAGTGTTTCTACTATAATTGTTTTAATACTGTATTAATTTCTACACAGAATTGATAAATGTCTAGCTAGTAATTTTTGATGTTGGGACATTTTTCAGTGTTGAACTTTGACATTTGGTGATCCACTGCCCATGCCCTATTTGGTACATCTTTGAGCCTGGCTAATTCAATGTGCCCAATAAAACCATGCATGGGTTTGTTAGGTTATTTGTGAGGTAAAAGGCCACCTTTTTGAGGTGTGCATTTTTTGGCATTTGGACATCTGGTCAATCTGGGCCTATGTCCCAGATTTGGGGCATCTTTGAAGCCAGCCAATTCAATAATCATACATTTTTTAAAACTTGGCACCCTATGGGCATTTAAAATGTGACAATTTTTGTGAAAATATTGCGCTAATTGTAGGACTTGCTCAAAAAAAAAGTTATATATATATATATTTGGAATTTTTTGGGGTGACAGTAGGGAATTATTTTTACAGGTTACCATTTTTTAAAATTATTATTATTTTTTAATTTTTTTACTATTTATTTTTTATTTTACTAATCACATTGTGATTAGTGAGCTGGGCTCCATTGACTTGCATTCAACCTGCAGGAGGAGCTCAACAGTTCTCAGGAGGGTCTGGATAGATTGGCTGATGGCACTTGTGGTTGCTCTTCAGAGAGCGGCATGTCGGCAACATAGATTATGCTTAGGAAGCGATTGCTGATGGTCAGCTCCTGGTATTTGTCAAACAACATCCCAATATGTCTTCAGCAACATCTCTTGAGTACAGTGATACCACCCATGCATAGTTTTCTCAGGTTATTTGGTGGGTAACAGCCACATCTGGGGCATGCACAATTCAGTTTTTAACTTGGAATTTTGACATGTTGAAAATTCTTCCCCAGGTCCTATTAAGAACATCTTTGAAGCCGGCAAACTCAATTTACCCCCATCAAACCATATATGTATTTTAACCCTTTCCAGACACTAATTCTACTACCAAAGTTTGTGGTAGTAAGTTTTGTGTGTTATAGACTATGCCACTCTCAAACAAACAATGATATCCCTATGCATGGTTGTGTTAGGATGCATTTGGGATGAGTTTATTTTTCAAATTGGAATTTTGACATGTTGAAGATTCTGCCCACATATCCTATTTGGGAGATCTTTGAAGCCGGTCAGTTCAATTTACCCCATCAAACCATATATGTTTGAAAACTAGACACCTCAGGGTATTTTCATGCACACATTTTACCACCAGCCTTTATCAAAGTTTGCAGTAGTAGTTTGTGTGTTTTTTTCCCCCATACACATTCTACATTAGGTATGAATTTACAGCTCCTGGTATATGTCACTGTCAAACAATATGTGTTCAGCAACATCTCCTGAGTACAGTACCCCCATGCATGGGTTTATTAGGTGGATAAAAGACCACATTTGGGACGAGTACATCTTTTAAACTGGAATTTTGGCATGTGGTCATCCTGTCCCATGTGTTATTTGGGACATGGTTGAAGCTGGCCAATTCAGTTTACCCCATCAAACCATATATGTTTTAAAACTAGACCCCCCAGGTTAATTCAAATGCCAGTTTAACCCTTTCCATGAGATAATTTGACCACCAGCGTATTGTGTGCCTGTATTTTTGTGTGTTTTTTTTACACATATTGTAATTCAGGTAAGAATTTACCACCCCTGGTATATGTCACTGGCAAACAACACCCCAATATGTGTTCAGCAACATCCCCTGAGTACAGTAGTACCACCCATGCATGGGTTTGTTTGTTTTTTTGGGGAAGTAAAATGCCTTTGAGAGGTGGGCATTTTTGGGGAATTTGGACATCTGGTCAGTCTGTGCCCATGTCCTATTTTTGGGACATCTTTGATCCTGGCCAATTTGATTTACCCCATAAAATCATACTTTTTTTTAAACTAGACACCTCATGGGCATTTAACATGCCAATATTTAACTCTTTCCATGCTTACATTTTTGTGAAGATGTAACATACATTTTAGGACTTGCTCATAAAAATAAATGTTTTGATTTATATATATTTTTGGACCTCCATCCCAGTCTCAAATCTCCTGAACACAGAAAACAAACTTCCCTCATGATTCTCCGGGTATTTAGTGCCATGCATCATTCATTCAATCCTGACCAGTTTCCCAGTGACTGGCGTAAAAAAAAAAACAGATGGTGTTCTCGGGGTGATGAGAGCTGTTGGGTTTGTGCCAAACATAGCAATTTCCTTGATGGCCAAAAAGTTGACGTTAAGTCTTATCTAACCAGAATATGTTTGGGGAGTCTCCTACATGCCTTTTCACAACATTTTGCTCATTTTTCTCCTTAAGCAATGGCTTTTTTTCTGGCTGCTCTATCGTAAAGCCCAGCTCTGTGGTGTGTATGGTTAAAGTGGTCCTGTGGACAGATACTCCAATCTCCGCTGTGAAGTTTTGTAGCTCCTTCAGCGTTATCTTTGGTCTCTTTGTTGCCTTTAATTAATTACAATTCCAGGTTGTAATGCAACAAAACAGGAAAATGCCAAGGGGGCAAATACTTTTGCAAGACACTGTGAGAGTATATAAAAAAAGCATATTTAAAAACCATGCATCGAAAAATCAATGCACATAAAACATACACACTCTGCTTGTGTAAACATAATGAGAATGAAAAGTACATCACCATCTCAACATATACATATACATTTAGTAAAACAATATAAGTCATACAAAAATTATAAAAAGTTAAATAAATAAAATCAATATTAAAACCATCTTGGATTATTGTCTTTAAATCAAATGTCCATTTAGGTATACGTTTACAATACACAAATGTTAACAAAGCCTTAGAATACAAAACAGTGCAATATATCCAGCTATCTGAACCAAACACTTTAGCACAGCTTGCTCAGGCCGTAAGCATCAAGTAATGTGCACAACTTATATAGCACTCTACCACAAATAAGACCACGCCTGGACAATCTAAAGTAGGATAACATGTAAAGAAATCTGTAACTGAACCCGGACCATTTTAACTATGATCACGTTGTCCAACTGTGTTATACTGGTGCCTGCCCTGTAGCAGTTGCAGAGAGAAACAGTTGGGATTATGAAATGCAATCAAAAGAAAGTTTTAATAGAATGATCTAGGGTCCCAATGTAAAATGACCATTTAGTAAAAAATAATCTTGCTTTGGGTTCCCTGTGTAGGGATGCCTCCACCCAGTCCATCTGGAAGGGAAGAGAAAGTCTGGACAGAGTCAGTTCCAGATTTGGTGACTAAAACTGGGACCATTGGGACTGCTGACATGATCAGTAACAGGTGCTTTCCCCTGGCATTAGGCCACCCACCTCCAGGGACAGAATTCCGAAAAAGCCCACGGCATAGAGGGCCAGAACTCTGACCATAGAACCTGTGACAAAATAGCCAATTTCTCCTCGAGATAGTTCAAGACTCTTGCTAGACCAAAGGGAATATACCAGATCAGCATTTGGCATGGTGTATTTGGGGCAATTTGAGTTTGTGCCCAGACACATTAATTTGGGAGTTAAATAAGCTCTGTGTAGTATTTTTCCAAAACGTTTCACTATAGGATCGAGACAGTAGAACAGTAGACGTATTTGTAGCCTCAGTTAGTCTAAATCATAGTTGGGCAAATCAGCCTTTCAGCCAAACATACCCTTCCCCTTGGCCTCCAGGTCAAGTTTGGGTCTAATGATGTTGTAGATTTTGGACATAGTAGTGGGCTGTGATCTGGAAAGGATGGTTAGTTTATCTAGGGGATTATTACAATTGTGCACAGTGGGATAAAACCCTGCTGACATAACAAGACAACTGCAGGTAGTGCAAAGGATGGAATGAAACTGGATGAATTGTATCCAGGAGCAGTGGCAGCCAGTGGCGTCGCTACAGGGGGGCAAGGGAGGGCAATTGCCCCCCCCAGGTTATTCCTTGCCCCTTTTGCCCCCCCGCCGAATTTGTAACCACCCAGGACAGACCTTGACTGCTAACGACGGCATGGTGCCGTCGCTAGCAGTCCCAGTCAGGTGCTAACGACGGCACCATGCCGTCACTAGCACTATCTTACCTTGATGGAGGTCTGTGGACCTCCATCACCACCTACCCCGGCGATCTGCCCCTCACACTGAAGGGCATCACCGGGGCCACCCGATCTGCCCGGTGACGTCTCGCGCAATGACGCGATGACGTCACCGCGCAACTTTATTAACAACTGACAATTGTCAGTTAAAGAGGTATGGGGGCATGCTGCTTAGATGCCTGCATCTCAGGCATCTAAGCAGCTACATACCCCCAACATATACCATTGGAAAGGTAGTTGCCTCACCTTTCCAACGGTATATAGATTGTAAAAAAAGAATAAAACATATTAAGTTAAAAAAAATAAAAATGTAAAAAAAATTATTTGGGGGTCTCTAAAGGCAGATAAAAAAAGATCAAAATTGCCTAGAGACCCCTAAATTAAATTATTTAAACATAAAGTAGTTTAACTTTAAAATAAAAATAAAAAGTTTAAGTATTCTAGCTAAATGATCACTGTGGTAGCCAATGTTACCACAGCAATCATATAGCTATAAAAAGTCACATTCCCTTTTTAAAAATGGCCGATACTAATTTTTAATCCTATGATCCCTTTGATCATGGGGTTAAATTTAGCCAACGGTAGAGGGAGGCATTTTTGAAATCCTGATGAACTGAAAATATTATTAAAATCAGCCATTTAGCCTGTGCGGTACGTGAGTAACCATATCATCCCTGGAGCGCCTTGCATTTTTACTGCAAAACTTATTTTTGCTGTAAAAGTGATTTTTTTTTTCTCCCTTTACCATCATTTCTTTGGGATTGTAAGGGGAAAGAATGGTGTGTGCTACTGTGAGTAAATGTATGGAAAGAATGGCGTGTGCTTCTGTGAGTGAATGGAGATATGAAAGGCGTGTGAATGGTCAGTAATTAGGGTTGAAGCCTTGACGTGGCATTACTGCTCACGTAAGAAGTTAAATTATGGCAGAAAAAGTACACATTTGCAAAAACGACATCCCTTGGCGCATCAAATGAGGGGCTGCATGTGTTTCTAGTAGACTTGTGCATTCGTCTTCGGGCGAACATGAAAACGAGCACGAAGAGGCCGTTTTTTTGTTCGTTCCGAAGGAACGTAGAACAGAATACAGTGCCGGCAAACCGTAGGCGAAGACGAAGACTCACAATCACGAAGATTCGAAGATTCTTCGTGATCGTCTTCGTTTTTGCCGCGCAACCGCCAAAATTTCAAACAGGAGTGAGCTGATCCTCGTCTGTCCAATCAGCTCACTCTTGTGACGTAACGCTAAGGGTCTCGTCCAATGCCTGTGCTGCTGTTTTTTTAATTCTGAAGGCGCCTTTATAAGACCAGAGCTTGCCTGAGAGATCCATTCATTTTTCGCTGTGACTGCTTTGGCAACACTGCTGTGCTGCATCCGAGCGTTACAGAGAGAGATTGTTCTGTTCTGTGTGAGACTGGTAAGCCTTAGCCTGCCATTTCTCACTGTGTACTTCATCCTCACTTCAGTGCTACTTAATTAATATATTTAATAATAATAATTTGATTAATTTAATTTTTTTTAAATTAATTTGTCATCAACTTTAGTGTAAGTGCTGTTGAGTTGACAGTGCACCCAGTGCCTCAGTGGCACTGGGGTGCCCTTGCCCTGGGCTGGCACTAGTGCCTATTGCCTGTCCTGCTTAAATAAATTAAATAGAATTTATAAATTACAATTTAATAGAATCTATAATTTAATAGTTCATTATAATATTATATATATATATATATATTTGTCAGTCATATATATATATATATACTATAGTATACTAGTGTAGAGTGTACTGTAGACATTCATCTACTAGTGTCTAATTTAAAATCAGTAATATTAATTAATATAATTAATAATTGAATTCATTATAAAATTATATATATATTTGTCAGTTATAGTTAGTAATAGTATACTAGTGTAGAGTGTACTGTAGACATTCAGAACATCTACTAGTGTCTAATCTAAAATCAGTAATATCAATAATTCTCTAATTCTTTCTTATCTTAATAGTTAATTAAATTAGCTATAAATAAAAGTAATAATATTAATTAATTACTACTAGCGTATAGTTCAGCTAATCTTATTAGTACTGGTGCTGCAGCTCTATAGTTTGTGCTTTGTTTTAGCAACAGTAAGAGACCAAGTCAATTTTTCTTAATTAATCTTTCATTTTATTTCATTTGTTTTGCTCACCTCAGTCCATCAGTGAAGTGAACTTGTTGGGCTAGTGAGTGCAGCCGCATAAGTGCTGTGTTTTTTTTTGATCAGCAAGCAGTGACGTTAACTGTTTTGCAAAGATTTTCTCATTTATTTTACATTTTATTTCAATTTTATTAAAAGTACCCTTAGTGTTTTGCTCACCTCAGTCCATCAGTGAAGTGAACTTGTTGGGCTAGTGAGTGCAGCAAGCAGTGAAGATAACTGTTTTGCTGTGACATTTTATTTTATTTCTAATTCTTTTCAAGAAAAATTGACTGTGACGAGCTGTACTAAGCAAAGCTTCAAGCTACTAGCTGTAGTACTAAAATAATTCTAATGTTCTTTAATCTTAATCTATAATATATTATAAATAATAATATTCTAATTCATAATCTATAATATAAGTAATTCTAATTCTAAATTCTAATTCATAATCTATATTCTTCTATCTATAATACATAATATATAAGTAAATTAGTTCTAATCTATTAATATTATATAACTTAATATTAATTAATAAATCATATACTGAATCTGATTTAACCTCACTTTAGCTTAGTGGGTTTGAGAGCGTCTGCCTAGAGGTAGACTTATAGTAAGGAAATATAGCTTTAGGCTAGCATAGTGGTAGGCTAAGCTCTTAGGCCCGTGTAAATTCAAATTAAAAATAAAATACTGCTAGTTATTAAATAGTTAATCTTGAGTTAATAATTTCAATAACTTTAGGATTTTGGCAGATTGCACACAGCACAGTGCAGTAGTGCATAGTTTTACTTTTTAAGCAGTAGCACTGAAGAGAACTTCCTCTAATTTTTTTGTCTTTAATTCGTTTTTCCTTTTTTTTATTTTTATTTTTTTTTTTTTTTTTTTATAGTTTTTTAAACACTACACTACACTACACTACACTACACTACACACACAACACAAAATTTGAAATGGATCCTCCTTTTGGGACTAAGGAGGGACAAGCTCCATCTACCACCACCACCACCACCACCAGCACCACCACCAGCACCACCACCAGCTCTAAGATGCAGCCTTTGCGTCAGTCTAGTCGGCCAAGTAGGCCAAGCTCTCGCTTATCATTTGGGGAAGCATTGCTTGAAGGATCATCAAGTAAAGGAAAGGCACCAAAAGCAGGCAGTAGTAGTGCGGCTAGGCCCACAAGCTCTATGGTTTTTTACGGAAAGCCTAAAGCACCAGAAGCACGTTCAAAGTTAAAGGGTAGCACAAGTAGTACCAGCCCAGTGACTAAAAAGAAGTGCCTTTTGCCCCAAGCAGCATCTTCCCCATCCACCAGCAGCATGCAAGGTACCAAGCAGAGCCAAATTAGCAGCAAGACTCAGAGGGGTCCCAAACCAAAGCGATCTCATTCCTTTGTAGGGAAAACCACCACCACCACCACCCCCGCCTCTACCACCACTAGTGCTGCGCCTACTGTTCCCACTGGTACCGCCACGCCATGTCCTCCTAGTACCTCTAGCAAGCCACCAAGTCCTTACAAAATTTTTGTAAAGACAGTTAGAGAGAGGGCTACACATAGTGGAACTCCACCTAGCGAGGTAGCAGAGGAGCCTGAGACTGAGAGGCCAAGTGCAGAGTCTATTCTTCCTGCTCGCACTACTACTAGTCACGAGTCTCACGACGATATCAGTCTTAGCTCCAGCCTAGCAGGAATTCCATTCGATCTGGCTAATGAAGAGCTAGACTATGAGCCAGAGGAAGTAGAGGAGATGAGTGGTCAGGAATCAGATTCCTCAGGGAGCAGTGTCCAAATGACTAGTGCACAATTTTCCCCTGAGCCTCCACCTTCTCCGCTACGATCATCACCATCACCACCACCAGCAGCAGCAGCAAAACCTAGCAAATCTAAAGCAATTAGCAGTCCCACTATGGCCAGTACTGTTACCACCAGTCCCACCACCACTAGTTCTGCCTCTGTTCATCCACCCCGAGCAGTAAGAGCAGCACCCAAGGCACACTCCAAGGCTATGCGCGCCCCAATTTGGGAGCACTTTGAAAATGTTGAAGAAGGGCGCTATGGAAAGTGCAAACATTGTGGGAAGCTAATAAGCAGAGGGAAAGTGTCTGGCCATTTTACCAGTGCTAGCATGAAGCATCACCTCAGCACTCAACACAACGCTGTGCTATTGGGGAAAGATGCAGAGGTAAAACTTAGTGCAGGCAGCATAGCTGGTGGCCGTGGAAAAACCCCAACAGCTTCTTCTTCTGAGCCAATAGCAGCAGCAGCAGCAGCAGCAACTAGTGCTGGCAGCCAGAGACCAAGGCAGGTTGGAGCACTGCATGCCCAGCCCACCCTGGAAGAATTTGGGGCATTCCACTCCAAGAGAACGATGCCCAAACAGCAGGCCAATAAAGTAACGCGACTTATTGGTCAGTTCATTGCTGTTGGAGGGGCATCCTTCTCCATGATTGAAGGGGAGCCTTTCAAACAATTGATGGCGGCTGTGGCTCCACAATACACAGTTCCGTCACGTTCCACTTTCAGCAGGAACATTGTCCCCTCGCTGTATCGGTCCTGTGTTGCAGCAGTGAAAGAGGAGCTTTCCAAGGCTGCTGGTCAGTGTGTTCATTTCACTACAGATTTGTGGAGTGCACCTAGCGCCCAGCATGCCTTTCTTTCTTTGACAGCACACTGGTGGCAGCCCGGTGTGTCTAAGGAAGTTGCTGCAGCAGGCTACCGATCATTCCTTCTCCATGCAGAAGTGATGGATGAAAAGCACACTTCCCAAAATATTCTGCATGCGATTAGGAAAATGTTTAGCCTTTGGGTGGGAGCAGAGGCGGGCACCAATGTTGAAGTTGGTTTTGTGGTAACTGACGGAGGTGCCAATATGGTGAAAGCGCTGCGAGATGGTCATATTGTTGGTGTGCGCTGTGCAGCCCACATCATCCATCTTGTAGTGAAGGCAGCAATGTCAGAAGGAACTAATGTGGCAGCAGTAGTTCTGTCCCGCTGCAGAAAGATCGCTGGGCACTTTCACCATAGTGTTAAGGCTAGCCAACTTTTGAGGGAAGAGCAAGAGAGGTCAGGTCTTCCCGTACACTGCCTACGTCAGGATGTCAGTACACGGTGGAACTCCACGTTAGACATGCTAGAGAGGATTTTGGAGCAGCAGAGGGCAATCCATAATCTTGCCTCAGAGCACAATATTGGGATTACCTCTCCATTGAATAGGGAGGATTGGACAGTGATCGCCCAGCTAGCGGCAGTCCTTAAACCATTCAGGGATGCCACAGAAAATTTAAGCTCAAACACTGCCAGTCTGGCCCAGGTAATCCCAGTGTTCTCCCATCTAGGCAGCAAGATGGATGTGTTCCTTGGAAACCGTGAGGCTGTTCAAGGTGGCACTCTACATCCTGACGTAGCAGCCATAGTCAGGAAGCTGAAGGATCTGCTAAAAGTACACCTTCGCAAGCGAATGGAAGAGAGTCCCGAAATGATGCTAGCGTGCCTTTGTGATCCAAGAATTAAGGGAAAGCTAGCTTTGAAATTCAATGTTCTCAGTAGCTACCGGGAGCAATTGGTCAACAAGGTGCGTGACTGGCAGCGTAAAATGGGAATGCTGTCCGAGGAGGGTGAGGTGCAGGAGGAGGAAGAGATGATGTGGTCTGCTACCCCTAGCAGCAGCATCAGCAGCAGTGCCACAAGCAGCACAACACAGCTGAGTGGAGCAGCTGCGTTTTGGGAAGAGGCACTTGGCAGTATAGTTGGACCATCTGACAGAGCTAGCAGCAGAAAGGAGAGTAGTGCTGCTGAAATGGTCAAACTTTACCTCTGTGAAGTTCCTTCTGCTCCTAATGTTGATCCTCTTAGCTACTGGGATGAAAAGAAGAGTGTGTGGCCTGCACTCTCATGGGTTGCGCAGCAGCTTCTATCATGTCCGCCAACCACTGTTCAAAGTGAGCGCGTGTTTTCTATGACTGGAAACATACTGAGTCCACAGCGCTCACGCATGGCACCTCATCTGATGGAGCAGATTGCCTTTCTTAAATTCAATCTGCCCAAATTGGGTTACCCAGCTCTTAGCTTGGAAAGTTAAATTTTTTCTCTCTAATGTTTAAGGTAGTTTCTCCCCCTGGTTGCACTTGCTGCGGTGTGGCAATGCCTGCTACCTCCGCCGGAGTGGCCAGCTTACGCTAGGGCCTTGTGTCTGAGCTCTGGAAGTCTGCTGCCAAACGTCTAAGACTGACAGTGTTTGGGTGCTTTGCCCTGGGGTGAAACAGGTGAGCGGGTCGCCAATTGCCCTCTCATTCGCCTTTCCAATTTTTCAATGCTGCTGGTGGTGGTGGTGGTGGTGGTGGTGCCAGCATCTCTTCTCTGCCAGTTCGCTTCCTGGCTAGAGTCATGCCCAAAATGTCCCTAATTGTAAGGGCAGTTTCTCCCCCCTGGCTGCCTCTGTCTGCGGTGTGGCAACGCCTGCTACCTCCGCCGGAGTGGCCAGCTTACGCTAGGGCCTTGTGTCTGAGCTCTGGAAGTCTGCTGCCAAACGTCTAAGACTGACAGTGTTTGGGTGCTTTGCCCTGGGGTGAAACAGGTGAGTGGGTCGCCAATTGCCCACTCATTCGCCTTTTCAATGCTGCTGCTGGTGGTGGTGCCAGCATCTCTTCTCTGCCAGTTCGCTTCCTGGCTAGAGTCATGCCCAAAATGTCCCTAATGGTAAGGGCAGTTTCTCCCCCCTGGCTGCCTCTGTTTGCGGTGTGGCAACGCCTGCTACCTCCGCCGGAGTGGCCAGCTTACGCTAGGGCCTTGTGTCTGAGCTCTGGAAGTCTGCTGCCAAACGTCTAAGACTGACAGTGTTTGGGTGCTTTGCCCTGGGGTGAAACAGGTGAGTGGGTCGCCAATTGCCCACTCATTCGCCTTTTCAATGCTGCTGCTGGTGGTGGTGCCAGCATCTCTTCTCTGCCAGTTCGCTTCCTGGCTAGTGTCATGCCTCAAATGTCCCTAATTGTAAGGGCAGTTTCTCCCCCCTGGCTGCCTCTGTCTGCGGTGTGGCAACGCCTGCTACCTCCGCCGGAGTGGCCAGCTTACGCTAGGGCCTTGTGTCTGAGCTCTGGAAGTCTGCTGCCAAACGTCAAAGACTGACAGTGTTTGGGTGCTTTGCCCTGGGGTGAAACAGGTGAGCGGGTCGCCAATTGCCCTCTCATTCGCCTTTCCAATTTTTCAATGCTGCTGGTGGTGGTGGTGGTGGTGGTGGTGCCAGCATCTCTTCTCTGCCAGTTCGCTTCCTGGCTAGAGTCATGCCCAAAATGTCCCTAATGGTAAGGGCAGTTTCTCCCCCCTGGCTGCCTCTGTTTGCGGTGTGGCAACGCCTGCTACCTCCGCCGGAGTGGCCAGCTTACGCTAGGGCCTTGTGTCTGAGCTCTGGAAGTCTGCTGCCAAACGTCTAAGACTGACAGTGTTTGAGTGCTTTGCCCTGGGGTGAAACAGGTGAGTGGGTCGCCAATTGCCCACTCATTCGCCTTTTCAATGCTGCTGCTGGTGGTGGTGCCAGCATCTCTTCTCTGCCAGTTCGCTTCCTGGCTAGAGTCATGCCCAAAATGTCCCTAATGGTAAGGGCAGTTTCTCCCCCCTGGCTGCCTCTGTTTGCGGTGTGGCAACGCCTGCTACCTCCGCCGGAGTGGCCAGCTTACGCTAGGGCCTTGTGTCTGAGCTCTGGAAGTCTGCTGCCAAACGTCTAAGACTGACAGTGTTTGGGTGCTTTGCCCTGGGGTGAAACAGGTGAGTGGGTCGCCAATTGCCCACTCATTCGCCTTTTCAATGCTGCTGCTGGTGGTGGTGCCAGCATCTCTTCTCTGCCAGTTCGCTTCCTGGCTAGAGTCATGCCCAAAATGTCCCTAATGGTAAGGGCAGTTTCTCCCCCCTGGCTGCCTCTGTTTGCGGTGTGGCAACGCCTGCTACCTCCGCCGGAGTGGCCAGCTTACGCTAGGGCCTTGTGTCTGAGCTCTGGAAGTCTGCTGCCAAACGTCTAAGACTGACAGTGTTTGGGTGCTTTGCCCTGGGGTGAAACAGGTGAGCGGGTCGCCAATTGCCCACTCATTTGCCTTTCCCATTTCCTTTTCCATTTCATTATTTTCCTTCTGATACACAACCAACCAAACATAACACACACAATAACACATATAACACATATAACACACAGTGACATCACACATAACACACATACACACACACTTACAATGCACAAAACACAAGGACCTTTTCCTTGTTATTTGCCCTGGCCTTCACTCACTAATAGCATTACATTAACACTATAACTCACACTTCACCCTATAACATTTTTCCATCCACATACCTGCCAACAGACCCAACTTTTTCAGGGACAGTCCTGCTTTTTTCCAGTCCTGTCCCATCTAATTTAGCTAAACTAGGTATGCAAAATGCAAATACACATAGGTAGTTATAGCTCGGTAGGTAACGCTACTATAAACATTTAATAAATATAATCAAGTACTAAATAATAAATCTAACTTTAAAATACATTTAAATAAACCCCTATTTTTTTTAAAAAAAAAACATTAAAATTAAATTATTATTATTTAGACATAATCCATCTTTAACCAAACCAGTGCACTGCTACTAATCTTAAACATAACCGTACATTAACCCTAAGCTATTTTTTAGTTCTTGTCCAACATTTTTCCATCAGCATACCTGCCAACACACCCAAGATTTTGGTGGACAGTCCTGCTATTTTCCAGTCCTGTCCAATAAGTAAGTTGGGTTGTTGCAAAGTATGCCATTGTAAATAGGTAGCAAATGTTAGGCATGTAAAGTGGTCCAAACTCAATTTAAAAATGTAAAATATTCCCTATTCTTTTATTAAACATCTATGGACAGTACACCTCGGTATGTGTGTGCAACTCTATTGGTCGTTTCGGCAGGGGGCTCGCCTGCCATCAACGAATGAAGTGCATTCTGCAGTTCTGCAATTCACTCGTTGATGCCAGACCAGCCCCCTGCCGAAACGACCAATAGAGCTGCACACACGTACCTTCACGGCAGCTGCTGCTGCTGTGATGTGTTATTAACCCCGTATTAACCCCTGCTAGGCAACCAGGAGGAAAACGAAGATTAAACGAGCACGAAGAATGTCCGCGAATATTCGCCCGAAGAGAAGACAGAAACGGGCGAATATTCGCGGAATACGAAGATTTTTTTTTCCCCGAAGACGAGCACGAAGACGAACACGAAGAGCCCCCTGGTGCCCAAGTCTAGTAACCATGTAAGTCCTGGGGTGGGAGTACGAGGCCTCTGTCTTGCTGCTCTGCCGCGGTGCTCGCTGCTTCACTGCTGAGTGCCGGAATCTGACGTCATATTTCGGTGCTCAGCATGAAATGCCAGCACTGCGACCAAGACAGAGGCCTCACGGAGAAGAGTGAGAACGGTTGCTGAAAACGTATTCCTTGGCGACCGCTCGGCGCCTCTCTCTCTCCTCCGCGTCTATCACGGCCGCAAAAAAAAGATGACCTTTCAATTGGGGGGCACACGGGGGCACAGCATGATGTAGGGGGGCCATGGCCCCCTCTGGCTCCCCCTGTCAACGCCACTGCTTACGTGGTGATGCATGTTTTAGTGTGTGGCTTATATGCTCCTATAAAATAGTAAGCTATTGTTTTTGACAGCCTGGATTCCACCTGTTCCCCCTCCTGTAATTGGGCATTCCCTTCTGGTAGGCACCACTGCTGACGCCAACTGAGAGGTCACTGGAGCACAGGATATGTACAGGAGATCTGTGCTGGCTGATCACACTCATTGTAACCAGCAATGCAAGTCAATGGGGCCTTGCTTGTTGATCACAGTGGGATCAGCGCAGGAGAATGAAAAACATTTATCCCTCTTCCACAAAGAGAAAAAGTAATCAAAAGGAAACAAAACATATGAAATAAAAATGAGAAATAATATAAGTGAGCTCAGTGATGTCATTGTGACATTACTGGCATACATAACCTAAAGGGTTATCCATATTGCACCGGTCACAGTGATGATAATAATAATAATAATAATAATAATATAAAAATAATTAAAACATCTTCACATCCCGTTGCTCTAACATAGTAACATAGTAACATAGTTCATAAGGTTGAAAAAAGACCAAAGTCCATCAAGTTCAACCTATATACATATTGTGTCCCTACTGTGTTGATCCAGAGGAAGGCAAAAAAACCCTTATGAAGCAGATGCCAATTGCCCCATACCAGGGGGAAAATTCCTTCCCGACTCCAAATATGGCAATCAGAATAAATCCCTGGATCAACGTTCTGTCCCTATTAATCTAATATCCATAACTTGTAATATTATTGCTTTCAAGAAACACGTCCAGGCTCCTTTTGAACTCTTTTATTGAGTTTGCCATAACCACTTCCTCTGGCAGAGAGTTCCATAATCTCACCGCTCTTACTGTAAAGAACCCCCGTCTGTGCTGGTGTAGAAACCTTCTTTCCTCCAACCGTAGAGGATGTCCCCTTGTTATAGATACAGTCCTGGGTGTAAATAGGTCCTGGGAGTGATCTCTGTACTGTCCCCTTATATATTTATACATAGTTATTAAATCCCCCCTAAGCCGTCTTTTTTCCAAACTAAATAGCCCTAATTCTGATAATCTTTCTGGGTACTGTAGTCCTCCCATTCCCCTTATTACTCTGGTTGCCCGTCTTTGAACCCTCTCCAGCTCCACTATATCTTTCTTGTACACTGGTGCCCAGTACTGTACACAGTATTCCATGTGTGGTCTGACTAGTGACTTGTACAGTGGTAGAATTATTTCCTTGTCGTGGGCATCTATGCCCCTTTTGATGCACCCCATGATTTTATTTGCTTTAGCAGCAGCTGCCTGACACTGGTCGCTACAGGTAAATTTACTGTTAACTAAAACTCCTAAGTCCTTTTCCATGTCAGTCGTCCCCATGTTTTCCCATTTAATACATAGTCCCAGCCTGGGTTTTTCTTCCCCATGTGCATAACCTTACATTTATCTGTGTTGAACCTCATCTGCCACATCCCAGCCCAAGCCTCCAACCTATGCAGATCCATTTGTAATCGTGCACTGTCCTCTATTGTGTTAACCACGTTACAGAGCTTAGTATCGTCTGCAAAGATTGATACTTTACTATACAATCCCTCTACAAGGTCATTAATAAATATATTAAAAAGAATAGGACCCAAAACTGACCCCTGTGGTACCCCACTAGCAACAGTAACCCACTCAGAGTATGTACCATTAATAACCACCCTCTGTTTCCTATCACTGAGCCAGTTACTTACCCACATACACACATTCTCCCCCAGCCCAAGCATTCTCATTTTATGTACCAGCCTTTTATGTGGCACCGTATCAAATGCTTTGGAAAAATCAAGATATACGACATCCAGCGATTCACCCCGATCCAGTCTTGAGCTCACCTCCTCATAAAAGCTGATCAGGTTAGTTTGACAGGACCGATCCCTTGTAAACCCATGCTGATATGGAGTCATACACTTATTTTCATTGAGATACTCCAAAATAGCATCTCTTAGGAAACCCTCAAACAGTTTACACACAACAGAAGTTAAACTAACAGGCCTATAATTCCCCGGGTCACTTTTTGTCCCCTTTTTGAATATTGGCACAACATTTGCTATGCGCCAGTCCTGGGGAACAGACCCGGTCACTATAGAGTCCTTGAATATTAGAAATAGGGGTCTGTCTATTACATTACTTAACTCCCTTAGAACGCGGGGGTGAATGCCATCTGGACCTGGAGATTTGTCTATTTTGATTTTTTTTAGGCGGCACTGCACTTCTTCCTGGGTTAGACAGGCGACATGTACTGGGGCAGTTATCTCATTCTGCTGTATATTACCTGGCATTTCATTTTCCTCTGTGAATACAGCAGAGAAGAATCTATTTAATAGATTAGCTTTTTCCTGATCCCCGTCTATAACTTCTCCCTCATTACTTTTTAAGGGGCCAAGGCTTTCATTTTTAACCTTTTTACTATTTATATAGTTAAAGAACATTTTGGGGTTTGTCTTACTCTCTTTGGCAATGAGTCTGATTTTTACATATTTTATTTTTTTCCCGATAGCTTTTTAGTGCTTCCTCACTGCCTTCCTGTTTTAGTAGCTTAAATGCCTTTTTTTGCCATTTATTACCCCCTTTACATTTTTATTTATCCACATTGGTTTTCTCTTGTTCCTGACTCTTTTATTCCCATACGGTATGTACCTTTCACAGTGAGAATTTAAGATATCCTTAAAAATCTCCCATTGAGTGTCTGTACTCTTGTTTTTGAGGACATTTTCCCAATTTACAGTGTTAAGGGCTTCTCTTAGTTGATCAAACTTTGCCTTCCTAAAGTTCATGGTTCTTGTGGCTCCTCTAAGAGTTCCCTTATTGAAGGACAAGTTATAATGTATCATATTGTGATCACTATTTCCTAGATGCCCCCTGACCTGCACATTAGTTACTCTGTCAGGTCTGTTGGTTAATATTAAGTCCAGTAGGGCGCCCCCTCTGGTCGGGTCCTGTACCATTTGGGACAGATAATTATCCTTACTTATAGTCAGAAACCGGTTTCCTTTATGAGATTCACAGGTCTCTGTTTCCCAGTTTTAACACTATATGTAAAAATAATAAGAAGTTTTCACAGATATCTGAGGACAAGAACTAGACCAACTATGACAGTGAAGGCGTACCTGTTACTCATGTCCTATTGACATGTACACCAGATCTTCTATCTTTTAGATAAACTCCACGCCACCAATCTATTCCCAAAAAGAAGGGGTATCTGGGGCATCCATTGCTTTGGTATCAGTGCCTTAGCAGCATTGAGGTAGTGGACCATCAGAGACCTCTTATAATGTACCATAGTTCTATGGGTATGTTGCAGCATACTTGTCACCTGTTCTGCCTTAAATCTTTCATAGTTTGTCTCTTGACAAGTGGTACACCACAGCTCTCATCATTGATCCAGACAATCCAGATACAGATGGTTGTATCGCTATGGTATAAATTGACATCAAACTGTACACATTTTTAACATTTATGAATGCAATATTACACTGAGAAGTATTGATATAAAATGTTAATTAAACAAAGCTTTCACGTTTAATTGGAAGTACTTGATTTTTATTCAGTTGAATGAGACATCATGTTTCATTTGTATAATGAATGACAATAAAAAGCAATTCGGATTAACCAAATTTAACATGAACAATAAAAAGTGATAGCTTTATTCGATTCTGTGGTATGAAAGCATCCCCTGTTGCAGCCAAGAACGGTAAACTCATCTCATTGTGGTAATGCAAACATATCACTTCAGAATATTTTTTTCCACAGTGATGCGTCACTTACTGATCTTGTTTCATACACAGCACTTAAAAGGCAAATTGTTTGGATTATATTGTCAAAGTGAAGCTTTACTTAATTTGTAAGAAATGTAATATTTGCTGGCTAGCACTAGGACATACACCTCAGCATTACTTTGTTGCTCACAAAAAATGTGGGCTTTAAAACTCGTCCAGGAAACCATGATGAAATCAGCACTCTAGCTGTGATAAAAAAAAAAAGAGATCAACAAGGCAAGTAATACAATTTAACTTTTTAGCTTTGTGGAAAAGATTGAACATGTAGCTAATTAATAGCTACCTGATTAAACAGTGTTTTTCCTTATTGTTTGGACAGATGTAGAAGTATAGAATTTGACAGCAGCATAGTTGCCAACATTTGAAAAAAATATTAGGGACACTTTGCAGCGCAGTTTTACAGTTTACCAGATTTGCTGCCCCCAAAGCTCTGCCCACTATGTACAACCCAAATAATTAGCATAATGTAGCCCTGTCTAGTTATTATGGCACAGATTATATCCTACATCCTTTGTATGTGGTGGATAAATGTAAAATGCAGCATCAGCCATGTGAATTTTATCACCTTTACAGAGGTTATATTGAGGAAAGTATATAAATACATACATTACAAGGAGATTCATGATATTAGAGAATTCAAAAATAATAGTAAACCTAGTGACTTTTTGTGGTGCCTGAGCAAGTGTTTAATGTGATATTAGGGACAATGGGACAGTAAAGTAACCTTTGGCACTCTAGAAGTTATACACAATCCCTATTATGCATGTGCAGGTGTTATTGCATAGATTTCATCAGCAAATAGTTAGCCAGGCATAGACATGATACAGTGCAGCTCATAGTAAGCATTAGCACACAGTGAGCCTGACATATGTTATACAGCTAAATCAAGGGTGCTACAGCATAACTCCCATTATTATATACTAAGCCTGAAGGTGGTACAGTATAACTCCCATCAATATATACTGAGCCTGACAGTGGTACACCACAACTCACATCATTATATAGTGACCCAGATGGTGGTAAAGCACAATTATCATATCTCTAGACACAGACGTTGGTATAGGATAACCCCTATCATTATATAGCAAGCCAGGTATAGACTGTGGTACAGCAAAACTCCCATCACTATATAATGAGCCAGGCACCGATGATGGTATATCATAACTCCCATCACTATATGCCGAGCCAGACATTGACAGTGGTACACCATAACTCCCATCACTATATACTGAGCCACACTCATATGGTGAAAAGCATGGCTCCTATCATTATATATCTAGACACAGATGGTGGTATGGTATAACTCTTATCATTGTATAGCAAGCCAGACACAGACGGTTTTACAGCATCATTATATACTAAGCCAGGCACTGACAGTGGTACATCATATCTCCCATCACTATCGACTGAACCAGAACCATACGGCACCATATATGATAAGAGTATAACTCTTATTATATAACAAGCCATTCAGACAGTGGTACACCTTAACGCCTATCACTATATACTGAGCCAGGAATTGACAGTGTTATAGTATGATTTCCATCTTCCATTAACAAAATCATCATAATTTTTGTTTGGATTTTGTTAATTTTTCATTCTCACTTACACTTTTACTTACTCTTATTCACGCTTTCTCACATCTTCATGCTCTCATGCTTTGACTCATTCATATTTTTTCTCTCACTCACTCTCTTATGTTCTATCACACACTTATTTATGCTCTCTCACTCTTTCACACTCTCTCCCATGCTCTTTCACACTGTTACTCCAGAGTTACTCAGCTGAAGGCTAATTAACAGACTGAGTTACCATGGGAACTCTCTTTTGGACCAACCCATTATATAGCCCACAGCCAGCCTCTTCAAGCTATTTAAGCAGCAAAGGTTCACGTCCTCCTTGCCCTTGTGTTGTTTCCAGCTGCAAGTGCATTATCCTGCATTTCGGTTTACCTGTGCATGACCTGGCTTTCTCTGAAGTCCCTCCTGTGTCTTGTTCCTGACTTCGGTTATCTACATATTCTTGAGTACCCGTCTTGGTTCCTGACCCCGGCTGGATCACAATTTGGCTTTGTTTACCTGGTTTTACAATAAAAGGGGTTTTGCACTATACATTTTGTGTCCTACTGGTTCCTGGTCCCTAAAACACTGTGAATCATGCCACAACTCACTCATGCTCTCTCACATTCTCTCAGGCTCTCTCACTCTCTCAAACTCTTACTCACTTTTAAAGAAAAATTGTACAGCAATACAAAGTGACAAACACCACCTTGAAAATTGAAAAATTTATTATATGAACCCCTCTATACGAAAACATGTATAAATTCATATCAAAATAGTGAAAAAAGCAGCATATCCTTAAATTAAGCGTCCAGCATAAAAAACAGGAAGTAAAATGTCATATACTGGTATGTAAAATATAACCTGGACACTAAAGGAAAGAAAACAGAAATGTCAACAAAAATGGACAGCGCAAAATATATATATATATATATATATATATATATATATATATATAAAGTGACAAACACCACCTTGAAAATTGAAAAATTATATATGTATATATATGTGTGTGTGTGTGTGTGAAGAAACAGTAATATAAAGTAAAAAAACACAAACACTGAATTTAAAAAAAAATGTAATTAATTGATTAATTAAATATGAAAAAATAATAAAAAGACAAACATATGTGTTAGGTATATTCAAGAAAAACAGTTGCATAAGTATACATGCCACCAAAAAAATCTATATCACTTGAGGAAATGTTTTCTTATTTGTCCATGGGGACTATTATATAACCAGGATGCCCTCCCCCTTTTTGTGGCATTTTTTTGGATGATAGCAGGAGTTTAACATCATTGCCAAGCTAATCATTGTCCATACCACCCACTGTTTTTTTGACGCAGAAATATTTGCAGGAAGTTGTGTTTACGGTATATATTTAAAATATGCTCACAATGTGGACATCCTAAAATAATCTGTAAAAATATGGAAACTACAGTCATTTTTGCTACTATTCTGCCATTGGCCATATATGGCAAGAATCACAGTCACAGCTTCTGTAGTGGAACAATTCCAACACAGGCTTCCTGAAAACAGACAGTTAAATGACTCACTTGTTAGAAAAAAGCCAGAGCTCTGCTGTGGTCCCCTGGAATTTCAGGAATGCTACATTTTTTATTAAAAGGTTGAAGTCAAAGATCAAGTCAATGGATTATACAAGGTCAGGCCTCAATAGACTGCAAATGTATATGATTGCACTATAAGTTAACTTTTCTTTAAGATGCAATAAACCAAGTTTATTTTTAAAAAGTAATTAAACATTCTAAAAATTAAGTGAACTACACTAACAGTGCATGGATCTGTGACAATATATTAATTTTTTAAAATATGACAGCTCTATATTTCTTCTTTTCTCTCTAGAGCAGGGGTGTCCAAGTTTTTTCTGCAGTGGGCCACTTCATCAGAAATGTATGTGTGCGTGGGCCGCACTCATTTTTCACTGATAGAAAATATGGCCTTTTAGATTTATAAAGCATATTAATACAGGGTTAATTTGGCAATAATGAAAAAAGCAGTGGACAAACTGTTTTTTGAGCAACCTTTATATGTCTTTCTATCAATACTAAATTACAGTAAAATAAAGTCAGTCCACAAACCATTTAAAACAAGTTTAGCCAAATAAAACTGCACAAGGCTGGAGCACACTGTGGGTACAAACTGGATTTAAGATGGCTGACGCACACTGCAGGCAGGGCTGGATTAAGAGCATCATGGGCCTGGTGCTGAGGATTTTGGTGGCCATTTTATGGCCCTGCCACACAGACGCCCAAACACACACACCAGGACAGGCTGTGCCACGCCGACACCCAAACACACACACACACCAGGACAGGCTCTGCCACACCGGCACCCAAACACACAGACCAGGACAGGCTCTGCCACACTGACACCCAGACACACACACCAATGCCGAAACAAAAAAAAAACACCAAAAGTAATCATCCGCAGGGGCCCTGCCACTTTCCTCTGTGTTGCTCAGCAGCGTCTCTTGCTCCACTCCGTTCCTGTTCCCCTGGGCAGGTCAAGAGAAGTTCAAACAGACTGCGAGCAACGCAGAGGGAGACAGCGCCCCTGCGTAAGTCCGCGAGCGGCACCGGAAGATCTGCAGTTCAGGGAGGGGTGGGGGAGGGTGTATGAATGAGTATACGTGAATGAGGGAATTAATGTTTGTGATGAATGAATATGCATGTGATAGCATAGATGTGTAAGTAGGGGGCAGGGCACAGGGAGGCTGTAGGTTATGTGCATATATTGGCTGCTTGTGCATGATAGGAGTCTCATTGCTATATTAAATATATATGATTACTAACATAATATCCAGTTATATCCAGATTCCAGCATGTACTAGCTGACTTGGCATGATAAGAGTGTGATTGCGGTTAGGAGTGTCATTGCTATATTAAATATATATATGATTACTAACAGCAATCACACTTCTATCATGCCAAGTCAGCCAGTACATGCTGGATTCTGGGTATGCCTGGGCATGATAGGAGTGTGATTGCTGTTAGTAATCATATATATTTAATTTAGAAATGACACTGCTATCATACACAAGCAGCCACAGTAGCAAAAACTAGCATGTCCATTGGTAACATTTGGCCCGCCCCCTTGAACGTCACATGTTCAAAGCCGCCTGACGGCTGCTTTGAATTTTGCAGCCGGGCTGCCCACGGACCGGCCGGCCCAGCGGGAAATTTCCCAGTGAGTCAATCTGGTCCTGCGCACTCGCGGGCCGCACCTCGAAGTCCGACGGGCCACATTTGGCCCGCAGGCCGAACGTTGGACACCCTTCCTCTACAGAGATAAATAATAAAGCCATGTTGATACTAATGAAATCAAATAATGCAATTATCATAGTCATGATTGAGCCGTCACACTCTACCCAAGCTGCGGAGCTGCATGTCTTTTGTTCCCCCGTCTTGCTGTGATCCATTTCTGGATTTCTGTATGTTCTGTCCGGACTCTCTGATTCCTTGATTCCAGTCTGCTCTTTGCTTCAGCTCTATTTCCTTTATAAGGTGTGCCCCACCCATGTGTTCTGTTTGTTTCAGTCAGCAGTCTAAAGGTATGTCTCAGTGCTATGTGTTTGGATTTCATGTTTGGTTTGTTTAGTACCTCTGTAGGCAGGAATTTAGCGTTAGGACCCACCATCGTTGGAGTACTTTGGCGTAATGGTGGGCTAAGCATACTATGGCCATAAGATGTGACGGAATCTCCAATAGTTATCATATAGTCCTAGGCTAGTTCCTGTATTTATGTGTGTCAGTCCGTGGTGTGTCCTGTCCTGTTCATGTCGGATCTTGAGTATTCCTTGTCTTGTTCCCTGTTGTGCTCTGTATTATGTATATCTTGTCTGGTTATGTTTCTTGTTTGGTCTCGCTGTCCCTTGCTTATGTTTCTGCTATATACTCTGCTTAGCTTCCCTACTTCCAGCCTGCAGCATCCTGCACATGATTCCAGTGCTATGTCTCATGCCTGTTCCAGGGTGCCTGCAGGATACCTCCAAGTTCTGCTCTGTTCTGCCATCATCCGCTGCTATGTCAGGGCGCTGGTATGTGGCTGCACAACCCTAGATGCGGTCGCTCTGCACCAGGCCCTGTCCAACTCCGTTACTGCACCGTAACTCCTGCACACAATCTTTGGGTGCTCTGGGTCTTTACAGTCGTCTGTATGGACCTGGTTCGTGACATGAGCTTAGGAAATATTTTGAATTTAGCAATCACATTTAAAATTAATCAGACCAATGTAATGTTTCGTCTATGCTAAAAGTGGCAATGAAACAAATTTTCTATGAATCCATAACAATGTGAGTAGGACTTCAATAATTTCACTTAAAAAACATAATAGAGGTATACCGAATAAAAGAACAAAAAAACAACAGATGTGTTGTATTAAAACTTAACATTATGACAAGATTTTCTTCATTTCTAGAACTGGCCAAGTTACCGCATAGAGAAAGACAAACACAAAGACAAGGATAAAAGAAGCAATCAAAATGATACATGTGGATGAGAATCTTTTGTGGAAAACATGACTGAATTGTTGATGAAATGCTGCAGTTATATATACATGAATACTGTAATCTCAATCAACCAGCTACTTAGGGCCAATTATCTATCTGGTAAATTCACTAAAATGTGTGTGCATGTAAATTTGGAAACATGGGCACTTGACCCCCCCCACACACACACACACACAGTAGAATAAATAAATAATGCATGTAACCATAAATTGCACACATATCTCAAAACCCCCTAAGGCCAGCCCTGGCACCCAGATTGCATGTATGTGCTATATTTACCACACACAGCCTCCTAATGCCATATTTGCCCCCGAACAGCCTGCCTGTGCCATCTTTGTCCCCACCCATCATGTTATCACACACATACTTATTACCGTATTTGCTCGATTATAAGACGAGGTTTTTTTCAGAGCAAATGCTCTGAAAAATACCCCTCGTCTTCTAATCGGGGTCGTCTTCTAATCAGACCTCAAATAGAGTCTGATTAGGAGACTAAGATCCAGATCCCCCGCACCGCTGCAGGGGACCTGGATCCTCCTGTCTCACCCCCCCCCCCCATCATACACACTTACCGGTGCTTCCTGCTGTATTGCCGGGGCAGCGGGTTGACGTCTACGCGATCCGCGTAGACAACGTCCGCTGCAGCCGGAAGGAGGTGTGGCTAGCAGCGGGGGTTGTCTGCGTCCGTCGCGTAGACCTTCCCCGACTGTCAGAGATCTCTGATCTCTGACAGCCGGGGAAAGTATACGCGACGGACACATACAAACCCCCGCTGCCAACTCCACCTCCTTCCGGCTGCAGCAGAAGGCGACGTCAACCCGCTGCCCCGGCTGGAAGCACCGGTAAGAGAGGGCTGAGAGGGGAGAGAGGGGAGAGAGGAGAGAGGAGAGGGGAGGGGGGGGAGAGAGTGTGTGTGTGTGTGTTAGTTAAATGGGGGCATAGGGCATTTCTGGAGTGGCGTTAAGGGGGCATTTAATAGAGCACTCTGCCTCCTGAAATGCCTTATACCTCCCTATATGCCACTCTGCCCCATAATATGCCTTTTAACCCCCTAAATGCCAGAGTGGCATATAGGGGTATAAGGCATTTCTGGAGGCAGAGTGCTCTATACAATGCCTTTTAACTCCCTTAATGCCACTCTGCCTCCTGAAATGCCTTATACCTCCCTATATGCCACTCTGCCCCATAATATGCATTTTAACCCCCTAAATGCCAGAATGGGATATAGGGGTATAAGGCATTTCTGGAGGCAGAGTGGCATATAGGGGGTCAAAAGGCATACCATGGGGCACAGTGGCATATAGAGGGTTAAAAGGCATATCATGGGCCACAGTGCCATATTGGTGTGGCAAGCCTGGGGGCAGATGTGCGTAACTGGGGGACAGGCTGGAAAATACAAGAAATAAAAACAAAAAAAATATTTTTCTCAATCATAGCTTTTATTAAAAAAAATAGTTTACATGAATTAACATTTACTGGTAAAACTTTTTTCCTTTAGGGTCGTCTTATATTCAGGCTTTTTCTTTTTTCCTAAGTTAATATTCAGATTTTGGGGGGTCGTCTTATAATCAGGGTCGTCTTATAATCGAGCAAATACGGTAATTCACAGATATTCATTCACAAATGCTCATTCATACATCCTCCTCACCCCCTTACCTCAACTGCAGGTTTGTCTGTGGCACTCGCAAACTTTTACGTGCGCGCGAGTGACATAACAAGACTTCACTGGGTTTCTGCATCCACTGGGCTGTACAAGAGAAGTTACTCGGACAGCGTGTGAGCAATGCAGAGGTAAGCAGTGGACCTTGACTGCGCCTGGGACAGCTGCCCCTTTTGCCCTATGTTAAAGACAGCCCTGCCCAGATTCCATCCACAGGACCTGCCCAGCACACAGATTCCACAAATATGGCTTGCCCCAGCACCCAGATTTCACACATAGGACTTGCCCATCACCCAGATTGCACACATAAGACTTGCCCATCACCCAGATTGCATACATAGGATTTACCCCAGCACCCAGACTGCACAGGCAGCAGACAGAGAGCACAACTCTTCAGCAGAGGTGCCCCCACCTAGATATGCACTTTAGGTCAGTGCCTACTTTGCCTATAGTTAGCACAGGCCCTGGGTGAACTTCCCTTCAATCTGGTAGCTGCACCCTCAGACACAGGGTCCTCGTCAGGGCAGAAACACAATTTGCATCTTTCAGACACAAGAATGGTTTGTTAATACTGCAACTATTGAGACTACATGTGCCAGCCATTCTGGCGTTCCAAAGTTTAGTTTTTGTAACATTATGGATTGATACTGCAGCTGCTGTGGAATGCACATCTCATGATTCTCAGTCATTCATTTGGTAAGCTGAACATCATGAGAAATGTGCCAAATGTTATTAAAGGTGCTGCAAAGCTAAGTGCCCTATACTGTCCCTTTTTTACTACCCGCTAATTACCCTCTTTTTTTGTAATACCTTAGAATGCTTGCTGCGCTTCACAGAGCTACAATACACAACATTAACTTGTTCATGACTGCAACTCCCATGAAGTTGAGCAACAATATTGCGAGTTGATTTTTATGGGAATAGTAACTGTATATTGGGCTTATATTGTAGATTGGGCTGTATTCAGCCAGCCATATTGCTAGCTGAATTTCATGGGAATTGTAGTTATAGACTTCATCTCCCATGATATACAGTCAGCCATTCCTGACTGAACACCATATAATTTGGAGACTGGGGTAGTTGTGGCTAATTTTCACCACTCCAGCTATAGTAAACTAAATCTCTCATGTTGTGCAGGTACATGATGGTCGGTAAGCCATGGTCCTATTAATGAATAACTACCATTTGCCACCAGGAAACCCCTCTCCCAAACCAACAAAGGTAGGTAATGGGGAGGATTGGGGTGGGAGAGTGTTAAAGGTGGGGGAGGATAACACCCCTGGACAAAATAACTCAGAAGAATACATTTAGAGATACATGGAACCCACCACATATGTTTTCCTCTCATATGATACCTGCACAAATGGTTGGCGTATGTGTTGCATTTTCCATTTACTTAAATGGGCCCCTTTTAAGTCTATGGGCAACTTTCAAGTCTATGAAGAATGTGTACACCTTCAAACCATTTGGGTCACTGCTGAATGGGAGTGTATATGCATGCTCCCACACAATCATTTTTCAATAAAAGTTACTTATCACATTGGAGTAGATGTTGGAGGTCCAAGCACACTTCTCAGCGCATGTACAGAAAACTGGATGCTGCAGCCATAAATAATTTGCATGTTTCACATCCATAGAATCTTAATCATAGGCTCATTTTTAATCCACTACCATCAACAGCTCAAATACCCAGCATATAGAGATGGGAAAATAGGGTCAAATAAATAACTGCTGCTCTATTTTTTCCTCTTCATTACAGACCTACATGTTTTTATTTTCAGACATTGGCCAATGAGTAAAATTTTCCCTCTGCTGTGGTGTGGATAAAAATCAGAAAGCTTTCCAGGGTCCTTGATTTACCACCACTTTGGTGAATTTTACACATTTTTGTGACTGAGGGTAAAAAAGGCTCTTTCATTTGGAAAGGTCACAGGGGACTAAGAACAGAGTTCCACACATCATGTTTACTGAGATGGTAAGGGAAACATTTTGACAAAATATTCTATGTTTCTTAGCAATGTCAGCTATGATAAAGTGGCTACTATTTGTTTTTCTTTTCCTCTTAAAGTTTGTCTTTGGAAATTAACTCATTGGATTTCCTTCAATTTCTTGAAAATACCAGCAACCCAGAGTCAGATTTCAAAACGCAAAAAAAGGTGTTTGGGTGCATTTTTTTTCCACAAATAAGTTTCCAAATGTTTTTTCATGCTTGACGGTATAAATAGAACACCCAAAGTTGGCAGCATTAAGATTTAAAACTCGCAAGTTAAGTTAGAATTAGATTTTCTCATGGCTATATGCAAGTGGGTATTTTGTATGTAGCAAGTCCATGAATATATTCTAACGATAATGCAGGATTTTAGGTTCAGAATCCATAAAACAACAGATGCATATAATTTAAAGGCTAGAAGTATTCTCAAAGCCTATATATTGTAGTTTAGGGTACTTTTTATGACACTGCAATTATGTCTATAGATTGTAATAAAATGTATGTTAATTTTTAAGCCAGTTTATATACCTATGTCAGTGAGAGCAACTATGTGTATGTTGCCCAAAATACCACAGGTCTCAGTTTTGCAAGAGTGAAAAAGCCCCTAAAATATCTTCAGTGATAATGATTATATATTGACCCCCTATCAATCCCGTAAAGCACAGGATGGGGGTGAAGAGGATATATAAGTAAATTCTTTAAAACACAGGCCGTGGGAATGGGGGGGAGCAATCATCACCCTTCAATCTGATATTTTTAAATAAACATGGGGGACATTTTGTTGCAATGTGGTTTTTTTCTGGAAATCCAAGTCATTGTTCTTTATATCATCAAGTGAAGAAAGGGAAAGAAGACTATACTCCCCTTGAGGTTTGAGTTTCAAGTTATCTGGGACTACCTGTCACTGTCTACCCCTTTAAATCCTAAATGAAGGAGAATTTTCTTCCACGCCCTTTTTTTTTTCTTCTTTCCGACACTTCCTTTGTTCCTTTTGCTCCCTTTGTTACTGGTGACATACAAAAATCCCAGAAGCAAATTTCCCTGCACCGGTTTCCAACAAGTCAATAGTGATTCCTAAGTCTTTTTATTATGGTGTGAAGCTGATAATCTCGATGCATAACATTAAGGATCTTAACTTGCCAGAGAAAAGGAACTCCTTTTTTCAGGATGCACCACTTTTTTAATTATTAACTTTATGCTGGACCTTTATAAAGATGAGTTCGGCTGGGTTTTGCTAATATTTACATTACATTTACATACTATTTAAAGGGAAGCAGCACATTGCCGTAGCCTCTAATTTTCAAGTATTGGGGCTTTTTTGGAAGGCATTCTTATACTGGAGAAATTTCAAAATGCCCTTTGACTGTAAAGTGGACACCTCCATAGGTAGTTTCCACATCCCATTATTTCATCTACATTAACTTTGGGCTCTGTTAAGAGGTTTTATCGCTTTATAGGTTTCTGGAAGACATTGGATGCAGAAGTTATAGACTACACCTTTTACTCACCCTCTCATGGGGCGTACACTAGAATTGACCGATACAGTACTGTGTGGGTAGCATTAAAAAATTGAACTCTGTTCCATGGATTGGTCAGCTCACTTTCCATGTCGAATCTTAGGTCTACTTTCACTAGGCTGACCAGAATCACTTTAAGGCTGAATGAGTCTGATTGTCTGATTCCATCATCCTATTGGATATCAATTCTTTGATAATTCAAGTAAAATGCCTCCTCCAAATGTGTTGAAGTTTTTTTATGCTAAAGGTAACCCACATCAAAACAAGGTGCACACAGCATATTTTTGAGCCATCTTAGAAAACCATTAAATAAATAATTCTTCTGTGAACACACCATCTTTGAATTCTATAGTTTTATATATTAGGACATAACAATCATCTGTTCCTTAGCAGGTCAAAAATTAGGTAAATACAACCTCAGATGAAAAACATCACATGACATATTACAATGTGTCATCATTTATTTAACAACAATAAAGCCAAAATGCCTTTGTTTGATTGATCGCCAGCAAGCGTGACCCCTTTATAAAAGCTGAAGTTTTAGAAGTTTGCGGGTCAGGAGCATTCGGGTTTGTGTTAACACAATGCCAAGGCAGAAAGACATCAGCAATGATCTCAGAGAGGCAATTGATGCTGCCCGTCAGGAAAGGGTTATAAGGACATTTCCAAATAGTTCTTCATTCTACAGTAAGAAATATTTTTTAAAAGTGGAAAATATTCAAGACAGTTGCCAATCTTCCCAGGAGTGGACATCTCAGCAAATTCCCCCAAATGTCATACTGTGCAAATTGCAGAAAACCCCAAGAGTCCCTTTAGACAGACGAGATCAAAGTGGAGATGTTTGGCCATAATGCACAGCACCATCTTTGGTGAAAACCAAACACACCATATCAGCACAAACACCTCATCCCAACTGTCATGCACGGTGGTGGAGGGGTGATTATTCGGGGGGTGTTTTGCAGCCACAGAACCTGTGTACCTTGCCGTCATCGACCATGAAGTCCTCTGTATACCAAAGTATTCTAGAGTCAAATGTAAGGCCACCTATTGGACAGCTAAAGCTTGGCCAAAACTGGGTCATGCGGCAGGACAACGATCTCAAGCACACCAGCAACAGAATGGTGCAAAGGAGAGGAGGGCCCTGCTCTTGCGAGCATACAATCTAGTTGAGGGGAAAGTGAGACAATAGGAGAGGACTGCTTGGATGGGGATGTGTTGAAGCACAGGGGTAACAGCAGGAGAAGAGGGGTTCAGATGAAATACGTTATGGTCATACCATGTGGAAAACAGGGGTAACAGCAGGAGAAGAGGGGTTCAGATGAAATATGTTATGGTCATACCGGGTGGAGAACAGGGGTAACAGCAGGAGAAGAGGGGTTCAGATGAAATATGTTATGGTCACACCGGTTGGAAAACAGGGGTAACAGCAGGAGTTTGGAATGGATTGGATTAGTATATCGATGATAACGACCCCAAACACACCTCCAAGATGAACACTGCCTTGCTAAAGAAGCTGAGGGTAAAGGTGATGGACTGGCCAAGCATGTTTCCAGACCTAAACCCTATTGAGCATATGTGGGACATCCTCAAATGGAAGGTGCGGGAGCACAAGGTCTGTAACATCCACCAGCTCTGTCATGTCTTCATGGAGGAGTGGAAGGGGACTCCAGTGGCAACCTGTGAAGCTCTGGTGAACTTCATGCCCAAGAGGGTTAAGGCAGTGCTGGAAAATAATGGTGGCCACACAAAATATTGACACTTTGGGCCCAATTTGGACATTTCCACTTAGGGGTGTACTCACTTCAGTTGTCAAGGTTTAGACATTAATGGCTGTGTGTTAAGTTATTTTGAGGGGACAGCAAATTTACACTGTTATACAGGCTGTGCACTCACTACTTTACATTGTAGCAGAATGTAATTTCTTCAGTGTTGTCACATGAAAAGATAATAAAATATTTATAAAAATGTGAGGGGTGTACTCACTTTAGTGAGATACTGTATATACACCATTTACAGTGACTTCATCAGACAGTTTTTTACCAGTTTATTTTAGGGTAAATTGGTGACAAATTGTGACTGTCTTACAGTTGTTTAAAATTTAAAAACTGTTCCTGTGTAGTCTAAGACTATTTATGGCCATTTATGCTACCAGCCAAACCTCTTTGTGGAGAAGTTAATTTTTTAAATACCGTATTTGCTCGATTATAAGACAAGGTTTTTTCCAGAGCAAATGCTCTGAAAAATACCCCTCGTCTTATAATCGGGGTCGTCTTATAATCAGACCTCAAATAGGTCTGACTATGAGACTAAGATCCAGATCCCCTGGGGATCTGCAGGGGACCTGGATCCTCCTGTATATGCCCCTAACCCCCACTTACCGGTGCTTCTGAGTCCCCGGTGCTTAGTCCGGGCAGTGTGTAGAGCTCTACGCGATTCGCGTAGACAACTTCCGCTCTACGCGAATCGCGTAAAGTTCTACACGCTGCCCGGACTAAGCACCGGGGACTCAGATGCAGGGGACCTGGATCTTCCTGTGCTATGCCCCCCCTCAACTTACCGCTGCTTCTGAGTCCCCGGTGCTTAGTCCGGGTAGCGTGTAGAGCTCTACGCGATTCACGTAGACAACTTCCGCTCTACGCGAATCGCGTAAAGTTCTACACGCTGCCCGGACTAAGCACCGGGGACTCAGATGCAGGGGACCTGGATCCTCCTGTGTTATGCCCCCCCCAATTTACCGGTGCATCTGAGTCCCCGATGCTTAGTCCCGGCAGCGTGTAGAGCGGAAGTTGTCTACGCGAATACACGCTGCCCGGACCAAGCACCGGGGGACTCAGAAGCACCGGTAAGTTTGGAGGAGGGAGGGGGAGGGAGTGTTAAACGGGGGGCATAAGGCATTTCTGGAAGCAGAGTGCTCTGTGAAATGCCTTTTAACCCCCTTAATGCCACTCTGCCTCCAGAAATGCCTTTTAACCCTCTATACGCCACTCTGCCTGAAATGCCCTATACCTCTCCCTATATGCCACTCTGCCCCATAATATGCCTTTTAACCCCCTAAATGCCAGAGTGGCATATAGGGGTATAAGGCCTTTCTGGAAGCAGAGTGGCACATAGGGGTTCAAAAGGCATATCATGGGGCACTGTGGCATATAGAGGGTTAAAAGGTTATCATGGGGCACCATGGCATTTAGAGGGTTAAAAGGCATATCATGGGGCACAGTGGCTTATATGGGGTATAAGGCATTTCTGGGGCAAGCCTGGGGGCAGATGTGCATAACTGGGGGGGGGCAGGTTGAAAAAAAAAAATAAGGAAATAAAAACAAAATATTTTTCTCAATCATAGCTTTTATTAACAAACAATTGTTCACATAGTTTACATGAATTAACACTTACTGGTAAAACTTTTTTCCTATAGGGTCGTCTTATATTCAGGCTTTCTTTTTTTTCATAAATTATTATTCAGATTTTGGGGGGTCGTCTTATAATCGAGCAAATACAGTAATTTTTCTATCATATCATATATTTTTTTCATTGATAAAAACATATTGGTGACAAAACCAGGCATTATAATATGTATAATATGTAATATTGGGGTAAGTCCTGCCAGTGACCTGCCAGATAGAACATGCAGAAGTGGTCAGTAGAGAATGAAGGGAAACATTTAGAAAGCCTGAAAGAGACAATGAATGAGAATGTGAGAGTGAGTAAATGTGGGCATCGGGCAATGAATTTAGTTTCCGAATTAAAAATGCCCCCCTTCCCAAATTTTTGGACCAACCAAATGGGCAGGGAACAAAATTTGTTGCCCGAAAAAGAGCGGTCCAAAAATGAACCAAAAAAATAATCCGAATCGTTTCCACATGTCAAAAAATGTATATATTACAGATAAAGACAATATAATTTATGAAAATTAACTCAGTTTCAAAAAGGACCTACCTAGTTTGTTAACCCCTTAAGGACCAGACTGAATTTTTCCTTTTGTACCCTTCTGGACCAAGGCTGTTTTAACACTTTTGAGGCGCTCGTGTTTAGCTGCAATTTACTCCTCTCCCATTTAGTGAACTCACACAAGTTATACATTGGGTTTTTTCAGGTCAAGAAGGGCTTTCTTCAGATACTGATATGTTGATTGTATCATCAAACTATAAAAAAAATAATTAAACATATATATTTAGAAATATGCAATGTTTTGGTTTTTTTTGCAAGTTAGTTATCAGGCAATAAGTCTAAGTAGCATTTTGCTTATTCAAACCCTTTTTCCAAATCTGGTCATTCTGCCCCATCTCCTATTTGGAACATCTTTGAACCTGGTCAGTACAATTTACCCACATCAAACTATATATTTTTAAAAACTAAACACCTGAAGGTATTTCAAATACTGGTAATTTAACCCTTCCCATGCAAAAATTCTACCACCAGCCTTTGTCAAACGTTGTGGTAGCAATTTATTTTGTGGGGTTTTTTTTCACACAAATTGTACTTTAGTTATAAATTTACAGCTCCTGATATATGTCAAACAACACCTCAATATGTGTTCAAAAACATCTCCTGAGTACAGTGATACCACCCATGCATGGGTTTGTCTGATTGTTTGGCTAGTAAAAGACTACTTTTGGGACATGTGTAATTAAGTTTTTCAACTTGGAATTTTGGCATGTGGTCATTCTGCCTCCATCTCCTATTTGGTACATCTTTGAAGCAACAGTCAGTATAATTTACCCCATCAAACCATATATTTTTGAAAACTAGACATCATGAGGTATTTTTAATGCTGGTATTTTAACCCTTTCAATGCACCAATTATACCACCAGCCCAGGGGCACTAGAAACCACTGGGCCCTGATTTAAAAATTCCCACCGGGCTACCCAACTTCAACAGCTAATCTGTGCCATCATTGTCCCTTGTGCATGGGTGTAGGAACCCCTAAAAATCTGGGGGATAGCATTTTCCCCATCAGATACCCCCTTTTTCTCCCCAATATCCCCTACCCCACTTTCTCCTCATCTCTTTTTTTGCAAACACGTACAATAATATATAACTTGAAACACTGGTAAAAATAATGTACGTTTAATACATTAAATATAGGAAAAAACAGCTAATCTTTGTAACAAAAACAAAATATTGAAAAATTAGACCCTAGGCAAGAATTTCCTTTGGCCCCGCTCTACGCTCCCTAGCATGCAATCACTCTCTCTGATACCACACACAAAAAAATATTTGCCACACTGACCATAGATTAGGGGAAGTCTTCCCTCCTTCTGACCCTACCGTGACATTGGGGATGATTATGGGGCAGAGGACCTCTCAGAGTCCCTTTATCCCCCCATTCACTAAACCATACCTCTCTTTTACTTACTCCCTGTAGTTCAGGTATAGATCAAATAAACAACACATGGAAACAGCATGTGCATGTATAGATCAACTTAATAAGACATACAACCCCTATACTTACACGTATATATAAATAATGTATGGAAGCATAGCAGATACAGATCAACAGAATGACACAGAAACCCAGCTTTGCAGCTATAAATCAACTAGAATTCACATAAAAAAAAACTCAGCATTAAAGGTATATATACAGAAGCCCTCTAAATTACAAGCATAGATCACAAGTTGGACACCCCAAAGGCCAGCCCTGGTATCCACACTGCCCACATAGAACTTGAGCAGCACTCAGATTACACAAACAGATTACAGTCCATAGTGAGCCAACTTTGTCCCCAAACAGCCCAGCGTGTGCCATCTTAGTCCCATAAACACCCTGCTTAAGCCATCTTTGCCTTTCCCTAAATCACATACATGATACACATATCCATTAATGCATTCTCACAAATAATTCAAGCAATCCATCCACGCATTAATTCATTCTTCCACTCAGACACAATTCATGCATACATTAATTCATTCTCTCACTCATTCACACAATTCATCCACACATGGATTAATTCATTCTCTTCACACAATTCAACCACATATTAATTAATTAATTCTCACTCTTTATTTCAATATTCTTACTACCCCTCTTTCTTATGTTCTAACCCCCCTTCTCACACTATCTACCCTCTCCCTACCCCCTTCTCTCCCTACCCCCCTTCTCACACTATCTAACCTCTCCCTACCCCCTTCTCACACTATCTACCCTCTCCCTACCCCCCTTTATAGTTCACTTACCGTGCTGAAGTCCTGTTGGTTGGAGTGCGAGGCCTCTGTTTCACTGCTGAGCGCTGGCATATGATGTCATGCTCCCACCACTGCAGTCAGGGCAGCACTAAGGCAGGTGTCAGCAGGGAGCAGAGGAGACAGAAGGGCACTGAGCGGTTGCTAAAAATGACAGCTCGGCGCCCCTCTGTCTCCTTCTCCTTGGTGTCGTACGGCGTTTCAATTGGGGGGGGTTCCTACGGCCCTGGGGGGGATTTCTTCATTATCGGTTCCCCCCGCATGATTTACTGGGGGGGATCTGTCCCCCCGGTTCCTACGGCCATGCCCTTGTGCCCCCTGTCACACCAACCGGTGTAGTATGTACATGGACTGGCTACCCGGTAGAGATGGCACAGCCAATTTCAGTATGTGAGGGGTTAATTCGATTGTATAGGCATGTGGCGCCAAAAGGTCTTTTTAGATAAATTGGTCTTTTGAAGCTGGGATTCCAACCAAGGCCCTCTGCAAGGTGTGAAATTTCACAGGGAGGCAGTGCCTTTAAGTCTGCTAGCCGAGTCCTTCACCATATGCCTGTATCCCCTCATATATAATGGATTCTTTGATATGCTAAGTGACCACTAGCAGTCAGGAAAACCATTTCATATCCAGGTCATATCAAACACATATCAATAATAACTTATATATTCATTATCATACCTCCTTGTGTGCATACCTAGAACGGGGAAAGCGCACCCTACAAAAAGAGTGCAAACATGGCAGCGCCACTTAACCAGTTTGGAAGGAATTGTGAAGTCTATGATGTTTAGTCATAAGTAGCTAGTGTGACATATCTATGGACTTCACAATTTACCGGAAATTCATAAATGCATGAATTATGACTGTGGCGAGCACAGGAGGGACGATAAAATGAAAATAAGTTATTTTGACTGATATGTTTCCACTACTCAAGGGGGAGGTCACTTATGGTACACCTTCCCTCTGCTTATACCACCTCTGGGCCGGCTTGGAAACTCGAGATGAACTGGGAAAGAGTATAAAGTTAGTGAAAGAAGATTGGTCAGTGTGCTTACTAGGGGCCAAGATCTAATTTTGAGTAAGTCGCCATCTTTCCTTGCCGGAGCCCTACGGACAGAAAAACTGTTACTTGACCATTCAGTGAGTAGTTAGGTTTTCTGTAATTTTCTCCTTTTTATTTTATCTGTTTGGTGTAAATAATCTGTTTATCATCTTTTTGTGTATGCACTGTGATTTTTTTATTCATAATAAATATTCCTTTATTAAGTTCTGCCTTTGTCTGGTAAAGACTCGCGTTACCTGAAGAGACCGTTTTATTGGTAATTTTTGTGTTAAAATATACTGTGTGGGTTGTTATAGTCTGATTCACTTGGGGTACCAAGACACCCCATTTCTAAATTGTCTTGGTGGTGGCAGCATTATTTTGATATTTGTTATATCATTATAGTTAATTGCGGGTGGTATTAAGGGTGGATATTTGTATTTTTATCACTATTTCCGGTCTAGTGCAGACAGATAGTGAATTTTAACCCTTTTACCACCAGAACCAAGTCACGCGCACGCTTGGAGTAGAGTGCGTTCGTGACACCCCCCTCCTTTAAACATAAAACATATGTAAACACACAAATTAGTTAGTATGGTAAGATTACTCATACTCACTAACACACATACTATTTCACCCCACTTACACATCAATGCTCTCACACACACACAATTACATATCCTTGCTCTCTCACACACACACACACACAAATCCATGCTGACACAGAAAAATACACATCCATTGCTCACAGACACAAAAGTACACACTCATGCTCACACACAATTACACATGCATGCTCACACACACTAACACAAGTACACACCCATGATCTAACATTTTTCAGCGAACCCTCAGCCACAGAATAGATACTTATCAGTGCAAATATATGGGGTAGATACAGAACCATATTTAGGCCCATAAAATGATTCAGTAAAAGTAAGGAAAAAATTTCTGGAGCAGTAAATGTAATTTTAAAAATAAAATGGGTAGCCTCAATTCTGCTTGCCCCCATCACCCCCCAAGGACCAGGTTCAAGATGATTTGATAGCGGTCAGTATTCATACTTCTTTTTTGTCCCTGAACTTAAATGCCAAGAGCTCCGCTTGATGTAGAACAGAAGTTTCCCCCTTTCGTAGCCAGGCTCGTGACAGATGTTGTGGGAAACCCATGCAGTTCTTTCGTATAGTGCTGCAAGCTACCATGTCAAAACAATACAGCAGCTTGGACAAAGGGCTTGGACTTTGTTCATAAGGGGATATATCAGGTCCCAAAAAATCTTGATACTGGTTCCCAGATGTTCTGGGCAATCTGGAGGGTCGAGGTGTTTCCCTTGTATACCTGGAAAGCCTGAGTATACGCAGTCTTGCTCTCGCAGAGCTTATACAATTTTATGCCATACCTGGAGCACTTGGAAGGAATATACTTCTTGAAACCAACCTTTCCTTATACTTTATCAGGGATTCTTCCACATAGATATTCCTTCCAGATGGGTAAGCCTCTGCAAACCTGGCAGCGAGGTGGGTAATCAGGGGGCGGATTTTATAGAGCCTGTCAAACTGGGGGTGCTCCCTAAGGGGGCACAGGCTGTTGTCACTAAAATGCATGAAATGAAGGATAATTTCATGCCTTCTCCTAGTCATAGACTGGGTTTAAATGGGGGTACTGCAGATGGGGTTGGTGCTACAGTAGGAGCGGATGGAGTTTTTTTTTGTTTGTTTGTTTTTTTATTTATAATGACCATTAGCATAGTTAATGTCCAAAAATTAAGAAATTCGGGCACGTCAATGGGGGTCCATGGTTGCTTTACCAAATAGGAATTTGGTACTGCTGGGCATAAAGGTTAGATTGTCCCCCAATACATCTTCTCCCAAAACAAATCTGCACACAATGCAATGGGGTAAATCCTGTAACATTGCAGTAAAAGGAGGGATCGCTGGCCTGTAACAATTAGGCGATACCCACTCCGCAACAGCATTGCCACGACTACTTGTGGCAGCTGACCCAACAGCCACAGATATATCACTAGATGTATCTGTGAACTGACCAACTTCAAATGATGCTGCGTCAGTGGCCTCAGAATTCCTAAACGCTTTTACCAGCAGTAGGGCGCCACCATATTTAAAAGACCTGCCGTCTTTTAATAGTGCAAATCTAAACGCTCCAGGGAGTGATCTAACAGGTCCCTGACTTTTTTTTGGTGCTGCTGAATGCCTCTACGTAGAGCCATTACAGCAAACACCATCTAAGCGAAGAAAGCAATCCTTGATTGATTTCTAAGCTCATTTAACCACATGACGTGCCTGGCATGTCATTAGCCGTTAAGGGGTTAAGAAAACAGTTTGAAAAGATCACATTACTATTTACAAATAGACTAAGGTCAATATAGCTTATTTTTGAGGAATATATTAATCTGATGAACTGAGACCATTTAGGATAAGTAGATAAAGGAACAACGGGGAATTGAACCAGCAATCTTAAGAATGAGAGGTGGTTCATCTACCAGAATTGCATTGTCCTTTGGTACTGTACATTTTTCCCCTTGGTGTATGACCTTGGCTAGCTTGACTCAAATCTTGTCTGAATCTGCTGTTGCATGCCAGTTCCCTTAGACTCAGTTGTCACCTGCCAGCAATCTAGTCTGCTGCTGTCAGCATGTTCCTATAGTTCTGTCCCTGTACATGGTGCTTAAGAAAAGGTCTAAGGCCACAACAGACATCTATCTGCAACCAGGCTTGTTTACACCTGTCTGCCTCACACAAAGTTCTGAGGCTGAACCTATACATGCACAGATACTCCTACATGATCTGGTACCTGTGGTCATGACAGATAAGCAGATTCATCACCAATGAACAAAGATATTTCAAGATTATGAAAGTATCAAATACAATATCTGTAGATGCGATGCCTAGTGGAGCTAAGTCTTTATTGGAGTGTTGGGCACATATTTCTTTTAATTACAAATATATAAAAATATTTTTTTATCTTGAAATTATATGACACTCAAACTGCAAAAAAAGAAGCTCAAACATTGAATATTTTCATAATCATTAACTAAAACAGACAATGTAAGCCTTTAAAAGCTAAATGAAGACTATTTTGGCTTGGGAGTAACATTTTCCTCATTTGCATCTCTACCAGTCTTGGTACTTTTTTCTACCTTGAGCTTTAATATAAAGAGCCTTCTTTTGCTCCTGCGCTGGATACAGCTGAACAAACTGCATGGTAAGGAGACCACAGTAGTACACAGGACCTATTATATCAAATCCAGTTAAACGTTCTGTGGCTTGTACTTATCCTAAACACATACATAACTTCTTAAAAAAATAACCCATAGATGTTTTGTAATCAGTACATTTCCAAGCAACATTCTGAAAAGTGAGAAATTAAATCACTGATAAAAAAAACATACCACTCCAAAAAGCATTTCCTTTATGCCATTAGCTAGCATTAAATAAACTTAGCAAGTGAGGCAGAAAAATACACAAACTTAGCCAGGTGCAGATCCATGTTGCTTTAACTGATCCAAAAGAAGGTGGGAAAAACAATGCAGTGTTAACATTTCTCAAATGGAAAAATATATATTATGGCAGTCATATTTTGCCATGTTATTATAAACATACATATCCTTTGCTGCTAGAATCATATTTAGCGAATTTATGTACTATTATGCAGACTATAATGCACAACCTCTATTATGCCATGGGTTTATTTTCGCAGCCATGTTGGACCACTTCCCTTCTACAAACCCTTCATGCTCATAGCATCCGAGACACAGCTCTTTATGTCCTACTTCTCTGACCGTACTTTCATTGCGTATTTACTGGAACTTGTTCCTCTCCCTGACCACTATCTATTGATGTTACTCAGGGTTCTGTTCTTAGGTCTCTACTCTTCTCCATCTACACCTCTTTACTTGGACAACTCATACCTTCCTTTGGTGTCCAATACCACCTATACTAGCCTCACTGACTTTGTAGAACTGCATCATGGAAGGCATTGCATTACCTGAAACTCAGTTTATGGTAATACCCACAGCTAGCAGCACAAAGAGTACCTTTTGCGGAAGTGCTCCGGGATGTCTGGTTCACGGAGCTGATAGCAGGGAGAAGTGGACGAAGAAAGAAGACAGAAGAACAAGAAGCAAGAGCAGAAGTTGCTGAAAAGGAGACAAGGATGTGGAAGTGGTTGGCAGAGAATGTAGGGAGGTACGGATGCAGTATTTTTTTCTTTTTTACGCGCAACTGCTAATTCCCACCCCCACACAACATCATCCTTAAGCTCAGCCTTTCAGTGCCTCTGTGAACTAAGAAGGACAGAATGCATGCCAGTCTCACATCCAAAAATTTCTAAACGCTTCACAATGGGCAGACAGAGTCACCTGGAAGAGCGTAAAACTGAATCTGCTTACATCGACCGAAGATATAGGTCTTGAACAACCTCAACCACATCGCTACCGTAAAATTGTCATACTCCACATCCCACACTCCCAAACACCCTTGCACCAAATTTTGCGGCCCAACCAGCTCAGACAGGAGTTATGCTGTATCACTGTCAATGTCGGGCTCAGTAATAGTGTCTCAGATGTGTCTGCTCAGATGTGTCTGTCTGTTCTCTGCCTATAAAACCACTCCCTCTACCCCCCCACCCTCAGGGACATCTTGTGGTTGGCGATTCCGTAATCTTCCCATATAGGTTGGGGTAGTACCTGCCGGCGCCACTACGTGGCGCGCAGAAGAACGACTCCGGACTCCAGAGGAGGACCCGTCTCCCGGTTGCAGCTGCTGCGAAGACCTCGTGCAGGTAGGCGGTCTCCCTCTTCCTCGCGGTGGCTGCGGCTGCTGTGTAGAAGCGGGGGGTCTCCCCCTTCTTCGCGGTGGCTGTGGCTGCTGAGTAGACGAGGGAGGTCTTCCCCTTCTGCGCGGTGGCTGTGGCTGGAGCTGCCGTGCGGAGGCAGGGGGTCTCCCCCTTCCTCGCGGCAGTTGCGGCTGGAGCTGCCGTGCAGAGGCGGGGGGTCTCCCCCTTCTTCGCGGCGGCTGCTGCTGCCGGACCGAAGCGGGGGGTCTCCCCCTACCTCGCGGCTGCTGCGGTTGCTGACCGGGAGGTCTAACCGCTGGGGCCGTAACAGTACCCCTCCTCAAAGGGGCGACCTCAGGGCGACCCCTGTTAGAGCAACTCCGCCCTCTAGCCAGGAATGCACGCACGAGATGGGGAGCACGAAATCGAGCCTCCGGTACCCAGGAACGATCCTCTGGGCCAAGTCCCCTCCAATGAACCAGATATTGGAGACTCCCTTGTTGCCTGCGAGACTTCAGGATAGCTTGAGGAGTACGTCCAGCAAAATCTGTGGCCGAAGTCTCCGAAACAGAGGATCTGGTCGAAAAACGGTTGCAAACCAGCGGCTTCAATAGGGAGACATGGAAAACTCGAGGAATACGGAGTGTCCTAGGCAGAGAGAGTTCATAGGCGACAGGGTTCACCCGGCGGACAATCGAGAAGGGACCGATAAAACGTGGTGCCAGCTTCATGCTGGGTACTCTGAGTCGCAGGTACCTCGTAGACAACCATACTCTGTCCCCAGGAGAATAAGCAGGATTCCTAGAACGCCTTTTGTTGGCTTGGAGTTCCTGTCGCCCACCAGCCAACTCCAGAGCCCTCCGCACCGAAGCCCACGTAGACTGGATAGTCACCAACCGCTCCTCCAGTGCTGGATCAGTGGAAGTAGGAAAGGCGCCAGGAAAGGGTTGTGGGTGAAGACCGTACACACAGTAGAAGGCGGACTCTCCAGTGGACTCTTGTACCGCATTATTGCGAGCAAATTCAGCCAATGGCAACAGGTCAACCCAATCGTCCTGATGATGGTTAATGAATATGCGCAGGTACTGTTCGAGGTGCTGGTTAGCCCTCTCTGCTGCGCCGTTGGACTGTGGGTGGTATGCGGAAGAAAAAGCCAGGGTGGCACCCAAAGCTCTCGTGAACTCGCGCCAAAAACGTGCAATGAACTGGGTACCACGGTCGGAGACAATCTCAGTAGGGACTCCATGGAGGCGAACGATCTCCCGCATGAATAAGTCAGCCAACGCCGAAGCCGTGGGCAGTCTCCTCAAGGGTATCATATGCGCCATCTTAGAAAAGCGATCGACGATCATGAGGATGACAGTGTATCCCTTGGAGTCGGGTAAGTCCACGATAAAGTCCATAGCAAGGTGAGTCCAAGGCCATGAAGGACGAGGTAATGGGTGGAGCAGCCCAGCAGGGTGACTTCTAGAGGACTTGTTGGCAGCGCACTTGAGGCAGGAGCGGACAAACAGGGCAGTGTCACTGTCCCGGCTCCGGACGCAGCCGGGAGTGTCTCCGTCCCGGCTCCGGACGCAGCCGGGAGTGTCTCCGTCACGGCTCCGGACGCCGCCGGGAGGAGGTCTGGCCGCGGGTCCCGTACGCCGGCCGTTCGGGACGGCGGTCGGTCCTCCGCCCGCGGCACTAGTAGCGGGCGAAGGGTTGTCCACAGGTCCCGGGAAAACGTCCTCCCGGACAGCGGACGACCCTCCGCCCGAGGTAGTAGGACACGGGGAGGCTTCTGCCCCGGGAACAGTAGTTCCCGGAGCCAGTATACTTACCCGTCCTCCGGTCGTCGGTCCGCCTCCCGGGCACGCTGCACGTTGCAGGAGGATTGATGGACGGCTGGGGGGCGTGGTTTTGGTCCTGGTCTGGGAGGGGCTTGTGGAATGGCGCCAGTTTTAAAAGCTGGCTGTGCCTTTCACAAGCACCCTGTTGTGGTCTTCAGTTCGTGTATCTAGCTCGTGCATCTTGTTTCCTGTTTTTGACCTTCGGCTTGCCTGACTCTCCCTTGCTCCACGATTCGGTACCTTTGCTTGTTATCTCTGGTTTTGACCCCTGGCTCGTCCGACTACCCGCTCCGTGTATCAGACCCCTGGCTCGTCCGACTACCCGCTCTGTGTATCAGACCCCTGGCTCGTCCGACTATCCTGCTTTGTGCTCCTGTCTCGTGCTGTGCCTTGCCGCGGCTGCTGCCGCTCAGAGTCTATCTCCAGCTGGTGGGAGGTTGTCCACTGTTGGGATCATCTAAGTCCTGGACTGCTGCTGCTGGGAATTCCCCTCTCAGTAGCGGTAGTTTGGGCGGAAGAACTTCTGCGGGGACGACCTTCCTTAATAGTCCAGCGAAACAGTGACATTACAACAGGGTCATGGATCCATCTGAGCTTGGCAAGGTACTCTCCACCCACGGACAACGGCTGGATTCCCATGAAGTCCGTTTCTCCAGCATACAGGACACTTTAGACCAAATGGCCCGGGCTATTCAAGTTTTGGTGGCCAGATCTGATCCTGGCTCTGGGGGTTCTCCGTCTGCTTCCTCCACTTCCTCTCCAGTCGCGACTTCTCCTCCTGCTGCGAACACCGGGACTTCCTCCGTTCCCTCGTCTGTGAAACTCCCTGCTCCCGCTCGCTACCATGGGGAACCGGAGGCCTGCCGGGGCTTCCTTAACCAGTGCTCCATTCAATTCGAACTAACTCCTCACTTGTTTCCTTCGGAAAGAGCCAAGGTGGGATACCTGATTTCCTTGTTGTCTGGCAAGGCACTAGCCTGGGCTTCTCCCTTGTGGGAGAGGGACTCTCCTCTTGTGTATAACTGCTCTGCCTTCATTTCGGCCTTCCGGAAGACTTTCGACACCCCAGGCAAAGCTGCTTCTGCGTCCTTGTCTCTGCTTCATACCACCCAGGGCTCCCGTTCGGTCGCTGAATATGCTATTGAATTTAAGACTCTTGCAGCTGAGGTTAATTGGTCCGACGAAGCTCTCATCGCGGCCTTCTACGATGGCTTATCAGAACGGCTTAAAGACGAACTTTCCACCCAGGATCATCCTGCTGAATTGGATGATTTCGTCGCCTTGACACTCAAGCTGGACAATCGGATCCGAGAACGTTTGTCGCAAAAAGCCATGAAACGTGAACTCAGTTTTTCTCATCAAGCACGCTCCATCTCTCCCACGAATCCTTCTATGTCTTCTGAATCCTCCGAAGAACCCATGCAGTTGGGAGCCACCAGACTATCCACCATGGAAAGATCTCGCCGTAGATCTGAGGGACTTTGTTTCTACTGTGGCCTCAAGGGCCATTTTGTTCGCACTTGTCCCAGTAAACCGGGAAACGCTCGCACCCGGACCAAGTAAAGGAGCCTTGCCCGGGTGAGCTTAGTACCGCTCCTACGTTTTGTAACAATTTACTTGTTCCTGCTTCGCTGGAATGGGATGGAAGAAAGGTTTCAGTCTCCGCCATGATTGACTCTGGGGCTGCTGGTTCATTCATTGATAAATCCTTTGCCCTCCTCCAGAAGATTCCTCTCGTCGAAGTACACCCTCCTATCGCCGTCTCGGCCATTGACGGACGACCCCTTCAACCCTCCTTCATCACACACCAGACGTCGCCGTTGCTTTTCTCCGTGGGCCTGTTCCATCGTGAAACCATATCCTTCCATATCATTTCGTCCCCCTCCTGCCCTATGGTTCTAGGACTTCCTTGGCTCCGCGTCCATAACCCGACCATCAAGTGGTCCACTGGGGATATCCTAGGTTGGGGTTCGGACTGTTCCCAGCGATGTCTTTCCACCACCACCCCCATTCGTTCTGTTTCTGCCTTGCCTATACCCTTGGTGTATTCTGAATTCAAGGACGTGTTCGATAAAAAGCAAGCGGAGGTTTTACCTCCCCACAGACCTTACGATTGTCCTATCGAACTTTTGCCCGGGACACTCCCACCGCGAGGTCGTATTTATCCTTTGTCATTACCCGAGTCTCAAGCGCTTGAAGAGTATATTAAAGATAATTTAGACAGAGGATTCATCAGAAAATCTACCTCTCCTGCCGGTGCCGGATTTTTCTTTGTGGAGGTTGATGCCTCCAAAGTTGGAGTTGGAGCAGTCCTTTCTCAGAGGAAGGACTTCAATGACAGGCTTCATCCGTGCGCCTTTTTCTCAAAAAAATTTTCTCCTGCTGAGATGAATTATGATGTAGGTAACCGTGAACTTTTAGGTATTGTTATGGCTCTTCAGGAGTGGAGACACCTTCTGGAAGGGGCAAGGAACCCTATCACAATTTTGACCGACCACAAGAACCTAGAATACCTTAGTCACGCTAAAAGACTGAACCCTAGACAGGCCAGGTGGTCATTATTCCTTTCCAGATTTTTGTTTATCATTTCATACCGGCCTGGATCAAGGAATGTCAAAGCGGATGCGTTATCCAGGCAGTTTGTCTCCGACCAAGACTCCAAGTCTGAACCTGAACCCATTATCCCTCCTTCTCAGATTATTGCCTCCGTCTCCACTCATCTATTTTCTACTTTGGTCTCTTGTATTCTCTCAGCTCAATCTAAAGCTCCTGTCCACAGTAAATGGCCCATGGACACCCTGTTTGTGCCGGAGCGGGAGAGGGAACGCGTTATGTCCTGGGGTCATGCGTCCTTAACCTCGGGTCACCCTAATGCCCAGCGAACCTTTCGGTTCATTCGTAGACAGTTCTGGTGGCCTACTATGCATATTGACTGCTTTGATTTTGTCGCCGCATGTACTAGGTGTGCTACTGCTAAAAACTCTCATGTCAAACCCTCGGGGTTACTTCAACCCTTGCCCGTACCCTCCCGCCCGTGGTCACATTTAGCCATGGATTTTGTTGTGGATCTTCCCCCTTCCCAGGGCTTCACCGTCGTTTGGGTAGTAGTCGACCGATTTTCTAAAATGGCTCATTTTGTTCCCCTCCCCAAATTACCCTCGGCCCCGGAGTTAGTTCCTGTGTTTATCAACCGTGTCGTTCGTCTGCACGGTCTCCCGCTCCAGGTTGTGTCTGATCGGGGGGTGCAATTCACAGCTCTGTTTTGGAGGACCTTCTGTGCCTCTCTGGGTGTTTCCCTAGCCTTTTCTTCTGCCTACCACCCCCAAACTAACGGTATCACGGAAAGAACCAACCAGTCGCTTGAGCAATTTTTACGTCTTTTTATTAATGAACACCAGGATGATTGGGCTTTACTTCTACCTTGGGCTGAATTCGCTAGGAATAATACTGTTCACGAGTCCTCCAAGATTAGTCCTTTCTTTTGTAACTATGGTTTTCACCCTTCTTCTTTGCCTTCTTCTTTCGCTCCTTCTCAAGTTCCGGCAGTAGACCTATATGTAAAACAATTACCGTTAGTTTGGGACGAAGTGCGCCGTTCTCTGGTTAATGCTGCTCACAAGTATAAGCGTTATGCGGATCGGCGTCGCCGTTTGGGTCCCTCCTTCATGAATGGGGATAGGGTATGGCTCTCCACTTTCGAATTCGTCGTAAGGTCAACCCGGTCGCTTATGAATTAATTCTTCCCCCCTCCCTTAGGATACCCAGGGTTTTTCATGTTTCTCTGCTCAAACCCCTCACCTGTAACCGCTTTACCCGATTGACTCGCCGTCCTCGTCCTGTTGTCATTGATTCCCAGGTGGAATATGAGGTGCAGTCTATTTTAGATTCAAGAAAAATTAGGAACTCCGTCTCTTACCTGGTCCACTGGAAGGGGTATGGTCCTGAAGAGAGATCTTGGGTTCCTGCTCGGGACCTACACGCTCCTGCTTTGCTCCGGTCTTTTCATAGGAAATTTCCGCATAAACCTAGTATGTGTCGGCCTATGGCCGGCCCTCACAGGGGGGGTAATGTCACTGTCCCGGCTCCGGACGCAGCCGGGAGTGTCTCCGTCCCGGCTCCGGACGCAGCCGGGAGTGTCTCCGTCACGGCTCCGGACGCCGCCGGGAGGAGGTCTGGCCGCGGGTCCCGTACGCCGGCCGTTCGGGACGGCGGTCGGTCCTCCGCCCGCGGCACTAGTAGCGGGCGAAGGGTTGTCCACAGGTCCCGGGAAAACGTCCTCCCGGACAGCGGACGACCCTCCGCCCGAGGTAGTAGGACACGGGGAGGCTTCTGCCCCGGGAACAGTAGTTCCCGGAGCCAGTATACTTACCCGTCCTCCGGTCGTCGGTCCGCCTCCCGGGCACGCTGCACGTTGCAGGAGGATTGATGGACGGCTGGGGGGCGTGGTTTTGGTCCTGGTCTGGGAGGGGCTTGTGGAATGGCGCCAGTTTTAAAAGCCGGCTGTGCCTTTCACAAGCACCCTGTTGTGGTCTTCAGTTCGTGTATCTAGCTCGTGCATCTTGTTTCCTGTTTTTGACCTTCGGCTTGCCTGACTCTCCCTTGCTCCACGATTCGGTACCTTTGCTTGTTATCTCTGGTTTTGACCCCTGGCTCGTCCGACTACCCGCTCCGTGTATCAGACCCCTGGCTCGTCCGACTACCCGCTCTGTGTATCAGACCCCTGGCTCGTCCGACTATCCTGCTTTGTGCTCCTGTCTCGTGCTGTGCCTTGCCGCGGCTGCTGCCGCTCAGAGTCTATCTCCAGCTGGTGGGAGGTTGTCCACTGTTGGGATCATCTAAGTCCTGGACTGCTGCTGCTGGGAATTCCCCTCTCAGTAGCGGTAGTTTGGGCGGAAGAACTTCTGCGGGGACGACCTTCCTTAATAGTCCAGCGAAACAGTGACAGGCAGTATCCCTACTCCATTCTGGCCACCAAAATATCCTGGACACGAGGTCCTTGGTACGTGCTAGCCCAGGATGGCCTGGGTACGGAGGTTTGCAGGAACAAAAAGTTTCCCAACCGGCAACGAAGCTGGAGCTCGGGCTTGTAAACCAGTGATGTGGTCAAGTAAGGGAGTCCGGCAACGAAGGTGTAGAGCAGCGAGGACCTTGGCATTAGGTATAATGGGCTCAGGCGCACGACCCTCCTCCTCGGGAAGCACATGTATCCGGGAGAGGGCGTCAGCCTTGACGTTTTTGGAACCTGGACGATAAGTCAATACAAATGAAAATCGGGAGAGAAACAAAGCCCATCTGGCCTGTCGAGGGTTCAGGCACTTGGCATTCTCTATGTACTGTAGGTTCTTGTGGTCAGTTAAATCAATGTAGGAATCTGAACACCCTCCAGAAGATGACGCCACTCCTCCAGTGCAAGGATTACAGCCAGAAGCTCCTTGTTCCCCACATCATAGTTCCTCTCTGCCGGGGAGAATCTCCTGGAGAAGAATCCGCACGGATGGAGAGGACCACTGTAGGAGGCCCTCTGGGACAGGACAGCCCCGACTCCGGCTTCAGATGCATCGACCTCCAGAACAAACGGTAACCGAGGATCAGGATGACGTAACACAGGAGCGGTGGTAAATTTGGTCTTCAGCCGAGAAAAAGCGGAAATGGCCTCAGGAGACCATGCTAGGGTGTTAGCCCCTTTCTTAGTAAGGGACGTTAAAGGAGCCACAACCTTGGAGTAGTCACGGATGAAGCGTCTGTAATAGTTCGCAAACCCCAAAAAACGCTGCAGGGGTTTCAGACCCAGAGGTTGAGGCCAGTCTCTGATGGCTTGTACCTTGGATGGGTCCATCTCGAAACCAGAGGGCGTAATGACGTATCCTAGGAATGTCACTTTCTGGATCTCAAACGCACATTTCTCGAGTTTAGCATACAGTCCATGGAGCCGTAGTCGCGAGTAACATGGGTGCGGTGAGACTGCAAATCCGAAGAGTAAATCAGAATGTCATCCAGGTACACTACTACAAACTGTTGGAGAAAGTCCCGGAGGCAATCATTGATGAATTCTTGGAAGACCGCCGGGGCGTTGCACAGCCCAAACGGCATAACGGTATATTCGTAATGTCCCGAACGAGTATTGAAGGCAGTCTTCCATTCGTCGTCCGCACGGATCCGGACGAGATTGTACGCCCCCCGGAGATCCAGCTTGGTGTAAATAGTGGCCCCACGTAGCCTATCGAAGAGTTCAGAGATTAGAGGAATGGGGTATGTGTTGCGCCTGGTGATCTTGTTTAGACCACGATAATCAATGCAAGGACGAAGCTCCCCGTTCTTCTTTTTCACGAAGAAGAAGCCTGCGCCAGCGGGCGATACAGACCGGCGGATAAATCCTCGGCGAAGATTTTCCTCTATATACGATTCCATAGCTTGGGTCTCCGGTATGGAGAGTGGGTAAACCCGCCCCCGGGGTGGCATGGTCCCAGGAAGCAAGTCAATCGGGCAGTCATAAGGCCTGTGTGGAGGTAGCTTCTGAGCCTCCTTCTTATCGAATACGTCCGCGAAGTCCTGGTACTGTTCAGGCAGAGAAGAGATCTCCCTCGAAGAAGCTGTAACCGTGGCATGCTTAAGAGGGGTAAGGCAATGTGCCATACAGGACGCACTCCAGGCCGTGATCTGAGTCGTAGTCCAATCAATAGCAGGATTATGTACCTGTAACCACGGAAATCCCAATATAATGGGAATGGAGGGCGAGCGGATGACGAGTAGTTGTAATCGTTCCTTGTGTACGATCCCGACGGCAAGGTTGAGTGGAGCTGTAGAGCGAGAAATTTGATCAGGGCGAAGCGGTCTGCCATCAATAGCCTCAACAGCTAACGGTACGGGCAGGGATAGGGTGGGAATGCGTTGCTGCTCACAAAACACTGAATCAATAAAGTTGCCAGCAGCGCCGGAATCCAGGAAAGCCTCAGTGTCAACGAGTCCAGAATCCCAGACCAGACGGACTGGAACAGTCATGCGGGTAGTGAACAGGTTAGGGGAATAGTTCACCACACCTATGGTAGGTTCCCCTGGCCTACCTAGGTGCGGGCGTTTCCCGGCCTGCTAGGACATTGTCCGATGAAGTGACCCGAGAGTCCGCAGTAATAGCATAATCCCTCCCGTCTCCGCCTGTTCCTCTCTCGTTCGGAGACCCGAGTGGCTCCCAACTGCATGGGTTCCTCAGATGGTTCGTTCGAGGGCTCGGCAGAAAAAAACTGTGGCGAGAAGCGTGTAGTAGGTCTCCCACCCTTGTCACACAACTTCAAACTCTCATGTTGGGCTTGCCTTTGGCGGAGACGCAGATCAATCTGGGAAATATACGAAATCACGGAGTCTAGGTCCGTGGGCAAATCTCTGGCAGCAGTCTCGTCCTTGAGGGTCTCAGAAAGTCCATTCAGGAAGGCAGCCACTAATGCCTCATTAGTCCAGTTCACCTCTCCCATCAGGGTCCGGAACTCTATAGCGTACTCCAGAAGCGGACGGGAACCCTGACGGATGGTAAAGAGTGAATAGGAAGCAGTGGCCCTTCTACCCGGAGTATCAAACGCAGCACGTAGACTGGAAACAAATTCCGCATAGGAGCGCACCGTAGAGACGTTCCTCTCCCAAAGCGGTGAAGCCCATGCCAAGGCTTTACCCGTAAGGAGTGAAATGACGTATCCCACCTTGGCACGTTCAGTGGGAAAGGCATAAGGAGACAGTTCAAAGTGTATCTCACACTGATTCAAAAAACCCCGACAGGTTGCTGGGGTGGAGGCAGGTGAGCAGGAACCGTGGCTACTGGTAACGGAGGTGGAGTAGGAGCCGCCACAGGTTGATGTGCTTGCTGTGTAGGATCAGTACGCTGAAGCAAGGTCTGAAGAGCTTGAGCAAATTGATCCAGACGATGATCCATCTCGTCAAGTCGAGCCTCAGTGGACCCTTGTCCTACCGAAGCGGGTCTCATGATGGCCTTTTGATTCTGTCACGACACAGCGTACAGAGGAGACACCGTAGTCAGGTAGGACTGGCAAGGATGGTCCAGAGAGCCGAGGTCAGGATGCCGGAGAGCAGGATAATCGAGGAACAAGCCGAGGTCAGGATACCGGAGATCAGGATAGTCGAGGAGCAAGCCGAGGTCAGGATACCAGAGATCAGGATAGTCAAGGAACAAGCCGAGGTCAATAACAAGAACAAGCAGGAAATAACGCGTACTGGGAAGGCACTACCGAGATAGGCACGACCATCAGAAGGCAAAGTCTCAGAGTTCTGAAGTCTCTTAAATAGGCCCAGGAAGTTAGGCACTAATTGGAGATTTCCCGCCAAATATTCAAAGTGCCGTTGCGTCACTTCCTGCGCGGCCATCTTGTGGTTGGCGATTCCGTAATCTTCCCATATAGGTTGGGGTAGTACCTGCCGGCGCCACTAGGTGGCGCGCAGAAGAACGAGTCCGGACTCCAGAGGAGGACCCGTCTCCCGGTTGCAGCTGCTGCGAAGACCTTGTGCAGGTAGGCGGTCTCCCTCTTCCTCGCGGTGGCTGCGGCTGCTGTGTAGAAGCGGGGGGTCTCCCCCTTCTTCGCGGTGGCTGTGGCTGCTGAGTAGACGAGGGAGGTCTTCCCCTTCTGCGTGGTGGCTGTGGCTGGAGCTGCTGTGCGGAGGCAGGGGGTCTCCCCCTTCCTCGCGGCAGTTGCGGCTGGAGCTGCCGTGCAGAGGCGGGGGGTCTCCTCCCTTCTTCGCGGCGGCTGCTGCTGCTGGTTCGAAGCGGGGGGTCTCCCCCTTCTTCGCGGCAGCTGCGGCTGCCGGACCGAAGCGGGGGGTCTCCCCCTACCTCGCGGCTGCTGCGGTTGCTGACCGGGAGGTCTAACCGCTGGGGCCGTAACACATAACTGCTGTTTGATTAAGGGAATTTTTTTTTATTTTTTTTTCTAATCTGTTTTTATCCATACTTTTAATATGTTTTATTAGTGATATTATAAATAGTCTCAAAGTGCAGGTGCGAATTATGGAGGCGCAAAATATATGCAGTGGCAAGTCCATCATTTTACAATATGAATGCAGTGGAAATGTATGTGGGTGCATTGGCAAGTCATTTTTTTCATGACTGTTGTAGCCTCGGCTTCCGGGTAGGCATGTCCTCCCACTAATGACAACACACACCATTGAATATGGATAAGAAAATGCCAAAGCCAATTTTACTTATTAGAGTCATTGTCACGCTAATAAACATAGGTGCGTTAACAAGGACAATGACCCAAAAACCCAAACATGTAAATATATACAATAAACACACAAAGCCTGCCAAGTAATCCAGGTACCAGAGGCAAATACCACTTGAGGAAGGGACATACCCGGATGCCCCCACCTGTATTTGAGGTTCCCATCATGACAGCCAAGAACCTCCCACCAGTTGTTAACAACAATTTACTTACCACCACAATAACCCCCTGGATACCTGGCAAGCTGCCGCCCCACAGACTGTGACAAACACCACAAACCAAAAGCTAGAACACAAGCTTAAGGGGAGGGAGGGAGGGACATTCAACCAGGTAAGCCGACCACAAAAAATGGTTTCTAAACCCCGCACCCTAAATTCCCGCCAAAAGCCTACCCCTCCTCTGCACAACAGTCACGGCCCACTAAAGCCCATGCTGGCCCCCCTTGGGCATCATTATGGGTGCAGTAAAGTCGGGGCATTCTTTCATTATGGGTGCAATGGAAATGTATGTGGGTGCAGTGGCAAGTAATTTTTTATATTATGGGTGCAGTGGAAATGTATGTGGGTACATTGGCAAGCAATTGTTTTCATTATGGGTGCAGTAAACATTTATATGTGAGCAAAGTGGAGGCAATGACCCTGATTATAAGATGACCCCCCAAAATCTGAATATTAATTTAGAAAAAAAAAAAAAACCCTGAATATAAGACGACCCTATAGGAAAAAAGTTTTACCAGTAAATGTTAATTCATGTAAACAATTTTTTTTAAATAAAGGTTATGATTGAGATAAATATTGTTTTTTTTCCTTTTGTTTTCCAACCTGCCCCCCCAGTTATGCACATCTGCCCCCAGGCTTGCCACTCTGCCCCAGAAATGCCTTATACCCTCTATATGCCACTGTGCCCCATGATATGCCTTTTAACCCTGTATATGCCACTCTGCCTCCAGAAATGCCTTACATACATATATCAGTATGACCCATTCTACTGCCAATGTTTGTCTAGGGAAATGGCATCCATATGTGCTTGATTGGCTGAAAACACCTAAATTCAATAATTGAGAGGTGTCGCAATACTTTTGTCCATACAGTGTATGTAATGCAAGCTCCTTCATGTATTGTTTCACATATGAATTTTAATGAATTATGGATTTGTATTTAAAAATCATGTATTTTTAATCAACAATGATGTAACATTATTAGTGAGATGTTTTGAGATTTTATGTATAGTTTTTTAATTACTTATTTATTAGAAAATAATAAAAATTACAGAAATCCAAAATTAACATAGAATGCCTATTAAAGCTTATATGCATAAAAAATAAAAATAAACACACCAGTCAGTCTCGATATGAAGTCTAGCTTCAGTCTCTCAGTCTGCCCCAGATTATAAACAAAAATTTTCATATATATAAGGTTTTATAACCAGACCTGCGTATCGCTACCTCAAAAATAGTACTAACGGTCAGAAAAAAATCAGGAGAGAATCGGGAGAGGAAAATTACCAAGGCCAAGCTGTTGATGAATTATTTTTTTTACAGAATAGCAAAAACATTCTAATCTTAAAACACAAAAAAAATTCTTATTTAACAGAATTCTTATTCTTATTTAGCAGAAAATACAATAGTATTAATACGTAGTAAAATCCTTAACTTCTACTGTGGCCTATAACAACCCTTAACTTCTACTGAGGCCTGTAACACATCTTCTGAGTACAGTGATGCCATCCATGCAAAGGTTTGTCAGGTTGGTTGGGGCTCAAGTGGTGCATATTTTTCAAATTGGAATTTTGACATGTGGTCATCCTGCCCTCATGAGTTATTTGGGATAACTTTGAAGCTGGCCAATTTAATTTACCCCATCAAATCATAAATCTTGAAGACTTGACACCCTGGAGTATTTCAGATGCTGGTATTTTGACTATTTCCATACACACTTTACCACCAGCCTTTGCCAAGGTTAGCAGTAGTATTTTTTGTGTTTTTTTCTACACATTTTAATTTAAGTATGACTGTACAGCTTCTAGTATGTGTTACTGTCAGAACAGCAACCAAATATCTATTCAGCAACATCTTCTAAGTACATGATACCATCATGTTTTGGGCTAAAAGGCCACATTTGGGAGGTGCACATTTTTCAAATTGGAATTTTGACATGTGGTTATCCTGTCCCCGTGTTATTTGGGACATCTTTGAAGCTGGCCAAGTCAATTTACCCCATCAAGTCATATATTTTTGAAAACTAGACTATTGCCATGTACTTATTTTACCACCAGTCTTTGTCAAATTTGTGGTAGTATTTTTTTTCCCCACACAAATCAGGTATTAATGTACAGCCCCTGGTATAAGCCAAAGCTAAAAAACACCCCAATATGTATTCAACATTAGTATTCAGCAAATGCTGGTATTTTAACTCTTCATACACATTAATTCTACCCACCAGTCAAATTTTGTGTGTTTTTTTCATACCTTAGGCATGAATATACAGCTCTTGGTAGACATCACTGAGAAACAACACCCAATATGTGTTCAGCAATATGTGCAAATTTTTGTTTTCATTTTGACACCTGATCAGTATGTACCCATGTCCTATTTGGGATATCTTGGGACCTGGGCAATTCTATTTACCACATGAAACCATACATTTTTTTAAACTAGACACTCCATAAGTATAAGTATTTTAACTCTTCCCATGCCAGGATTTTTGGGAAGATACAGCACTATATTTTGTTTACATATTTTACCGATCACATGGTTATTAGAAAGCTGGGCTCCATTGGCTTGCTAGGTTGGACACAGTATCTGTATCTCTCACAATGGCTGCTTTCTGGAGTGGTCAAGTTGTGTCCGAGGTAGTTTTTCAGTGCCGCTAAATCCCCTGTCATCAAGGCATTTTAGCAACACCTTTAAGCTTAGGAGGCGGTCATTGATTTCCTAAGCTCTTTTAAATCAGGTGCCCACTGCCATATTGTATATGGTGGATGTTGATGCACAAGGGAGGGATCAGGTAGGGTCCCTGGAACAGATTTTGGTGTGGCTGAATGCCTCTGCATTGTGTAAGCACGCATGGGATAAGGATAAGGCTATTCTAGATATAAAATAAGGCCAGGGACTAAGGAAAGTATTCAGAAACTGGGCAGACTAGATGGGCCAAATGGTTTTTATCTCACCACGCATTCTATGTTTCTTTTTTTATTTTTATAATCTTTTATAATTTTTCACGTATACATAGATACAAAACAACATAATAAAATAAAAACATGTATACCAAACCCAAAAACAAAACAAAAAAAACAACAGAGGTGCCGAAGGAATCGCAAGAGGGGGTTATGAGCGAGGTGATATTTATCTTATTGTTTTTTATTTGTTTCATCTGTCTTTGTTTAGACAGAACTATTACTATATATTATGTATCTACTCCAAATTTTTTCCCACATCTCCCTCGTTTTCAGAGATGAATCGTTAATACAACTTACACCTTTCTCCATATATATGTGATTTTTAAGTTGTGCCTCCAATTTTTGTAGAGAAATTACCATATCCTGTTTCCAATGTTTAGCAATTAGCTTTTTTGCAGCCAATAGGCAGTGTATCATTTTTGTAGTGGATTAAGAGGAGGCCATCCCTGGTGCAGCAAAGCCAAAGCAGGGTTTTTTGTGATATCTATTTTTATGATCTTTTTTATCAAAGCAAAAGCATTATCCCATAAGGTTTTAATTTTACTGCAATTCCACCACATGTGGAGGTAATTGCCCTCCACTTGGTTACACCTCCAGCATAATCTGGATTGTTGAGAACAGGTATGTGCCATTCTAGTTGGAGTTAGGTACCGATTATTGCATAACTTGAACTGGGTTTCTAAGAGCCTTATTGACACTATTGAGAACTTTGTTCCAATCTACTGATTTTATATGGGCTCCTAGCATTTTTTCCCATTTTACTATAATTTTAGAATTTTTTCTCATTATCCCATTCTCTTAGACATTCTAAGAATTTTGAGGTCCCTTTCTTTAGTTTCCCTTGATTAAATATATCAATCAGTTTTAGATTGGTTTTATTCCTCTCCAGAAATGCGTGAGCTTTTAAGAAATTTGTTACTCTTAAATATGTAAAGATATCATCTGTAAGGTTGTAATCTTGTTTTAGTTGAAAAAAGGGTTTTATTTCATTTTTGGAGCATAAATCTCCTATAGCTTTAGTTTTCCAATCTCCAATTGTTAAATCTTCTATATTTTGTTCTAATACATTCAGATCTACAGATTCTATTATTTTGTTTCTTAAGCCTAGTCTTTTTGTTAACTTAAACCAAAAATAGGAATTATCTGTTTCAAAATCAAATTAGCATTTCCTAGACCTTTTATTATTTTGTCTTGATCACCCCAGATGATACAGCATTCTATGTTTCTATGCTAAGCACCATACAGGAGAAAATAGGTGATTTAAACATTGCCAGAGAAACCTGCAACTAATTTGACTCCCTGAGTCAGTTAAGCATTTATTACAAATATCAAGCCATGTTCTGCAATGGATAGATTTAATGCTCTCTAAATAAATTATTTGTGATGTGGAATTGGAATTTCCCAAACATGTTGTATCACTCAGAAAACTCAAAATTATACCGATGGCTTTTTGCCCCATTTGTCTACTTCAAACTTATTTTCACGGACCTTAACACTGAGGGCGCATGTTATAGTATACAGGGCCATCATCAGAAATCTTAGGGCCTACTACAGTATTCACAGCCCTCATGTCGATCCTATTTCTCCTCCCATGTTCCACCTTATGGTCTTACCAGAAACACACCACATAAAAGCAAAGGCGAGCCTAGGCATATGAGTGCATTATTTCTGACCCCCACGGTTCATACATACTAATGCACAAACTTGCGCCAACAGCCAATGACTAACAACTTACAAAAACTTAAATAACTTACAAAAAGAGTTGTGTGAAAAATAAAGTATGCCCTCCATGGTTTTACATATCAGGACATATTAACACTCATCTGTTCCTTAGCAGGTCTAAAGATTAGGTAAATACAACCTAAGATGAACAACAACACATGACATATCACACTGTGTAATAATTTATTCAGCAAGACTAAAGCCAAAATGGATTAGACAACACTAATCCACTACAAAAAACACTAAAGATTCAGCACCTCCTAGAAGCACTTTCAGCAGCAATAAAGTAATCGTTTTCTTCATGACTTTATCAGTCTCTCACATCATCGTGGATTTTTTGGCCCATTTTTCTGTACAGAGTTGATTCAATTCATTGAGGTTTGCAGGCATTTTTTATGCACAGCTCTCTAAAGGTCCCGCCTCAGCTTTCCAATTGGGTTGCGGTCTGGACTTTTTTTTTGCTGGGGTGCTTGGGATCATTGTCCTGTTGCATGTCCTGTTGCATGGTCCAATTTCAGTCAAGCTTTAGCGGTCTAGGATACTTTGGTATACAGCAGGCACACATCATCACCCCTACACCACAATGCTTCACAGGTGGGTCACTGCTGATGTCTTTCCTCCTTGGCATTGTGGTAAAACACACCTGAATGCTCCAGACCAGCAAACTGCAAAAACTTCAGCTTTGATGATTGATTAATCAAGGACATTTGATTACTGGCACCTGTCTGCTACTTAGCATCTTAATTCCTATGGAAGCAGTAAGGGTGTGCTTAGTTTTTCATACATGGTCTCTCCATTTTGGCTTTATTTTTGTTGTATAAATCACGACATAGTGTAATATGTTATGTAATATTTTTCATCTTAAGTTGCATTTACCTAATTTTTAGACCTGCTAAGGAACAGTTGATTGTTGTTATGTCCTGATATGAAAAACCATAGAATTCAAAGAGGGCGCATTGTATTTTTTACATACCTGTATATGCACACACATACAGATTCTTATTTGTGCTCCTACTGTCCATCTCCCAGTTGCTAACTTGAAGCCCTAGGAAGAAAAAACAGTTTATTAACACTATACCTGTTTACAGAAGAAGAAAGAAATATTGGAATGAGAGGTCGTGCACTGAAGCTCAGGGGAAAAAGTCAGGAAGTACTTCCCAAAAAAAGACAACTTCAAAAGATAGTGTTCCCAGTGTAAATGAAAAAATGTTAAACATTCCAAGGCAAGAAGTAACACTGGGGAGGATGGCAGACAGCAGATAGAGTTTTCTAATTATTAAGAGAAAACATACTTATATGTATGAAGAAATGCAAAAAATGTGCATTCTTTACTAATCTAACTTACTTTATCTAAGTCTAGGGAAATGGATTATAAAAGTTTTGTTATATAAACAGATAAGGTATTGCTTTATAGTTATATGAGGTTAGAAAATGAGGTCCTTTTTTTAAAAAAAAAAAATAGGAATGCATGAACTGCTGTCTTGTAGTGTGAATTACACCTTATTGAAGTGCTATTTTTCAGTGCCCTAGTTTTTGGCAAGAGGGAGAGTCTTAGAACTATACATTGCATGGTTTCATATGGATTGAATGGGATGGTAATATGCATCATTTTATCAAAACACTCTAATAATTCCCAGATGTCAGTTTAGCTTTTCAGCATCGTCTATTATTCTAAAACTCAAAAGCACTTTGTTTTTTTAATTCTCAGGTTTCCTGGACTTAGCTCACAAATCTGTCTGTAAACGCCATCACTTTTCTAAGAAGCTCAGTGTTTACCAACTCTGCTACCCTGAGTCATCTTGAAAATACCTCTTTACCACAGCATACCGCTGAAAGGAGCACTGTCTGTACCCTTTTCAAAAGCAGGTCCCAGTCCAGGTACAAGAATGCAGATCGTGTAAAAATACCTTATATAGAAAGGTATATTGTATCAATGCTATACTTACAAAGTATTTTTGTAAAAAATTAGAATTATTACCAATGCACCTATTGCAACAAATATGGGTGCTTTTCCACGTACTCTGTTTATAACTACCGTATTTGCTCGATTATAAGACAAGGTTTTTTTCAGAGCAAATGCTCTGAAAAATACCCCTCGTCTTATAATCGGGGTCGTCTTATAATCAGACCTCAAATAGGTCTGACTATAAGACGACTAAGATCCAGATCCCCCGCAGCTGCAGGGGACCTGGATCCTCCTGTCCCCGGTGCGGGGAACTCTGATCTCTGACAGTCGGGGAAGGTCTGCGCGATGGACGCAGACAACCCCCGCTGCTAGCCACGCCTCCTTCCGGCTGCAGTGTAAGTGCGTGGGATCTACACGCTGCCCCGGCTACATGACAGGGAAGTCAGAAGCACCGGTAAGTTTGGGGGGGGGGCGGGGGAGTGTTAAATGGGGGGCATAAGGCATTTCTGGAGGCAGAATGCTCTGTGAAATGCCTTTTAACCCCCTTAATGCCACTCTGCCTACTGAATGACTTAAACCTCCCTATATGCCACTCTTCCCCATAATATGCCTTTTAACCCTCTAAATGCCAGAGTGGCATATAGGGGTATAAGGCATTTCTGGAGGCAGAGTGGCACATAGGGGGTCAAAAGGCATATCATGGGGCACAGTGGCATATAGGGTTAAAAGGCATATCATGGGGCACAGTGGCATTTAGAGGGTTAAAAGGCATATCATGGGGCACAGTGGCATATAGGGGGTATAAGGCATTTCTGCGGCAGATGTGCATAACTGGGGGGCAGGTTGGAAAATAGAAGGAAATAAAACCAAAATATTTTTCTCAATCATAGCTTTTATTAAAAAAAATAATTGTTTAGATGAATTAACATTTACTGGTAAAACTTTTTTCCTATAGGGTTGTCTTATATTCAGGCTTTTTCCTTTTTTTAAATTTTTTTTTTATTTTTTTCCTAAATTAATATTCCTAATCAGGGTCGTCTTATAATCGAGCAAATACGGTAATTGCAACAATAGAAGCATTATTCCTATGACTATTAAATGCACAAAGTATTCCTAGAAATAATTTTATGACTGTGTATAATTTTCCCTCACTTCAATTTTGCTAGGAACACTTAATTTGTTAAGACACAAAGGTTATTCTTTAATCATCTTTTTTTATATATTTTTTTAAAATATTTGCAAGTTGATATACATTTTATCTGAAGAGTATAGAATACAATATTAATCCCTTAAGGAGCAGGCTGTTTTTGTAATTTTTGTACCTTTCGTGACCAAGGCTGTTTAACACTTTTGCAGCGCTCGCATTTAGCTGTGATTTTCTCCTCTCCTATTTAGTGTACCCACACAAGTTATATATTGTTTTTTCAGTACAAGAGGGGTTTTCTTCAAATACCATTTTTTATAATATCATCTAAATTCCTATAAAAATAATAAAATGAGGAAAGATTGAAAAAGTTCACTAACTAACCTACTAAATAGATTTTACTATTTGTCATAAGTTTAGAAATACCCAATGTTTTTATGCTTTTTTTGCAAGTTATAGGGCAATAAGTACAAATAGCGTTTTGCTATTTCAAAACCATTATTTTCCAAATCTGGTCATTCTGCCCCATGTGGTATTTGGAACTGGGACATCTTTGAAGCCGGCTAATGCAATTTACCCCATCAAACCATATATTTTTGAAAATTAGACACCCCGGGGTACCTAGTAGATACTACCACCAGCCTTTGCCAAAGTTTGTAGTAATTTTATTTTATTGCACTTCAGGTATGAATTTAATCGCTACTGGTATATGCCACTGTCAAACACGCCAATATGTGACCAGCAACATCTCCCGAGTATAGTGATACCACCCATGCATGCGTTTGCATGCGAGTTGTTTGGGAAGTAAAATGCCACATTTGGGAAGTGCATGGTTTTTTTTTTAACTTGGAACTTTGACATATTGTCCTTTTGCCACCTTGTCCGATTTGAGACATCTTTGAAGCCGGTCAGTTTAATTTACCCCATCAAATCATATATTTTAAAAACTAGACACCACAGGGTACTTCAAATGGTGGTATTTGAACCCTTCCCATGCACTAATTTTACCATCAGCCTTTGTCAAAATTTGTGGTAGTAATTTTTGTTGGTTATTTTTTAATCACACAAATTGTACTTAAGGTGTTAATTTACAGCTCCTGGTATATGTCACTGTCAACTACACCCCAATATGTGTTCAGCAACATCTCTTGAGTACAGTAGATACCCCTTGGGTATTTGAAATGCTTTTATTTTAACTATGTCTACATTCTGAACCCGGAACAGGAGTTGAGAAGAGCTTTTATAACAATGGATAACAGAAGTATAAAGTGGATATAGAGGCAAAAGGTGATCAATGTTGACCTTATTTGCATCCACCTACCCAGAATCATTTGTTGTGGCAGCACCATGAGATTTCTGAGGGGAAAAAAACAAGCCTTCTGGCTTGTCTGGTGTCTGTAGATGAGTGTTTAATAATACTTCTACTTCCCCCTTAATTTTAAGTGGAAGGGTTTTCCCATCACCTTTACCCACCATAACCTTTGTTATTGGTATTTCTTTTCAGTCCCATATAGAACTTATTTCAGGACAGATTATGTTTTATAGACAAAGCACGTTTACCTGCTTTGTTGGCTCATAAACTGAGGGTTCGTTCTGTGTCTTAAAGACCCCATTTTTTATACCACTCCCAAGGGTAACAAAGTTATCAAACCCTACTACGCTGTACAGGACAACCATCAAAAGTTCCTTTTCGGTAGCAGACTAACACTATCATCAGTTCGTATTAAAAAGGCTACCTATTTTTCAAGGTACTAATACAGTGAGTGAATTTAAATATGCATGGGATGAGCATAAAGCTATCCTGATTCTGAGACAAGACCAAGGACTTATCAAGGTCTGAGCCTTACACAAGGAAAAATGGGCAGACTAGATGGGCCAAATGGTTTTCAATTTCTATGCTTGTATGTTTCTATATGATAGAAACATTTAACTATCTAAAGGGGGTTTAACAATGTACAGGAGGGAATTTTATTTCAAAAGAGAAGAAGGTTCAGAGGTTTAGATATAATCTAGCATGGTAAATAAATGGAACAGCATCAGAAGTGGTAAAAGCTAATACAGGGAGAGAATTTAAATATGCCATAAGCCTAAATATAGGTTGAGTTCATGAATTGATAACGAGTCTTTACTAGGGGCACACTAGGGGACATTTTTAATTTGGGAACAAAATGTGTTGCCCAGTGTCCACATTCACTCTCATTCACTCTCACTCTCTCCCTACCTTTTCTGCCAACCACTTTCACTTCTGCATCTTCTTGTTCTTTCTCTTCTCTTTTCTATCTTCTCTCTTTCATCTTCTCTTCTTCTATATTCTATCCTCGTCCGCGTCTCTGTGGACATAACTGGTGCTAACTTCCATTTCTTGTTCCACTTCAGGTTCCGGAGCTCCTTGTTCTTCAACTTCTGTCTTTCTTTCATCCTTTATCTTCTCTTCTGTATTCAGCTGCATCTCCACGGGCATAATTTGATTGGTGGATCAAGGGGGAGGTGATGAGTACCTTAAAACTTTGTGTTGAGGTTCGCTCTTCATGTGAATAAAGCTGTGATTATTTCACAAAACAACTTTTTCGCCTGTCAGGACTTACCAGGAGCTGGAGCCCAGTTGCAGGAGATGGCTGGAGGTGAGGCTGATATTTTAAAGCCTGACGACGACGCCAGGTGAGAGAGGTGGGGTTCAGTCCACACCAGAACTAGGTGATGACACAGTGAGTTTAAGTCCAGCCAGGCCTCTTAAAGGGGTGACCACACCTTGCGGTCTGTGGGACTCTGGGTGCCTGACAGCGCCTATGCACCTTGCTTTTGAGATATATTGATGGAGAATATGCAGGGCCGGCCCTACAATGGGGCCGACTGGGGCAATTGCCCCAGGCGGCACTTCAGAAGGGGCGGCACTTTGCGGAGGAGAGAGAGAGGGGCACCGAGTGATTTTCGCTTACCCGCTCGGCGCCCCTCTCTCTCTCCTCTGCGGCGAGTTTCCCTGTTCGGTCTCGGTGCTGGCTTGTAATGCAGAGCGCCGGAAGTGACGCGAATTTCCGGCGCTCAGCATTACAAGCCGGCACCGTGGCAGCACAGGGAGACTCGCCGCAGGACTGTTTAAGAGTAAGTACCGGGGGGGTAGATAATGCCGCCCCCCCCCGGCGTCGGCGGGGGGCGGCATTTTAAACTTCGCCCCAGGCGGCGTTAAGTCTTCGGCCGGCCCTGAGAATATGAGTTACAATTTGCTTCTGTGACATAGCCCTTTTGTGATCTTCACAAGTACATAGTATAGTTGTTGCCTCTGTTGGTCCAGGTTTTTAGTGAACCTTTTGGATTTACCAGGTTTAGCTCTTCATCTAAGTTACAATAATGGACAAATACACAAATTATTGTATTGTTCTTTTCCAAACATTCACAGTGTTGGTTGAAAAAAAGTATGTGAACCCCTAGGATAATCACTTCAACAATAGCCAATTGAGTCTGAAGTTAGCAAACCTAGAGTCCAATACATTTTAAAAATTTTGAGTTTGTTTTTCTCAAGAAGCATTTGATGATGTCAACTATGCCTCAGAAAAAAGAAATCTCAGAAGACTTACAATGTTTACATAGACAAACTGTTTAGAATGGAGACAATTTACTACTGTGGCTACTTTCCCTAAAAGTGGGAGACCAGCCAAGATAAGTCCAAGGGCACTATGATTTGGGCATTGTGGAAGTCAAGCCCTGGATACTAGGAGGAAGGGCTGCATGACTGGGCCTAGACTAACAGAAAGCTTGTTGCCAGGTCTTAGGGGGTCAGATAAAGGACACCCTATGGGTTTCCTCGGCTGGTTGGGTGGGGTTTTTTGGGTGTCTATTTAGGTGACCCTTTTTCCCGCCACTGGTCAGATACTTTGACCAGCGCTTAAAGCAGTGAATCCCCGCCCTCCCTCCCCTGTTTTAATTGTCTTTCTTAATTTTATTTTTAGTTATGGCGGATGTTTTGAGATAGGTATGCTGTGTTTTATTGGTTGTTATACCACCAGTTATGTGTATTTCAGTTTCTCCACGGGTTCAGTCCCTGGGGGAACTTTAAAGGGTAGGGTGTTCCGACCCAGCGGTCTCCGCATGGTATTTGGCGGGATATCCCTACAAAATGTTATTGGGTTTTAAAATGTGATGTATGCATAACCTATCTCATATCTTCTTTTATTTCTTGCATTTGTCACAGTAATAAAGCGCTGTGGCCTTACACTTTTTCCACCGACCTCATGTCTCACGTGTTTTATTTATGTATTCAGCTGTATGTTATAGATAGTGCCTGAGTCATGCTCATCTAAAATACATATGTATTGCTTTTGGCTCCAATTATAACATGCACAAAGCTCTGGACCATTCGTAGAGTTAAACGTTGGGAGCCAGCAATAGTGCAGCAAGACCAATTTCAACATCAGCAATTAACTGTAACCAATTATTCAATTGTTTTCAGGAAGTCATACAGCTCAGGCATACTGGTGGGAATATTGTTAATTTCCAAAGCTTTGTAGTACTCAAAGACACCCAAGTTGAACAGAGCCAAGTTTATGAAAATGTTTTAGATAACTCAGAACCCTTTACTGAATAAACTAATTTGAATATATCATATATATGAAATTAGATTTTTTTTAAACTATTTTTTTAATAATGCATGATGAGAGGTAGCTTGGGTTAGTCGATTAATATATACTAGATGGCATAGTTTGCAGACAAAGAAAACAGAATAGGTAAAATGGCTACAGAGTAATGTGTAGACATTATGAAGCCACTATATGCCTTCTAAAGGCAATGGCATGGCTTATGCAGCCTGAAATCTTACCAGTGAATGGGTTTATTGAATAGTTGTGTATACTGGCAGCGAAAGAGCTGTCTACTCTCTTTAATATGTCACCAAATAGACAGAAAACTTTGTGCTCATTCAGTAAGGTGTTTTATTAATTCCCACAACTTGGCAGTAATGAGAGCTAAATCACTTCTGGACAGTAAAAGATAACTCAGCATTGGGATAACGTGGAAGAGTATTTTTGTTTTACTAACACCACTAACACTGCACGTTTTGATGTCAGACCCCCCACTTTGTGTCTTGATTGTAAGGCAGTTGTCAAAGTCTCATTGTGAGAAAGTCATCCCAATTTCATACTGCTCAAACCTATGAAAGGCTATGATGTTTCTTGTATAATTATATGTTCTTTCTGCAATACATTGAATATGCAATTATGTTATCACTCTTGGTACAAAGGGAAGTATATATATATATATATATATATATATACACACACACACATTATATATATATATATATATATATATATATATATATATATATATCAGACTTGTGCATTCAGATTTAACACATTCAGATTTAACACTGTATATTTTGAATATCTGTATTAGACTATATGGCTATGACATGGAAACATATTGATATATAACATGTTAGCAGATAAGAACTATTCAGCCTATCCAGTCTACCCGATTTCTAGATACTTTCATTAGACCCTAGGGTTACCCTATATCTAGGATTGTGAATGGTTCTAGAGCAAGAGAATACAGGAGTCCATCCTTGCCTCTTCTCACAATATATGAATAGCAGTGATGATGCAAAACCTACAGTGGTGACTATAACTCAAGATGATGCATACATTGTAAATATGGCACTCACAAAGGTGCATAGCAACACAAAATGTAATACCTGTTTTAGTGTTCTACCTGTCAAATGCTTTTTCAGCATCTAATGATAGGAGGATTGTGATGATCTTAGAAGAGTGAATGTTTTATGGATTTGTGGAATGCTTGAACTTAATGGACTGTGTATCTTTTTTCAACTTTAACTAAATAAATATAGAAAAGTAAATATATTGTGTGTATAAATTAGTGTGCATTAGGGTGTAAAATAAACAAGTGGAAAAAAATACATACAACATTTATATACATAGATTCTCACACATGGCTTCATTTTTGTTGAATAACTCATGACAGTGTAATATGCCATGTGTTGTTGTTCATCTGAGGTTGTATTTAATTTTTTAGACCTGCTATCAAACAGATGACTGTTATTATGTGCTGTAAAATCATAGAATTCAAAGAGGATGGCCTTCTTTTTCACACGACTGTATGTGTATTTGTGAATATGCGTATACTGTATATGTTAGTGTGTAAAATAATGTAAACACATGTAAAACAATACAGATTCAGGTGTAACACATAAAATAACATAAAAATACATAGACTGAATCGTCTCATGTTTCCACATTATGTACTGGAATAAAAAAACGTGTGTGTGTGCATGTGAGTGTGTATATACAGTATGTTTGCATAAAATAATATAAACTAGGGCTGCAACTAACGAGTATTTTCATAATCGATTAGTTGGCCGATAAAAAAAAAATGTAAATTTTTAATTTATTTAAAATAATAAAGTAACGTAGGATGTAAAAAACAAACCGCAGAATAAAAAAAAAACTTTGATAAAAATGCATTTCTTGTTTTTATTTCCAACCCCCCAGTTATGCACATTTGAGCCCAGGCTTGCCACACTGCCTCCCAGACATGCCACACTGCCTCCCAGACATGCCACGCTGCCCTCCCCACATATGCCTTATATACCCTATATGCCATATATACCCCCTGATATGTCACTCCGTCCTCCCAAGGTATGCCGTATACCCTGATATGCCATAGTGCACTCATAGGTTCACAATACTTTTATAAATAAATACAGGGTTAATCTTCACTGCCCCAGGATTTAGATTGCCCACAGTTTGCCCCCCTTTAACTCTAACTGCACCTTAAGTTAACCTTATTAAATTAAATTAACCCACAGTCCTCAGCATTAAATGAACCCTGAAGAGAAGACCCCATTAACCATAACTTCCCCTAAATTAACCCTAAACACCCCATCAACCACAACTGCCCCTAAATTAACCATAAGCACCCCATTAACTATAACCGCCCCTAAATTAACCCTAAACACCCCATAAACTATAACCACCCCTAAATTAACCCTAAACACCCCATCAACCACAACTGCCCCTAATTTAACCCTGAAGACCCCATCAACCACAATTAACCCTAAACACCCCACTAACTATAACTGCCCCAAATTAACCCTAAACACCCCATTAACTATAACTGCCCCTAAATTAACCCTAAACACCCCATCAACTATAACCACCCCTAAATTAACCCTAAACACCCCATTAACTATAACCGCCCCTAAATTAACCCTAAACACCCCATCAACCACAACTGCCCCTAAATTAACCCTGAAGACCCCATCAACCACAATTAACCCTAAACACCCCATTAACTATAACTGCCCCTAAATTAACCCTAAACACCCTATTAACTATAACTGCCCCTAACTTTCAGCAGCCCAAATCTAAATTTTATACTCACAAGTTAGATGAGTTCTTGAGCCATGTAGACAGTATAGGAAATGGGCAGGGCCAATCAGCACTTTGACCCGCCCCTTTCTTTCTCCCTGTCTCTCCCAGCAGTCACTGCCGATTGGCCCCGCCCCCTTCTCACTGTCCCACCTTGCAGCCAATCGGCAGTGACTGCAGGGAGGGACTGGAAGAAGGAAGTGGGTGGGCCAATCGGCAGTGACTGCAGGGAGGAACTGTAAGTAGGCGCTGCAGCTGTGTGAGTCACACTAAACGGATTATAAAACGAGGGGCATTTTTCAGAGCATTTGCTCTGAAAAAACGCTCATTTTATAATCGATAAAAATCGATTCAACTACTCGATAATTAAATTAATTGGCAACGATTTTCATTATCGATTAGTTGTTGCAGCCCTAATATAAACAAATTAAAAAAGGGTCAAAAAGTTAATAAAGAGGATCATAGTATTTACTCTCTGTCTTGTGACTCCCTACAGGCCTACAGCTGCCAGCGCTCCTGCATGCTTTCTTTCTGTACCTACTGTAGTTAATGTTAAAACCTAACTCGTGCTTCCAAAAGCTCAGTTATTGCCTGATGCTTGAAGGTGATCATTCCCATTTTCGGTGCTTGTGAACACCTAACTGGGGTTTTTCCTCAAGTCAATAACTTGTGCTATCAACTACACCATCTGGTGCCTGCTGAAAGGAAAGCAGATGTCCTTGGTTCATGTGATACTGTATCATTCTTTCAAACCGAAAAAATTTATCCAAATCGACCCATTTGCACATGCCTACTAGCTACATACTACTGGCCTCATTGTTAAACCAGATACACTGACCTTCACCATCTTATTGCTTTTCATAATCATAATAAAGCAAGCCTTGTACTACTGGCAACATCGCCTTCCTAAATCTCTGTGTATGGCTCCATTTCAGATTATCCACAATACTCCACAAGCCTTCCTGTGAAACCTGTGCCAAGCCTAAATATTCAAACTTCCGCCCATAAGGAATGTAAGCCGTAACAGTTCCTGATAGTCCTTTTGTGTGGATGCTTTGTTGCACATTTTAAACCACTGCCTGTCACCTTCATTAAAGAGATTATGTGGATGCATAATGTTCCTTATGCCATCATAACTAACAAGGACATTCACTAAACACTCCTGGAAACACATTAGTAGAACAGCGACAGACACCTTCGCGAGGAGACACCTTCGCGAGGAGACACCTTCGCGAGGAGACACCTTCGCGAGGAGACACCTTCGCGAGGAGACACCTTCGCGTCCTGTCGTGCACACGCGCTGCTCCCACTTATGGGTAGACCAAGAACACAAACTAGACACTGAAACAATACTTAAATTTTTATACCACTTAACTACAGAATTAGTTTTTCACACTACAGCCAAATTTGCATACAAAAATGCCAAGTATGATGTAAGATTTTTGAACTTCATGATTGTCTAGGAGTCGATCAAAATGGCCAGCTAATAATTACTTTTCAACCTTGTGACCTTGTGTGGCTTTCACCCATAATCAGTCTCTTTTATGTCCCTATTTTGTGGCACCCTTAATTCTGTTCTACAAGACCAATCTATTTTTTAAGCCTGCCTGCTCAATCCCTTTGTTCCCAGCCTTATTACTGCCCCTCATCCACCAATGCTGTTTGATGGGGAATAGGAAATTGAGGTTGAGACCATCTTGGAATATGAATATTTTATGAAATGGAATGGTTAAGGCACATAAGATCATTTCTGATGCTCATGCTGCCGAGCTTTTCTATGAATTCCATCATGGTAATATGGTTAAATATTTGATAATAAATCTTAATTAGGAAGCAATGCAACCACCATACTTGGTAAAAAAACTGCAATGGAATTCTAAATATATATTAAAATGCACATTTTGAAACACCTCAAGTTGTAAACCATTATGAGCAAACCACCATATCCCAAGGGAGTCATCAGAAACCTACTCCCACACCACTCCTTTAGAGATTTGAGCTCCACAAACAGGGACATAGTACAATATTATTATTATTATTTATTGTTTTATATAGCGCCATCAAATTCCGAAGCGCTGTACAATGGATAGACAGGACATAACAAGTAGTATGTAACATAACAAATTAACTTACAGAGACAACAGGTAAGGAGGGCCCTGCTCAAACGAGCTTACAATCTAGAGGGATTTAGGATATCTCCCTAATGTGCTGTCTATATGGGAATTCTTACATATATGTTGATCATTTAACCACTTAACGTCCATTGCCGGGTCAGGCACGTCATGCAAAACGGTCATTTAACGACCTATGACGTGCCTGACACGTCAGGAGTCTTAAACAAGCTTAGAAAGTGATCAACGATCACTTTCTTCGCTTAAACGGTGTTGCTGTAATGCCTCAATGTCATCATGGGCCATATCTGGCCCCTCCCCGTGGGCATCAACATCCGCCATACACTGTATGGCGGCAAACACCCGTTTTAAAAGTTTAGGAGGCGATCAACGAAACACTTACCCGAGGACGGGCTGTGACCACTCCGGAGAGTGGTCACAGCCGCCACTGCAAGTGATTTTCGCCATCCACAAGATGGCGGCCGCCCTGTAAAAAAAACAATCAAGTTGAAAAAGTTCGCTAGAAGGTCTCTAGACCCTTTAGAGAACTCTGGCTCCACTTGCAGGTTGAATACAGGTACTGCATTCAACCATACAAGTCAATGTAGCACAGCTTTCTAATCACTATGTGATTAGTAAAATATTTATCAAAAAAAAAAAAAAAATGGTAACATTTAAAAATTATTATGCATCAGAGGAACCATCCAGTTCCAGCAAAATGTAAAAAAAATTCCAAAAAGAATAAAATAAAAGTATAAAGTTTATTATTATGAGCAAGTGCTAAAGTTAGCGATGTATCGTCCCAAAAATCCTAACATGGAAAAATTTAAATAAAAGCATTTCAAATAACCAAGGGGTGTCTAATTTAAAAAAATGAATGGTTTTATGGGGTAAATTGGAGTGGCCGGGCTCAAAGATAGACCAGCCCCGGAGCAAGAAATAGGTGTAGGGACACCATGACCGGGGAAGGAACAAGGAGCACCCCATGACCTAACAAGGGGTTAAAATGTTTGTTAGATACATACATCCTCTGTGACCCCTTGGCCCCTGTGTGAACTTTTGCCCCCACACTCTGAATGTTCAGGAATAGGAAGAAGGGGAGGGCACTGGGTGTCATCAACTAAATAAATTTGGGAACCTACTCACAGATGAGCTTGTAGGTTTTTTAAGTAGGCGAAATTCCCACCCTCCCTTCCCTCTTTTTTCTTTATGGTACATCGCCTTGTGTGGCGGTTGGTGTTTATATTTTGGTCATTGTTAATATGTGGTTGGCTGGTTCGGTGCTTGAGACAACTATCTAAGGTATGGTTGTACTCGTGGTGCACATGCCTCAGGGCGGAAGTGCAGAACACTCCCTGGGCGCGTAGCTCAGGTGATACGTTGGTTGACGTGTGGTTGCTGGGCTTTGGACGCCGGCAGCCTCTACAGGTGACGTGGATTAGTTACGCCCTTACCAGCCCTATAGATCTACGGTGTTATATGGTTGGCTTTTAGCCAAAATTTGTGGTTGATTATATATTATGATTTATAGCGTTTAAGAAATATGATGAGTGTCACGGTTGGGGATAATATTGGAATTTTGACCATGGCCAAATTTATCCAAAATCGAATAATAAAGCAATTTTAATTACATATGTTGTCTATGTGTCTTATTTGGGGAATGGGGCCGAAGTTGACGATACTAAGGTCAAGGACATAGGCACAGACTGACCAAAATGGCGGGGGGGGAGCTCACTTCAAAAAAGTGGCATTTTAACCCCAAACAACAGACAAACCCATGCATGTGTGACTGTACTCGGGAGATGTTGCTGACCACACATTGGGGTGTTGTTTGATAGTGACGTATACCTGGAGCTATAAATTTATACTCAAAGTACAATTTGTGTGAAAAAAAAATCCAATACAAATACTACCACAAAGTGTGGCAAAGGCTGGTGGTAGAATCTCATGCATGGAAAGGGTTAAATACTACCATTTGAAATACCTTGGGGTGTCTAGTTTTCAAAAATATATGGCATGATGGGGTAAATTGTAGTGGCCAGGCTCAAAGATGGTCCTATTAGGACATGGGGGCAGCAGGACCAGATGTAAAAGTTCCAAGTTAACAAAATGGGCAATTCCTAAATGTGGCGTTTTACCTCCCAAACAACCCGACAAACCCATGCATGGGGCTATCACTGTACTCGGGAGATGTTGCTGAACACATATTGGGGTGTTGTTTGATAGTGACGTCCATACCTGAAGCGCAATTTTAGTGATAAACACAAAATAAATTACTACCACAAAGTTTGACAAAGACTGGTGGTAGAATTAGTGCATGGAAAGAGTTAAAATTAAGCGTTTGAAATACCCTGGGGTGTTTATGATTTGAGCATATATGATTTGATGGGGTAAATTGCGTTGGCCGGCTTCAAAGATACCCAAAATGGCACATGGGGGGAAGAATTACCAGATTTGGAAAAAATGGTTTTGAAATAGCAAAACGCTACTTGTACTTATTGTTCCATAGTGTGCAGAAAAAAAGCAAAAAAACATAAAAACATTGGGTATTTCTAAACTCAGGACAAATAGTAGAATCTATTTAGTAGGTTTTTTTCATTAGCTTTTTTGGATGAGTAAAAGATTTTTTGGGTAAAAGTCAGAATTTTTTTATTTTTTTTTACATTTATCTTATTTTATTATTTTTTTATGGGAAATTAGATAATATGATCAAAACTATGGTATCTGAAGAAAGCCCTTCTTATCCTGAAAAAAAACAATATATAATTTGTGTGGGTTCACTAAATGAGTGAGGAGAAAATTACATCTAAACACGAGCGCCGCAATAGTGTTAAAACAGCCTCGGTCCCAATGGTACAAAAGGTAAAACACAGCCTGGTCCTTAAGGGGTTAAGGCATATATAAGTTGCATGACTGTCTCATAAAGCATCACAAAGAACCACCAATGTCATTTAAAAGAGCTGCATGTTTGCCCCCTGGATGTACACAGGGCAATAACTATGCTCATGCTGCCCACTTGCTCTATCAGGTTAATGTGAAAAGCAAAGGTGGCAATGTCAAATACCTGAGGCTTGGCCACAGCAGAAAAGGGTAGGGAAAGAGGAAACAATAGTGTTATTAATCCTCTATGAGTGACTCCTTTATAAGTATATTATTAAGTATATTTTGCATGCCACATACACACATTTGGTTTGATTTATGATGATATATTGCTTATGTTTTTGTTTCTTTCATGCACCTGATGTGGACCACATAAAATTCAGAAGAGATACATTTCCATATTATTCTGATATCCAGCCACTCTAGATCTTATGTTGTGGCAAAGCAAGGTGACTCCAAAAAGTATAAGCAATAGTGTTGGCACACCTGTAATATGGACAGTGGCTAAGAGATCTGTCCTAACTGCAAGGTGACGTGCCCCAGGTAAATAACATTACATCTCATCCAAGAATCCAGTGTTTCCATTACTGCTATACGTCTTTGCATAACTTACCGGGCCTGCCCTACAAGACCATGGCATAGGTGCAACCAAAATTGACGCTTACTTTCAAATGTATATGAAACAAATTGTGGTCCGGACATGGCACATATGTTAGACAAGTCAATGACTGTTGTAGTCTCGACCTCTAGGCTAAGTTTACACCCCCTTTAAACCCCAATAATGACAACACACACAATTACATTTGGATAAGAAAAGGCTAAAACCTGAAACAATAAACATAGGTGTGTTAACAAGGACAATGACTCAAAACACAAACATGTAAATATATACAACAAAACCCACTAAGCTTGCCAAAGAGGGACACTTTTTTTTTTTTTTTTTTATCTTGCGGAACTCACCGACACAAGCAATTGCACTTTATAATGTCGCGCTCGCATTGCCACTTAAAACACGTCATGCATATTAAAAATAACCAACACATTGAATTCAATTCAATTCAATTCAACACATTGAATTGAATTCCCATGAGGCTCAGCCAGACATACTACTTCCATGATGCTGGCTGAGCGTCATGGCAAGTGCAGCAACAGTAAAGCTGCAGATGCTAGCTGTTAACTAAAATCCCCATGATTCTCAGCCAGGTGTCCACCATAATGCTGGCTGAGCATCATTGGAAGAGTAGTCCACAGCAGCAGAGATTTTTTTAAATTAAAAAAGGCTAATGTTAGCCTCCCTCCCAGGACCCTTACACATTGCCCTTACACACACCTGCCCATAAACACACATACACATACACTGCCTTTGCACACACATATACACTGCCCTTACACACATCTTCCCATAAACACACATATATACACATACACTGCCCTGACACACACACATACACTGCCCTTACACACACACACACACACACTGCCCTTACACACATCTGCCCATAAACACACATATACTGCCCTTACACACACATACACTGCCCTTACACACACATATACACGTACACTGCCCTTACACACACACACACATATATACATTGCCCTTACACACACTGCCCTTACATACCAGCTAACAATTACCTATACTGCTCTTACACACACTGGCCCATACACAAGCTTACAAAACACATACATATGCATACAATGCCCTTACACCCCTTTCTCCCCATCTCTTATCTCTTACCTCTTCCTCCATTCTTATTCCTCCAACCTCCATCCTGTAACCTGCAAAGCGGGACAGAGGAAGGGATAGGCAGGACATTTTTGTAAATTGGGACAGTTGGGGGCTTGGCCAAGTAATCCTGTTACCAAAGCCAAATACCACTTAGGGAAGGGACATACCCGGATGCCCCACGCAGACCTGAGGTTCCCAGCACTGACAGCAAAGAACCTCCCACCGGTTGTTCTCTTACCACCACATTAACCCCCTGGAAACCTGGAAAGCTGCCACCCCGAAGACTGTGAGAAACTCCACAAACACACAGAGCTAGAAACCAAAACATTAGGGGAGGGAATTAGACGCAACCGGGTAAGCGAACCAAAAAAATTGGCTCCCAAACCCGGGAAACCAATAGCTTAAATAACCTACCTCCAACGCCTCCCCCTAAATACCCACCAAAAAAAGCCTACCCTCCTCTGCAATACAGTCAAGGCCCACTATAGCCCATTCTGCCCCCCCCCCCCATGGACATCATTACTGAAGAGGGGCTATGGGCAAAAGCCCTGGATCCAGATGGCCTTACAAATTTGTGCTATCGTACTTTTGCAAATATACTAAAACCACATTTCCTGCCGATGCTGAATGTTGCAGAAAAATTAGATGCTAAGACTAGGTAAGTGCACATTGCAATAATACACAAACAGGTAAAGGACCCTGACTTGTGTGCCATAACTTGATTAATATATATCCTAAGCTGTTCTTCAAGAATCTAGTTAATAAGTTTGAATCTCAACTTCTGCTGCTGTTCAAAATGAACAAGTGGGCTTTGTCCCAGAGAAAGAGGCCAGGAAGAATACGATTATAAAATCAAAATATCATACATAGGGCTTCTAAGTTCCCCACTCTACTCCTTTCCATGGGTGCGGAAAAGGTCTTCAACAGGGTGAATCAGGTCTTTTTATTTGCAGTACTGAAAAAAATTGGACTAGGTCTCCAATTGTTGGATTTGGATTAATTAGTTTTTGCCCAGTGGCACGTACAACAATTAATGGGTGCCTATCTGACCTGCTCACCCTTTTGCACCGTACATTCCAAGGCTGCTCATGTGTAATGGAATGGTCAGTGTGCCCTGACAAACCCTGGCTTTCTCTGGAACTCTGGAGCTGTTTGCTTAGCTGCCTAGGCAGCACAGATGTAGTTTAGATGTGACCTACCCAACCATCCCATCCACCATTAGTGCTCAGAGAAGGCACCTTTTCCTAATACCCCAGCCCTCTACTACCTTATACACACAACAAATACTTCCTACCAGGAACAGGGGGGGACACAACTTACTGCTACCAGAGGGAGAAAAGTTTGTCAGACCGCAGCATATATGTCAGGGGTCCCCTGTGAAAAAACGAAGGAGCTGCTGCCAAGTACCGTATTTGCTCGATTATAAGACAAGGTTTTTTTCAGAGCAAATGCTCTGAAAAATACCCCTCTTCTTATAATCGGGGTCGTTTTATAATCAGACCTCAAATAGGTCTGACTGTGAGACGACTAAGATCCAGATCCCCCGCAGAGCTGCAGGGGACCTGGATCCTCCTGTCTCCCCCCCCCCCCCGCCCCACTTACCGGTGCTTCTGAGTCCCCGGTGTGTAGCCGGGGTAGCGTGTAGATGTCTATGCGATTCGCGTAGAGCTCTACACGCTGCCCGGAGAAATCACCGGGCAGCGTGTGGAGCTCTACGCGATTCGCGTACACAACTTCCGCTGCAGCCGGGAGGAGGTGCGGCTAGCAGCAGGGGTTGTCTGCGTCCATCACGCAGACCTTCCCCGGCTGTCAGAGATCAGAGTTCCCCGGACCGGTGCGGCACCGGTGCGGTGAATTCTCTCTGACAGTCGGGGAAGGTCTGCGTGATGAACGCAGACAACCCCCACTGCTAGCCGCACCTCCTTCCGGCTGCAACGCCTACATGACAGGGGACTCAGAAGTTCCGGTAAGTTTGGAGGAGGGAGGGGGAGGGAGTGTTAAATGGGGGGGCATAAGGCATTTCTGTAGACAGAGTGCTCTGTGAAATGCCTTTTAACCCCTTAATGCCACTCTGCCTCCAGAAATGCCTTTTTAACCCACTCTGCCTCCTGAAATGCCTTAAACCTCCCTATATGCCACTCTGGCCCATAATATGCCATTTAACCCTCTAAATGCCAGAGTGGCATATAGGGGTATAAGGCATTTCTGGAGGCAGAGTGGCACATAGGGGGTCAAAAGGCATATCATTGGGCCCAGTGGCATATAGGGGGTATAAGGCATTTCTGGGGCAGATGTGCATAACTGGGGGGGGGGGGCAGGTTGGAAAATAGAAGGAAATAAAACCAAAATCTTTTTCTCAATCATAGCTTTTATTAAAAAATAGTTTACATGAATTAACATTTACTGGTAAAACTTTTTTCCTATAGTGTCGTCTTATATTCAGGCTTTTTTTCCTAAATTAATATTCAGATTTGGGGGGTCATCTTATAATCGAGCAATCTGGTATATCTCCCACATTCCCCCTCAGACTGCACTACTATCAAATTAGACACTATGTGCTGGAGTGATTAGGACCCATGGTACAGTTGTGTGAAAAAGAAAGTACACACTCTGACTTCTTTGGTCTAATAATTAGGTAAATACAAGACATGACATGATTTGTTCAACAAAAATGAAGCCAAAGTGGAGAAGTCATGTGTAAAAAACAAATTACACCCTTACTGCCTCCATAGAAATAAAGATGCTAAGTGTCATGGTAAACCACCTGAGGCTGAGGACACGTGGGGAGATTAGAGATTGGGAGGGCAGCACGGATGGATTCCTGGGGAGACTTCTTGCCTGCCTGTCCAGTCCCCTCTTATGTCTAAGTCACCATGTGCTCATTAGGGGGCACAGGGTGACCGGAAAACCTTGTGTTGTCTGACCAAACCAGATAACCAGCTACTGGCCGGAAACTTTCCAAACGCCTTACCGAGACCTAGGCCCAAGTTCATGGACCCGTAAGTCAGCTGAAGGAACTGCATCACTACGGACATCCGTTGTCCCACCATGTCACTCTTTTGGAATTACACTATGCTTGTTACAGAGAGGGAGCTCATTTGGGAACCATCTTTAGGACCATTGGATACCAAACTGGAGATGTTTCACCACAATGCACAGCGCCAGGTTTGGCAAATATCAAACACAGCAATCAGCACAAACACCTCATACCAACTAACAAGGAAGGTGGTGGAGGGGTGATGATTTGGGCTTGCTTTGCAGCCACCTTGAAGTTTGACAATGAACTTCTCTGTATACCTAGAGTCAAATGTGAGGCCATCTGTCGACAGCTAAAGCTTGGCAGAAATTGAGTCATGCAACAGGACAATAATCCCACACACACATCAGCAGATGTACAACAGAATGACTGAAAAAGAAAATAATCAAGTTGTTGCAATGACCCAGTCAAAGTCCAGACCTCAATCCAATTGAAAGACTATGGCAGGACCATAAGAGTGCTGTGCATTAACAAATGCCGCAAACCTTAGTGAACTGAAGCAACATTGTAAAGAAGAGTGGGTCAAAATTCCTCCACAACGATATGAGAGACTAATAAAGTCATACATAAAGTGATTATTTTTTATGTATTTATTATTGCTGCTAAAGGTGCTTCTACAAACTTTTGAATAATAAGGTGTACTTAGTTTTTCACACATGGAGCTCACTCACTTTCAGTCTTTATGTCCAGAGGAAGATGTTCCTCCTCATGCCTTTTTCTCGGATGTATCACATTCTTAACTTGGTAGATATGGACCAAGCACCATATTTAATGAACAACACTGTCACATAAATTTTACACAAGATGTGGAAAAAGGTTATTAAAATAAAAGGCGCAACATATAAACTGCTGACCTGTTAGGATACACACGGGTTTGCCCCTGAGGTTTCTGGGAGTTGCTGGAGATGCCAGACCATCATAGGAGAAGTCCTGCATATCTGATGGAGCTGCCCAATGCTTGAGGCATTCTGGAAAGAGATAATAAAAACAATCACACAAGTTAGTGATCCAGATTTTGTCTCATCCCCTACGGTGGTGCTGCTTCATCATACTGCTTGCCCAATTAACATGTATAATCCCTGACAAACTACATTCTGAATATGGCAAAATCATTCATGGCGGTTTACTGGGAAAAGCCGGTCACAGGCTGTGTAGGATGGAATATATTACAAGGATGGAGGAGCTGGTACTCAATGTGCAGGGGCGAGGCCTACATCATGGTCTGAGGTGGTTTTATTGATTAGAACATAACAGCCCCATCTTAACAACCCATCACTCTCTCAAGTCTTGATATCTCTCAAGGTTCAACCCCTCTTTTTATGGGTTGCAGTTCGTATGGCAGGGCGCCAGAGTTTGTAATCTATACATAAGATTATCATTCACTGTATCAGATCAGCTATAACTGGAAACATTCACGTTTATGTAACGTGTACTAAAGATGATCTGTATTTGAAGGCCATGCTGTTCTGTATTTAGTATGGCCAAATCTACTGTTCACGTTTATGCTTTTGGAAAGAAGCCATTCACTATGCTTATGAGGACTGAATACATGTTGTTTAAAGAAAAACAAAAAATAATAAATAAAATGTAAAATAAAGAAACAGCATAACAGACTATATAGAAATGTTATGACATCTTCTGTGTTATTCTCCCATTTATAATGTGCATTTTGTTTCAACCAAGCACATACTTTGCCATTTTGTTCTTTCCAAAAGAACATAAATAGGTACAAAAATAGACTTCAAATTCTTTGGTAAAGGATGGAATGCTAATACCATGAAAGCAAAAGGCAGTTACACACTTGAAAAGGAAGATGTCATGTGGCAAAGAGACATGGAGTGGGTATCATATAGCTGTTATTTTTTTCTGGAAACAGTGAAGCTTTGTATTCATATCCACAAGGGGAATGGTGAAATTCACAGGGTAAGGTTTTAATCAATCAAGATGAATACTGCTGCACAAAAGAAGGTCTTGAGTAGAGCATGGAACAATGTTAATAAGATTTTATAAGTGTACGGTATATTGTTTGTGTGTAATACATAAATATCAAAAGCCTTGCACTCTGGCTCAAATAGTTGGGTTGCTATTCTAACTCATGACAGAAAACCAAAATGCATAAAGTACTCATGGAACTGAGACCAACTAAAGGGATTAACACGCGAGTCCTCCATGTTGCCAGCCAGTTCTCTCCTTAGCAACTCTTTCACTGATCTGCATAACCAAACTGTCAGTCTGACCAATAACTCTGTCCTGAATAAACAGTAATCTGTAAGAAGTACATTTCTACCATCCCAGATCTCCCATAGATTGTTGCTTAATGGTTCTGGACGTTCTCAGTTTAACAGTCCTTTTGGATTAACCGTTGCTGAACCTGCTTACATTTTGACTTCTCTTTTGCTTTGCTTGGATTGACACTTAGACTGCCTTACAGAGTTTGATACTGAGTTCCCTGCCCTCTCAAGCTGGAAACTAACGGGATAACTTATGCTGGCTGATGATTCATTTTGGAAAGTTAAGTCTGTGCTAAATTTGGGGTTCATTTGTGAAAACACTGAGCAGCTAGGAGTGCTTTGCATATTCAATCTCTGGTCAACAGCTTCCAGCCTAATTTGTAGCAAATGTGTAAGACCAAAGTTTCTGTAGGCATACCATAAGGGTGTCAAGCAGGAAGGGACCCTGATGAGTTTCCCCTACAAGTAGGAAATCATTGGCTCATTAGACATTTGATAAGGTTCAAGTTTATGTTTTCATATCATTACTTTTCTCAACTTTGCCCATAGGGAATAAGTTCCTAAATGGATAGTCAAACACAAATGCACAACTTCCAATAACATAATAGACATTGTATTTAGTAGTAGAAAATAATTGCTAAACTACAGCATTGTTTTGTAGACCACAAAGATCTCACTCAATGGCCTTAAGAATTGTAGATATTACAAGACTTCAAAAAAACAGCCTAAAAACCCTTTTTGAATTGCTACCCCCAAGCAGCGGTAAATAGACACCAAGGTCTGCATGAAAGTTTTTTATAAATAGTATTTGTCTCTTGGACAGATCTCCCACACTTTGCTGCCATGGTTATAATGAATTGTGCGTAATGATAATATATATATATATATATATATATATATATATATATATATATATATATATATATATATATATATATATATATATAGTGGCAGGATGGCCTGGTTGCAAACAAGAAACTCCAAACACCTGCAGAATAAAAGCAAAATGTGGTTTATTGTAGCTTTCTTTAACCCCTTCAATCCCCTATAGACGTACCGGGACGTCCAAAAAACGCCTATTAAGAAAGCCCTATGGACGTCGCGGTACGTCCAGCCCTTCTTGCAGCGTCAGGGACACATCCCTGCCGCTGCACAGGAGATCAGGCTGTCGGTTAGAAATGGTTAGAGGTCCTCCTAGGGACCTCCTGAACATGCCAGTGATGACATCACAGCTCACATTATAATTTTTTTTAGTATCATTAATATTATTATTTTAATGATTTTTTTAATATTTTTTAAATGAATTAACTTTTTTTTTTCCTGCTTTTCTGTTTCAGGACGGGAGGGGGAGTGAGAGACATGGTTTCTCACTCCCCTCCCCGCGATCCCCCTGCACTGATCACACTGTGATCTCTATGCAGGTCCTCACAGACCTGCATAGAGATCGCAGCGTCTCTGTGCCTCCAATGTGTCCTCCGATGACCTTCCGGGTTACGTCAGCAGTGACGCAACCCGGAAGAGAATGCCCGATCGCGCGTTTGAAACTGCGCGATCGGGCAGTTTACAGTGTAACAGCTTACCGGCTTTCATGCCGGAAGCTGTTACAGGAGATCGGACAGCAGAAAGCCGGCAATGCCGGCTTCTGCTGTCAGTGGGGAGTCCAGGCTGCCAAACGACAGCCTGATCTCCCGTGCAGCGGTGGGATGTGTCCCTGATGCTGCACGAAGGGCTGGACGTACCGGGACGTCCATAGGGGTTTCTTAATAGGCGTTTTTTGGATGTCCCGGTACGTCTATAGGGGATTGAAGGGGTTAAACATCTCAGTGCAGGTTCATTGGAGCCACCTGCTGACTTCCAGCAATTAACCTCCTCATGCTAGGAATATAGAGCTTTCCAACCTGCCACTGATATAGACAGACTCCGTTACCTTGCCACATTTCCCCCCCCCAGCTTAACACAGGTGTGTGATGTGGCCTTTCGACAAGAAACTGTGCACCCTAGACAATGCATCTGCCGGCCCGGCCCAAGGCAAAATGCCGCCCCCCCCCCCGTTTTACCCTTCCTCTCCCTCCGTCCCTGCCGCCCCCCCATTATATACCCCCCCATATTATCTACCCTTCCTCCCCCCCCTTGTACTTACCTTTCAGCAGTCCTGCGGCGAATCTCCCTGTTCAGTCTCGGTGCCGGCTTGTAATGCTGAGCGTCAGAAATCTTCCGGCACTCAGCATTGCAAGCCGGCACCGAGACTGAACAGGAAGACTCGCCGCAGAGGAGAGACGGGCTTTAGAAAGAAAGGGGGGAAAAAAAAGGGCTTGGGGCGGCGATGTGCCGCCCCTTCAAAAGTGCCGCCTGGAGAGGCTGCCCCACTCGGCTCCATTGTCGGGCCGGCCCTGTGCATCTGCATTGGCATGTAATAGCCCAGCCCTATGCTTCACAACAAATTTAAACTGTTGCAAAGAGAGGAACCAACATGTGACTTTAGTATTCTTATCTTTGTTGTTCTGCATCCACTGTAGTGGAGCATGGCCAGTGATGAGGGGGAAAGATCTGCCCAACAAATAATATTTCAACGTTTCAGTTGCCCGCTTAATGGCCAAACATTCCTTCTCTACAGTCGCATCATTTTTCCTCTCCTATCATCTGAGATAATACCAGGCCACATCAGAAGCATCAGTTTGTAATGTTCCTTAAAATCTGGGGCTACTAAAACGGGTTACCTGCATAAAGCTGTACGCAAGTCTGCAAAAGCTTTTTCGGCATCTCAAATGGCAAAGTGGGGTATGAAGCTTTGACCGGTTTCTTTTTTAGAGGGCGTGGCCAATGCTCAATAGCCTCAGCCTTAGTGACTTGAGCTTTTACCAGTCCTCTCCCTACAGTATAATCAAGATATTTGGCTTCCATACATCCAATAGAACATTTGGCAGGATTAGAGTAACACCAGCTTTCCGAATACCATTTAGCACTGCTTCTACCTTTTTCCAAATGGGAGTCCCAGTCTTGGCTATAGACAACTACATCATCTAAGTATGCAGAAGCATAATTGGAGGGAGGTCTCAGAAGTGTTCTTTAACCTCTGAAAGGTTGCTGGGGCTCCATGATAGCAAACCGTATACTGGTACAGACCTTCAGGGGTCACAAATGCAGTTTTTGTCATCGGGATCTGCCAATAACCCTTTGTAAGGTCTAATACACTTAAGAACCTGGCCTGTGCCAGTTTCTCAATGAGTTGATCAACTCGGGGCATAGGATATGCTTTCTAAAATCATTGCAAAAATGTACTGACCCATCTGGCTTAGGTACTAGAACTATGGGGCTAGACCATTGGCTATGTAATTCCTCAATGACTCCCAGTTCCAACATTTTTGCTACTTCTGTTTGCATTGCGCTCCTTTTTGCCTCCGGAATTCTTTAGGGCTTTACTGTAACTCCTGGTTCCGTGATAATATCATGGCAGATTTCACTAGTTCTGCCAGGAATACTAGAAAATACATCTTTATGTCTTGATACCATTTCTTTAACTTCCTTCTGCTGTTCAGGGGTGAGATCATTAGATATTTTAACATTTTTAACATTATTTTTTATATTTTAACAACCATACTGCTTTCCCTATCCTTCCAGGGTTTTAGCAGATTTATATGGTAAATCTGTTCGACTTTCCTACGATCAGGCTGTCAAACTTTATAGTTTACAGGACCTACTTGTTCAATAATCTCATACGGGCCTTGCCAATGAGACAAGAATTTGATTTCGGCAGTGGAAACAAGGACCATCACTCGGTCCCCAGGTTGGAAAGATCATACTGCTGCCTGACGGTTGTAAATAACCTGTTGGCTTCTTTGAGCTTCCTCTAGATATTGTCTGACTATGAGAGAAATTTGTGTAATGCGCCCCTTGAGTTGTTTCACATAGTGAATCACATTCTATCCTGGTACCGTTTGTCCTTCCCACTCCTCCTTCGCTATATCTAATAAACCTCTTGGATGCCTACCATAAAGGAGCTCAAAAGGTGAAAGTCCTTCAGAAGATTGGGTAATCTCCCGAATAGCAAATAGTAAGTACGGTAGGAGAGTGTCACAGTTTTTCCCATTTCTATCAACAACTTTGCGCAACATATGTTTCAGGGTCCTATTGAATCTTTCGACTAATCCATCTGTTTGAGGATGATAGACAGATGTCCTCAAAGCTTATATTTGTAACAAATGACAACTCTTTCATTAGTGGGGACATAAAAGGGGTACCTTGGTCAGTTAAGATTTCTTTTGGTAACCCTACCCGAGAAAATACTTGAAGCAATTCTCTCTCTATGGTTTTGGAGGCCGAATTGCGGAGGGGGATAGCTTCTGGGTAGCGTGTAGCATAATCCAATATGACCAGGATTTATTGATTACCCTTAGGCGATTTTTCTATCAGTCCCACGAAATTCATAGCAATTCGCTCAAAAGGGGTTTCAATAATTGGCAATAGGATGAGGGGTGCTCTTAGATGAGGTTTTGGGGTCGTTAGCTGGCAGTCTGTGCATGAGGCACAGTACCGTTTTACCTCTTCATATATCCCAAGCCAAAAGAATTGCCTTAAAACCCTTTCCTGAGTTTTTTCAACCCCCAAGCTTCCCTCAAACAAACGAGAATGGCCCAATTCCAACACCATCCTCCTGAAGGACCTGTAATTTCTAAGAATGAAATGAGGATACCTGTCTCTGGATTTCCCATCAACCATAGTCCCATTAACTTCTACAATTTGGTTACGGGTATTTTGCAAAGTTAAGTCATTGACTTGTTCCCTTCCAAACTGATTTAAGCCAATGTCCAAATCCACAATATTAGCCGGTTCTTGGGTTTGGCCCTGTGGTTCAATCATTATTTTGGTTGAAGGGTTGGAACTAGTGCTCAGATCTTGTAAGGCCACACCTTCATTTATCAAAACCATTTGTTCCTAGTACCCCTATGCTTATCTTCCCTTCCCTCACGTCTCATTTTGCGCCTTTTACAAAACAAATCTGGGTATGCAAATGGGAAAACACAAAACGGGTTCTCCCCTATAGACTCACACTGGGTTTGAATTAAGCTTTGAAACGCCGGGAAATTTCGTCCAAGAATAAGGGGATGGGGTAATTTAGGTACCACTGCAGCCACTACTGGAAATGTTTGGCCAAGATAGCATATGTTTACAGCGGTAGTAGGGTATGATACAGTACAGCCATGTACACAGAGTATCCCAACCTTCTTACCTGGGAGCAACAGAGAAGGCTGAATCAGACTGCTTGTCACCAAGGTAATATCGCTCCCAGAGTCCACAAGAGCTACGGTTTCCATCCCATTTAACAAAACAGAGTTATCAAATACACATGTTTCGGTCTGTTTCCAGATTAGTCCACAAAAGTGATTTATAGAATTATACCCACATTCCATAGGTTCCTGGAAATGTGGACATCCAGCTTTTATGTGACCTGGCTCCCCACACTCAAAGCTGGAGGTCTCCTGGTTTGCCATACCCATCTAATTCTATATGCAGACCCTAAGGAGTGTTATGGACTGAACCCCACCTCTCTCACCTGGCCTCGTCAACAGGCTTTAAAACATCAGCCTCATCTCCACCCCAGTATCTGGTTGTTTGTTTTTGCTTCTGGATGTGTTGTTATGCCATTCCTGATTCAAATGTTTGAGACTTAAAGCTGAAATGTTTCAAATGGGATTCTCTGGGAAATGAGTTTCTAGCTTTGCCCCATTGTATTTGTCTGATAGTAATGTAGGCTACATGACCGCCCGCTGACGTCACTGTGCAGTCCTGGCCACGTCCCGCAAGGGAAGGCTCCGGGTAGCCGGAGCCCAGAGGTTCCCAGGTATGCTGCTCACCCATATGTGAGTTTTATACTGGTGTCTGGGCACCGGCTGTATTTAAATCACTTTGCAATATGACACTATTTGTGTGTATTTTTTTCTGTCTTTTATGTATACATGTTCCTGGGTCAAGCCAATCTTCAGTTTATATTTAAGTATACATTTTTCTTTTTATCACATTGGGTGATTTTATTATGTTTGCGCAACACTATTAAAATTTTCGTCAAATTAAATGTAAATTCATCAGTTTTGTCTTTGTGCTCTAAATTTCAAATCATAGCTTCCAGAAGTCTTACCTTTTTTGACCAAATTGGGTTTTTATAGAGTTTGAACAGTTCAGGGGGTTCCAGAAGCATCCTTAGGTATTTTTAAAGACCTTAAAGAGAAATTAGGGATGGCAGCAAATAAAGTTTGGAGATTGTGGGGTTAACAGGTTTGGGGTTAAGGTGCAGATGCTGTGGGCCATGCGGAGAGAGCAGAAAAGTGAGACTGTCAGCTGGTTTTTACCATTAAACCTTTCACAATTGTTGTTAGCAGATAGGGTGAGTTTAGTGAAGATGATTGTTCCGCAGGTGTTGTTTGTTTTGTCTGCCTCACCAGTATGGATCCAGGATAAATGGTTTAGAGGCCTAGAAGCCACACTGAGTAAACTTTTGCGGGGAAGAGGTAGAGTCCACATGAAATATGCCAAGCTTACATCACCGGAGGGCGAGGGTGGTTGGGCATTACCCCACTTTAAATTATATTTCTTGGCTACGAAGACCCAGAATCTGAGATTCAATGGATATGGAGCCCTAATACGGTTTCTGTTAGAAACTAGTGGGACTTCTAACCCCACTGAAATGTTGGAGACAGGTCTACAGTTGGAAGGGGAATTTGATAATACACCTTTGGTGAAGTTATATAGGAAAGTGTGGCACGAAATTAAATATATTTGTAAAATTCACGGGAGTTTACCCTGCACACAAATATGGCATAATTCAAAATTTAAGGAGTTTCACAAGGGTTTAGGGAGTGACCTATGGATAAAAAAAGGGATTAGTTTGTTGGACAGTTATTTACTGCTGGACATATCAAGGATTATGATGAGCTTAAACTCGAATACGACTTGGATAATAGGCATAAATTTTGGTATAACCCATTAGTTCACGCATATAATTCCACAGAAAATAAGAAGATTTTTGAAGTAGAGACACATGATTTGTTAGAATTTTTGCAGAAAAGGGTCACAGGGAAAAAGACACTTAGTATTATTTATAAAACACTTCTTAGAGAAATGGATATAGGGTTCCGAGGTAACATTAAAAGGAAATGGGAAGAGCAGATTGGTGTTATTGATGAGGCCTCTTGGAACCGTATTCTAAATAACACAGGGTGTTGCACCGCAAATAAACAATATCAATTTACACAACTTAAAATTATTTATTGGTTATATTATTCTCCGTACCAGTTATGGAAGGTTAACTGTAGAGATAATGCCGACTGCCCCAGATGTGGGGTCCTCAATGTGGGCTTATTACACTTATGGTGGGAATGTGATACGATAAAAACTTTTTGGGATCATATATTTATTTTTGTGAAAAGGAAATTTAGCTGTAATGGTGTAATGGATCCAAAGGTTGCGATGCTAGGAGATGTGGAACAGTTCGGTAGGCTAAAACTTTTTAGGAAAAAAATTTTTCTAGGGAGACTATTGATTCTGAGGAAATGGTTTGATAAAGTAGCCCCCGTGTTGACCCAGTGGTTAAATTTGATTGAACAAATTAAAAAATATGAACAATATAGCAGTGGTGAATCGAAAAAGAAAAAGGAGTTTCAACTTACTTGGGGTTTATGGTAATTTTTATTTTTTTTATTCCTAGCAGACACAGGGCGGGGGGTGGGAGGCAGGATATAAATTTGTGAATACTGTGTATTTATTCACTTTTTTGACAAAAGAAATAAAAAGCATTTAAATAAAAAAAAAAACCTTTCACGACAACATCGCCCTTAACTTCATAGTAAGAGCCGGCTTCCATGACAATGTAGGCTCTCCTTAAAAATGGACATTGTATTACCTTCATGAAGCACACATTTAGTTTTTGTATTAATCTGTTAGGCAGAGTTTGTGACTTGTTTGATTAAGGAAGAAAGTAAAACAGATTAACAGACAGGGGAAATCATTTGTAATATTTATAGTATCCAATTATATGTGAGTAAGTCGATTGTCCAGTATACATAGAACGTTCCCAATTTCAGGTTAAGCAAATTGTACTGCAAATGAATACACACAAGTTCAAAAATGGGATTCTAAAAATATATTTTGATGTGACCAAAGGAAATTATTCTTGCATGAAGTGAGTTTGTAATTCCAACAGTTTAATACTTTTTATAAAACAGTCCCATCCCAAGTCTAGACCAAATGGCATCATGTTTCGCAATTGTTTTAGTAAAAAACACTATAATACTGGCTTCCGTAAAATGTCAGAAGTCACATTAAATGTTTGAATACAGTTCTAATTCCATTATGCATCAGCTTTTATTTTCAGCTTCTATATGACTAGGAATTCAAACCCAATTTTTTTTTTAGACCTGGTACATTTAAAAATAGTTGGTATGTGTAATCCTAGGCAGGGACAGACTGAGACCATCCAGGGCCCGTGGCAACAAAAAGACATGGGCCCCCTGTGGTGATGCCCATCCCTTAGCCACACCCTATTTTGACCACACCTCTTCCTGATTAAATCCCTCCCGTGGTTACACACCATTTTTTTCAGTATTTATCATAATGAAAAAAGATAAACTTTTAAACCGTGTAAACAGGTTTTAATTTGTGGTTTTCACATAAATATAATTATTAAATATATATATTAAATAATACTGACATCTATTTGAAGTAAAGACTATGATTGAAATATGATTTCAAAATAACAGCTTTACTGGCAGTTTCTTTAATATTAGCCCCTGCTGCATATATATATATAAGACCCTGCTGCCGATATATATATAAATATTACCGCTTGCTAATAATATATTTAAATATTTAATATAAGTGTAAGGTAAGTGTCACGGTCAGGACTACTTGCCAAGCCGTGACTGTGTGGAGGGCGTGGGCATGAAGGGGTTAATAGCACCAGGCCTCTGGATTTACTAACTTGACCTCTTAACAAGGCATAAACTATACCAAATTAACCCCCAAATCCTGCCTGTATCCCCCCAGGTAGTCTGCCACCACTCACGATTTTGATACCGGATTCGTGAGAAATCCGAATTAGAACCTCTATCTCTATATATATATCAACCCAACCAACATATATATATATATCCAGTAAAACGTAATAACAACAATATGGTAACGTGTTATCCTCTCTTAGGGTTCGTGGATATCGATACTAGAGCCCAAAGACAGACTTGGATTATGAATATTTTAATAACAAAAAGACAAAGATTACACAGTGCCAGAATTACAAAAAACAAGACATACAAAATAAAAATAAAACAGCAAACAGTTCTTAAAAACAAAGGGACTTAAACACAGGACCCTCACTCACGAGTTTCTCCAATAAGTAGGCCTGTGGGAACTCCTTAAGTCCAGATGGTTTCTTATGATGTTGTTCCGATCAGAGTATATCATGGAGTTCTGCTTTGAGGTCGCTGCTTTGTCCCTAAATTAGACTTTTGCAAGCAAACGCCCCTCTGACCACATGACTGATTATATGACACCATCCCCAAGAATCGGGTCCCATCTTTGATGTGCCAATAAGTTATGGTGGGGTAAAGGTGATGGAAACCCCCCACTTAAGATAGGAATGGAATTCCTATAACTCAGGGTCCTTATCTGTTAGGCCATGAATCACCACAGGGGTCCTTTGGGAAGATGACACCTCTAGCCAGAACAGATACAGAGGGCATTCACAAAGAAACACATTAAATTAACCTCAGATTAACTCATTGAATGCTTAAACAAAGAAACTAACCACCTCTGCTGGGTTACCCTTCCATGCATCCACTACGTTATATGAGTTAATCATGACACCTCCCCCTTTAAGATGGTGGACAGAGGAGGTCAGCACAAGCTGATCTACTATGTCTGCCTAAATCATAGTCTCCCCCTGACAAGACAAACTGTCAGAACGGGACTCCATCTGAGCAACTTGCTAAACTTCCCATCTACTCTATCTGCCTGAAGAGAAGGGTTGTGATAGATTATAACAGTGAAGTCACAACCATACAAGCATGGCTGTAACTCCTGCAAAGCACACACCATAGCTAAGCACTCTTTGCCAACCCTTGAATAAGCCTCTTCCTTTGGCGATAACTTACTCGGATGTTTTAAGGCCTCATCCATTTGTTTCTCTGCCCTGCTTAGGATAGCTAATCGCTGCCCATTCCCAAGCAAGACAGCAAACGGGTGTCCATTGTCCTGGGCTTCCTGTGTGGATCCCAGGCTCTGCGCTTCACCTAGACTCACAGGGCTAAGGGTTTCTTGCTGACTGGTCAATGTAGCTGTCTTTTCATCAACCTTTACTATATTATCCTCTGTAGCTGTTGCCCCAGCATCTTGCTGGTATGCCACTACAGCTACAGGGGAAATATTCTGCCCCTCACACTGGATATCAAGATGTGAATTTTCCTCCCCCTCCTCCTTATTTCCAGCCTTTACAGCTTTAGGGGTCTTCTTAACCTCCAGCATTTTAAGAGTTAAAGGAAGCCTTTCCTCTGGAGCATTAAAGCTGAGTTTTGGCTGTTGACACACAGAAACATCACATTCCATATATCCCTTGTTTTCCCTTTGAGAGAATTGATTAACATGAATATCCGCAGACACCCCTATATCATGTATACTTTCTCCTGCACCCAAATCTAAGTGCTCAGGTGCTGTAGGCACGGTTGGGAACACATCCCCAGTTCCCTTTAGTTTCCCAGGGATAATACCTTCAGGGCATACAACTTCTGAAGACACGTTGACAGAAGTATCCCCAGCATGCCCGAATCCCTTGGCTACCTGATCACCCATAGTAACACTATGCTTTTCCGTATCGGGGGGCATTGAACCAGAAGAGCCACTACAGACTCCCTGTTCCTGAACCTCTGCCCCTCCAAAGGTCAAACCACACGTTTCCCCTAGAGCTTGCTCGCTAGGTCTGGTCCCTTGGTGCACATCCCCCTCCATCTCTTCAGGAGACAGGATCCTGGGTGCTGGTTCAGACAGGCATACCTCTACCTTCCGTGCTCCCTCCCAGCTACCCACTACTGCCAAAGTTTCAGACAGTACCTTAGGTTGGACAGGGCCCTCTACCAGCCCTCCAGGTTTGCAGGTTTCCTCAACTGGTGCATACTGGCAAACAAGTCGACCCAGATCCTTGCCCAGCAAAACATTAACAGGAATATCCTCGGATATCCCCACCTCCCGCAAACCCTTGCCCACACCCCAATCAAGGTACACACGTGCCACTGGCACTGCAGGGCGCACCCCGCCAATTCCATGGATGGACATGGTCTTCCCAGGGATAAGATCCTCCAACTTTACCATCTCAGGCCGCACCAGAGTGCAAGCAGCCCCTGTATCCCTGAGTCCCATAGTCACACGGCCACCTACAGTTACTCTTTGTAGGTTCTCCTCTTCATTCCCCTGAAACCTGGAAACAAACAAGACAGCTGGGTGTTCCCCAACTGTTACACACTGCAAATTGTCTCCTTGTGCCTCCTTTGGTCTAGCCACAAATAAAACAGGTGCAGCTCCCCCAGCTGTACCTCCATTTCCATTTGTCCATGGAGATGGTCTCTTAGAAGGGCAGGTGGCACTCAAGTGCCCAATCTGGTTACACCGATAACACCGGCGGGTATCCCCCTGGCCCGATGTGGCCCCTGCTCTGTTGGCTAGGAAAGGTGTTGGTGATAATCTCCGGGCTGACTTAGGAGTTGGTGGCTGGTAGGCTGCTCCTTTCCAGGTAGATGGTCCTTGTGATGCTTGTACCCGCTTGGTTGTTGGAGTACGGTTGTTGGCATAATCGTTAGCCAGATCTGCCGCCTCTGCCGTGGTCTTAGGTTTTCTGTCCAGAATCCACTCTCGGGCCTCCGGACTTCGTGTGCTCAGGAACTGCTCCAAAATCATCAGATCCTCCAGGGCCTCATATGTAGTAACTTGTAGGCCTCCAGTCCATTGCCGGAAAATAGTCCGAAGCTGTCCCGCATATTCGGTGCAACTGTCCGATGTAGCTTGCTGCATCTCTCGAAACTTTTTCCTGTAGAATTCAGGGGTGAGGTTAAAACTTTTTAACAAGGCAGATTTTATGGCCTCATAGTCCTGATCAACTTCCATTGGTAAGGAAGCAAACACATCCAGGGCTTTCCCCTTCAGACGTGGGGTTAAATACTTTCCCCACTCTTCCTTGGGCAGCTGGTACTGCCGGCACACTTTCTCAAATCCTCTCAAAAACACATCCAAGTCAGTGTCCTTTTCCAGCATTGGAAAGTGTTCCAGGCGAGGTCGGTTAGCATATCCATCCCCGTTAACAATGCTTTGGGGAGACGGACTATATTGCTTTAACCGTAGAAGTTCCAGCTGATACCTCCGCTCAGCTTCTCGTTCAGCAGCTGCCCGCTCCGCAGCTCTCTCAGCAGCCTCCCTCTCTCTTTCCTTGTACTGCATAATCAGGTTGAACTTTAGCTGAGGATCCACACTCCCCAGATGTTTTAGTACCACTTTTAACTCAGAGTCCATTGCACTCAAGGCGTTAACTTTATCAGGAAAACATCCTTGATCCACAGGCTCTTCCAAAATCACATCTGCTCCAATGGCCTGCTCTGCACAGAGTTTATCATGTTCCAGGAGATCCAAAATCAGCTGCTCTTTGCTTTTGCCAAAAATTTGTATATTCCTTTCTTGACAAACCAGCTCCAGAGATTCTTTTGGCTGTCGTCGATATGCCTCCATAATGCAGTATGGTAGAGAAAAACAAAAGGAAGAGGAACGAACTGTTTTGCACTGTATGTCTGTAATTAGGCACTGAGTAATGTCTTTGGGAAATTACACAAAACCCATGTAATTTCTTCTAGTACTAAAATCACCAAACCGGGCAATATAAATAGCACTAAAAAACTCTAGATATCCCACCGCTGCCACCAAGTTTGTCACGGTCAGGACTACTTGCCAAGCCGTGACTGTGTGGAGGGCGTGGGCATGAAGGGGTTAATAGCACCAGGCCTCTGGATTTACTAACTTGACCTCTTAACAAGGCATAAGCTATACCAAATTAACCCCCAAATCCTGCCTGTATCCCCCCAGGTAGTCTGCCACCACTCACGATTTTGATACCGGATTCGTGAGAAATCCGAATTAGAACCTCTATCTCTATATATATATCAACCCAACCAACATATATATATATATCCAGTAAAACGTAATAACAACAATATGGTAACGTGTTATCCTCTCTTAGGGTTCGTGGATATCGATACTAGAGCCCAAAGACAGACTTGGATTATGAATATTTTAATAACAAAAAGACAAAGATTACACAGTGCCAGAATTACAAAAAACAAGACATACAAAATAAAAATAAAACAGCAAACAGTTCTTAAAAACAAAGGGACTTAAACACAGGACCCTCACTCACGAGTTTCTCCAATAAGTAGGCCTGTGGGAACTCCTTAAGTCCAGATGGTTTCTTATGATGTTGTTCCGATCAGAGTATATCATGGAGTTCTGCTTTGAGGTCGCTGCTTTGTCCCTAAATTAGACTTTTGCAAGCAAACGCCCCTCTGACCACATGACTGATTATATGACACCATCCCCAAGAATCGGGTCCCATCTTTGATGTGCCAATAAGTTATGGTGGGGTAAAGGTGATGGAAACCCCCCACTTAAGATAGGAATGGAATTCCTATAACTCAGGGTCCTTATCTGTTAGGCCATGAATCACCACAGGGGTCCTTTGGGAAGATGACACCTCTAGCCAGAACAGATACAGAGGGCATTCACAAAGAAACACATTAAATTAACCTCAGATTAACTCATTGAATGCTTAAACAAAGAAACTAACCACCTCTGCTGGGTTACCCTTCCATGCATCCACTACGTTATATGAGTTAATCATGACAGTAAGTACCAAAAATAAGCATGCAACTTACGCTCTAAAGGGCATTGCATTGGGAAAAGCAGAAAATGAGAAGGACTTAGGTGAAATTGTAGACCATAAAGTGCATCTGATCACATTGTACAAATACATACAGGGTCGGTATAAACAGCTCTCTTGATGAACAGTGATCTGTTCACCAAGATGTCTCTACAAAAGACATGGGGTCACCAGTTGAGACTTGAGGAAAGGAGATTTCAGCATCAGCATAGGAAAGGATTCTTCACAGTAAGAACATGGAATTCTCTGCCTAAGGATGTTGTATTATAGAACTCTGTGGATATTTTTAACAAAAGTCTGGATGCTTTTCTGTTTAAGCATAACATAAAGGGCTACAACTGTAGTATTAGAAAGTTGATCCAGGGAGTAATCTGCCACTATGGAATCCCCTGTTGTGGCATAATTGGTAATTGCCCCAAGTAGGGTTTTTTTTTTCCTTCTTTTGGATCAACTTTAGAAGCTGGTATGTGTTAAAGGTGGAACTTGATGATTAGGTCTTTAGTTTTTATTTTTTTAACATACTATACTACTAGACCTTCCTGCCAATACATTTTATATTGAAAAAATTGGACCCTACACAAGCTTTTCCTTGGGCCCCGCACCACGCTCCCTAGCATGCAATCACTCCCTCTGCTCCTGCACCAAACAATAGGTATAGATCAAATATACACATAAAACAGCACTTTCATGTATAGATCAACTGAATAAGACATACAAACCTTATATTTTCAGGTATACATAAATAACATAGCATAGCAGGTATATATCAACACATTAACACACAGACCCAGCTTTGCATGTATAGAGCAATTGAAGTTCACATGTGAACTCAGCACTGAAAGTATAGAATCAGACATACAAATCCTGTATTTGCAGGTATACAATAATATTGTATGGAAACATAGCGTTGCAGGTGTAGATCAACAGAACACACAAGCCCAGCATTGCAGGTATAGATAAACTGGAAATCACACGTAAACTCAGCACTGAGTGTATAGATCAAATAAACACATTGAACAGCATTGCAGGTATTGATCAACTGAATAAGACATACAAAACCTGTATTTGCAGGTATACATAATGTGATCCTGCACCCACACAGGGTACCAAACAGCACGGTCCTCTAGGGTATTAAAGCCACATCTCGGTGAGGTAATCAACCACAATTTATTTGTAGTCCACATATGCATATTTTTAAACAATTACATAGAACACAAATTCCCTATAAACAAAAGCCTAGCTCGTCTGAGCACTTACTAACATAGAAATCCCTCACTACCCAGGGTCTAAACTAAACAGAACGTAAGATCACCAACCTTTTTGATGGTCTCTTTTGCACATAGCAAGCCCTGCTGCTTCCAAACAAAACTCTCTCTCCTTCCCTCTCTCCAACAGGTAAGGCTTTATTGCAGTCAGTGCAGCTTATTACTTGCAGCTGACCAGTGCATTGGAGTCAGCTTAAACATCTGGCCTGGATCCTGTGTCAGTCCAGGTGCATGTAAACTGCGGGGTGGAGCACCAGCCTGCCCTATATGTCATACAAAACCCTGCAAAATCGAGGGGGAATGTATACCCCTTCCACAACACCACCCTGCACCCTGTTACAATAAATAATGTATGGAAACATAAGTATAGCAGATATGGATCACCAGAATAACACACAAACCCAGCTTTGTGGGTCTAGATAAATTGGGATTCTCAAAAAAAATACCATTAGGCTAGGTTTCCACTTGGGTTTTTGTCCTGCGTTTTTTTTCGTGATGAAAAACGCCAAGAAAACTGCCACTGCATTTTCCTGCGTTTTGGCGTTTTTTTCTGGAGTTTTTTCTGGCGTTTTAGCCTTTCTGTGGAAATTGCTTTTTTTGACCTTAGGCAGTTTTTCCAGCCTTTACAAGTTAGAAGTTTCACCCAGCTAAAAGGGATTAGGATAAATGGCAAGTATCTGCCCCCTGATGTCATTTACTTGGTAGAGTTCTACTTAAACGCCCCGGCGGACCCTTTTGTCTCTTTTCTGTGGTTTGTAAGGCCTGCTTTATTCCGAATGTCTGCTCCTCTAGGAAGATTGGCCCCAAATGATGGTGCAAATTGTTTGCTGTTGCTTTTGGCACGCAGGATCCAGTTGATGCGTCGCGTATGTTTGTTTGTAATGGCATGTTTGTTCCAAATGGTGTAGAATTCAATATGAACTTTGTTTTGTGTGAAACTGTTTGTTTCCAGCCTATTTCTCGTAGGACACACCGATACTGGGTCCATCCTCTGCATTGTAACTGTGGAAAAAACGCCATAAAAAACGCCAAGGCAATAAACCCACATGGCTTTTTCAGGCTAGGTTTCCACTTGTTTTTTTTTTGCTAAAAACGCCCATAAAAACGCCAATAGCGCCACCTGGCGTTTTTTTAGTGAAAAAACGCTGCAGCGAGATGTTAGCTGTTCTTCAATAGGAAATCGCAGAATGCCATATCCACTTGGCGTTTTTCTGTTTGGCGTTTTTTCAGTCCTCTGTGGCGTTTTTCTGCTTTTTTGGGCTCTGTGGCAGTTTTTCAAAATTGCAGCATGTTGACACTCTGGCGTTTTTTGCAAGGAAATCCTGGCGTTTTTCTCCAATAGAAGTCAATGGGAGAGAAAAAACGCCATGAAAAAGCCATGTGGGTTTTTTGCCTTGGCGTTTTTTATGGCGTTTTTTTCCACAGTTACAATGCAGAGGATGGACCCAGTATCTGTGTGTCCTATGAGAAATAGGCTGGAAACAAACAGTTTCACACAAAACAAAGTTCATATTGAATTTTACACCATTTGGAACAAACATGCCATTACAAACAAACCAACTGGATCCTGCCTGCCAAAAGCAACAGCAAACCATTTGCACCATCATTTGGGGCCAATGTCATTTACTTGGTAGAGTTCTACTTAAACGCCCCGGCGGACCCTTTTGTCTCTTTTCTGTGGTTTGTAAGGCCTGCTTTATTCCGAATGTCTGCTCCTCTAGGAAGATTGGCCCCAAATGATGGTGCAAATTGTTTGCTGTTGCTTTTGGCACGCAGGATCCAGTTGATGCGTCGCGTATGTTTGTTTGTAATGGCATGTTTGTTCCAAATGGTGTAGAATTCAATATGAACTTTGTTTTGTGTGAAACTGTTTGTTTCCAGCCTATTTCTCGTAGGACACACCGATACTGGGTCCATCCTCTGCATTGTAACTGTGGAAAAAACGCCATAAAAAACGCCAAGGCAATAAACCCACATGGCTTTTTCAGGCTAGGTTTCCACTTGTTTTTTTTTTGCTAAAAACGCCCATAAAAACGCCAATAGCGCCACCTGGCGTTTTTTTAGTGAAAAAACGCTGCAGCGAGATGTTAGCTGTTCTTCAATAGGAAATCGCAGAATGCCATATCCACTTGGCGTTTTTCTGTTTGGCGTTTTTTCAGTCCTCTGTGGCGTTTTTCTGCTTTTTTGGGCTCTGTGGCAGTTTTTCAAAATTGCAGCATGTTGACACTCTGGCGTTTTTTGCAAGGAAATCCTGGCGTTTTTCTCCAATAGAAGTCAATGGGAGAGAAAAAACGCCATGAAAAAGCCATGTGGGTTTTTTGCCTTGGCGTTTTTTATGGCGTTTTTTTCCACAGTTACAATGCAGAGGATGGACCCAGTATCTGTGTGTCCTATGAGAAATAGGCTGGAAACAAACAGTTTCACACAAAACAAAGTTCATATTGAATTTTACACCATTTGGAACAAACATGCCATTACAAACAAACCAACTGGATCCTGCCTGCCAAAAGCAACAGCAAACCATTTGCACCATCATTTGGGGCCAATCTTCCTAGAGGAGCAGACATTCGGAATAAAGCATGCCTTACAAACCACAGAAAAGAGACAAAAGGGTCCGCCGGGGTGTTTAAGTAGAACTCTACCAAGTAAATGGCATCAGGAGGGGGCAGATACTTGCCATTTATCCTAATCCCTTTTAGCTGGGTGAAACTTCTAACTTGTAAAGGCTGGAAAAACTGCCTAAGGTCAAAAAAAGCAATTTCCACAGAAAGGCTAAAACGCCAGAAAAAACTCCAGAAAAAACGCCAAAACGCAGGTAAATGCAGTGGCAGTTTTCTTGGCGTTTTTCATCAAGAAAAAAACGCAGGACAAAAACCCAAGTGGAAACCTAGCCTCATAGCGGTTTTTCTCTCCCATAGACTTCTATTGGAGAAAAACGCCAAGATTTCCTTGCAAAAAACGCCAGAGTGTCAACATGCTGCGATTTTGAAAAACTGCCACAGAGCCCCCCCAAAAAAGCAGAAAAACGCCAGAGGACTGAAAAAACGCCAAACAAAAAAACGCCAAGTGGATATGGCATTCTGCGATTTCCTATTGAAGAACAGCTAACATCTGGCTGCAGGTGGCGCTATTGGCGTTTTTATGGGCGTTTTTAGCTAAAAAAAACCAAGTGGAAACCTAGCCTTAAGGGTATAGATAAAACTCCCTAAATTACAGGCATAAATCACAGGTTGCACAACCCAAAACCAGCCCTGATGTCCACACCGCCCTCATAGAACCTGACCAGGACCCAGCTATCACACATTGACTTGCCATCTTTGTCCCCAAACAGCCCAGCATGAGTCAACTTTGTCCCCAAACAGCCCATCCTGTGCCATCTTGGTCCCCAAGGCTCAAACACCCTGCTTGTTCCATCTTTGCCTTTCCACAAATCAATTATACATCTATGATTCACACAAACACTTTTACAGTCACTCACTAATTCACACTTTCATTCACACAATCATTTATTCTCTCACTCATTCACACAAATCATTTATACATATTCATTAATGCATTCTCACAAATTCATTAATTCTCTCCTCAGACAATTCATCTACACATTACTGTACTTTGAATTATTTGATAAAAATTTGAATATTAATTTAGGAAAAAAAGAAAAAGCCTGAATATAAGACTACCCTATAGGAAGAATGTTTTACTAGTAAATATTAATTCACATGTAAACAATTTTTTCATATTTAATAAAAAGTATGATTGTTTTTAGTTCCTTTTATTTGCCACTCTGCCCCAGTTATGCACATCTGCCCCCCAGAAATGCCTTATACCCCCTATATGCCACTCTGCCTCCCTAATAAGCCACTCTGCTCCCAGATATGCATTTTAACCCCCTATTTGCCACTCTGCCTCCCATATATGCCTTATAAACTTATATGCCACTCTGCCTCCCTGACATGCATTTTAACCCCCTATTTTCCACTTCCCCCCACAGATATGCCTTATATACCCCCAGATGCCACTCTGCCTCCCTGATATGCCTTTTAACCCCCTATATGCCACTTTGCCTCCAGAAAAAAAAATTGACCCCCCCCCCCCGACTTACCAGTACATCCCTTTACTTTTGGCCTGTGCTTCAGACTTCCTGGTGTCAGTGCGGCAGCTGGTGGAAGTCTGTGCAATGCAGATCTCCCCTTGATGCCGGCCAGTACTTCCGCCGGGGCTTCTATGATGGAGTACCGGCATCACATGACCTTCCGTTGCTCCACCTTAGAAGCCCCAGCGGAAGTGCCGGCACAAGTGGAAGTTGTTTGTGCGCATCCTGCAAACGCTCACCGGGGTGGAGCACCGGAAGATCATGTGATGCCGGTGCTCCATCATAAAAGCCCCAGAGCAAGTGCCGGCAGCAGCAAAGGCTGCCAGAGAGGAGGATCCAGGTCCCCTGCAGCCTGCGGGGGATCTGGATCTTAGTCTTGTAGTCAGACCTCTATTTGAGGTCTGATTTGCAGACGACCTTGAATTTAAGACAAGGGGTATTTTTCAGAGCATTTGCTCTCACTCATTCACACAATTCATCCACACACTAATTCATTCATTTTCTCATTCATTCTCAGTCTATTTCAATATTCTTACTACCCTCTTTCTCACTATCTACCCCCATTTTCTCAATATCTACCCCCTCTCCCTCCCTTCTCATTTTCTACCCCCTCTCACTCCCTTCTCACTTTCTACCAGCTCTCCCTCCCTTCTCACTATCTATCCCCTCTCCTCCCCTTCTCATGATCTACCCTATCCCCCTTCCAGAAGTCCTGCGGTGGGAGCGTGAGGCCCCTGTCTCCTGGCTCTGCTGTGGTGCACGCTGCTTCAGTGCTGAGTGCTGGAATATGACGTCATATTCCAACGCTCAGCATGACATGCCGGCACCGCGACCAAGCTAGAGACCTCGCGGAGGAGACTTAGGGGCGCGGAGCGGTTGCTGAAAACTTCATGAGCGCCCCTCTCTCTCCTCCTAAGCTTTATGCAAACTGTTTTTCAAATTTTATTTAGCTCATTGTTTCTACAACACAACCTGTTTTCTTCTCCATCCATCTGTGCATAAGAACTGCCTGTATTTTTGGAACAGCTAGTCATTTTGACTAATAGCGAGGGCAATATATAGATACAAAGGGTCAGGACTAGGTTCAAGATAGATAGAGAGATGCTTTGTAGCACCAGAAATGCTGAAAATAATGGAAAGTGAAGCAACATTTCATTTGTTTCATTTTCTCATCATTTTAAATGTCTCAAAGGTATTTAAAATAATTTTCTAAATTTAATAACATGAAAGCATATTCTAACTTTTATATTAATATATTAGAGTATAAAAGGACTAAATTCCAAAGCAGTTAGGTAGCACACACTGTAACTCCTGCAAATATGTTAAAGTAATCAGGTCTACAGAGACCATTTGTAACGCAGACATACACAGAAAGGAATCTTGTCCTAAGCAAGAAGCAACATTTAGCAGGATAACAGCATAACAGAAAGTAGGCTACTTGCTAGCTGTCTGAAGTCAAGACAGATTTGGCAATAAAAGTCCAGACACTGGAGGTTATCCAGTCTTTTCACCTCTGTCTACAGAGGTGTTTAAACACACTCACGTGTACTTTTTAATACATATTGTTGTGCAAAACTTCAGGAATATCCAGTAAAGGACATTTAAAATATGCATTTACATTTTTGAATATAAATCAGTGTTATTTTATGAACACTGAACTAAATTAGTGGCAACAATAATCAGGTTCAAAAGAACCTTGATACACGGAGTAGGACAACGTAACAAAAAGAAACAGGATATTCAATTGAGGTGATTGTATAATATGGTGACCAATTGAGTAAGAAAATGTATTAAGCACCATCAAATTACATAGCCCTGTACAATTTAAAAGGAGCAGTTAACACATACATAACAAATATACTTTGATCCATAGAGACACGTCAGGAGTTGAGGAACCAGCAGTGAGCTTGCCATCTAGCCTTATGGTACTTTTCTACAAAGTTCCAGGCAGGAATGTTGAGCTTTTGAGGGCACAAAGGCTTACAATCTAAAGGAATAGTATGGGTAATTAAAACAAAAGGAGGGGTAAAAAAGAGTAGTAATAGTAGCTATCTTGTAGAGGTAAGTGGTTTCAGCATACAAAAGAGGATGTATAAAATGAACAGGGGGTCGGTGGGTGAGTTAGTGCTTTGCTTGAGATGGTAGTAAGCAGGCTGTTTGTTATGATACAGGCAGGCTACAAGAGATGAATAGGAAAAGACGTTTAAAGGAAAAAGGGGAGGCATTATGGGTGTAGGAGGCCAGAAGGAGATCAAGTCAAAGGAAAGATAAATACCAGCATTTGGCCAAAAAAAAAACGATGTCCCCAAAATATATATGTAGTACCTATACAGGAATAATTTTACAAAATATGAATTAAGAAACTTGCTTGCAGATTGTTAATAATGGTCCAAATTAGTTTGAATACCTTTTCAATCATGCAAGAGCTTGACTTGAGATGGTAGTTATCAGGCTGTTTGTTATGATGCAGAAAGACTTTTCTATCTTGCAAGACTTGGCTTGGGATGGTAGTAAGCAGGCTGTTTGTTATGATAAAGGAAGTTTTTTCCTAGCTTTTTCTGTTTGTTATGATTCAGGAAGACTACAAGAAGGGAAATACAGGCCTGATCACCATGAAGAGCAGATCTTTCCTATGGGGAGGACCAGCAGTTCCTGTAATTCCACAGTTCCTGATCTCAACAGAGTGCCCCAGCTGTGTATTCTTTAAGGGTAAATTATGAGAAAGGTCTCATACTGGAGGAAGATTGCCCTAAAGTACAGCCCAACAACTGCCACTTACACAGGCAGAGCCATCTTTAACACGGAGCAAAAAATAGTGCAAATAGACAGGGCACACTGAGTCTGAAAAGCAAGCAAGGTACCAACTCATGCCTGAAGTACAATTTGTGTGAAAAAAAAATATACAAAATATTAAACTTTGTCAAAGGCTAGTGGTAGAATTTGTTTTATATTTTGACAAGAGATCGTAACATCAAGAAATTCCCATGGATTATTTTACTTTTGTTTTATGTATTCTACCTTTTGGACCTTTATCCTGTTTGTAATCTGCATCATTGCTGGCTGCCCTGCTTAATTAATTAATTGTCTAGGTATTCCTGTCAGGATTCCACCCTGCTAGCCCGGACTATGCATGATGATTTTTGCGTTCTGTCCGGCTGTTACCACTAGTGGCCGCCCTCTCCCTCTCTCTGCAGTGCTCAGGATCAGATTACCAGGTCAGCTGGGTCTGATCACCGGGGTGGTACCTGCCTTTATTAACCTGCCCTGCCCTGTAGTCACGGCCTTTGCATTGAAGTGCATGGACCGCTCTGCTTTGGCCTTGTACCTAAACCCGTGTCCTGTACCTGAGCTTACCTGCCTATATCGTGAGCTACCTGCCTATATCGTGAGCTACCTGCCTATATCGTGAGCTACCTGCCTATATCGTGAGCTACCTGCCTATATCGTGAGCTACCTGCCTATATCGTGAGCTACCTGCCTGTACCTGAGCTACCTGCCTATATCGTGAGCTACCTGCCTGAACCGTCAGCCCTGCCAGTGGGCTTCCTGCCGTCAGCCCACCCAGTGGGCCTCCGTACCAGTCAGCCCTGCCAGTGGGCTTCCTGCCGTCAGCCCACCCAGTGGGCCTCCATACCAGTCAGCCCTGCCAGTGGGCTTCCTGCCGTCAGCCCACCCAGTGGGCCTCCGTACCAGTCAGCCCTGCCAGTGGGCTTCCTGCCGTCAGCCCACCCAGTGGGCATCCTGCCTAGAGACTACTGCCTTTACTTGCTGGTGATATCCTATATCAATACAGTACCTTTCCTCGTACTCTGTTGTGCTGTGTGTTATTTCGCCTGTCCGTACCACATCACTTACCGTCATGCATCATGGGGTACAAACAGAACCCCTTGTATCCCCTGCTACTGGGCTCCTACCCGACCTGCTTACTAGGGTCGTGACAGAATGCAAAGGCCATACCAAGGAGTCCGCGGGGATAACCGCAGTTCTGGAAGTACTGGCGGAGTGTCTTCTCCAGGTCTGTAAATCTGTACGGACTGTGTTAGAATGTGATAGCACCAAACCGAAGCCAAAGACTGTGACCACCGGTAAGAAAGCTCCAAAGAAGAGCTTCAAGCGTGAGCCACTCACCAAGGAGGAAAAACAGAAAAGACGAGAGGACAACCTATGCTATTATTTGTGGAGAGGCTGGTCATAGGATTACGTATTGTCCGTTGAAACCAGCCAAACCATCTGCAACCCACTCAGACAAACCCCGTGCCCAGGAACCTGCATGTAAAGAGAATGCAGCAAAGCTGGAGCACACCCTGTCGCTTCCCCAGAATGGCGATCCAAGGGTTAACCAACTCCCAGTACCTGAACTACCTACGCCGTCTGAAGTCATGTCAGATGACCTCCAGGCCATGTCTGACGACCCTGACTGGTCTGACATGGATGATGCTTCTTCTGAGGCTGCTATAGCGGACACACCTGAGAACGAGAACACCATGGCTGTTGGTGCGGTTGGGACCACCACTCCCATCACTCACAGGAGTAAGAACGGGAGACTCCAAACCGCAAGACACTCCCTTGGGGCTCCTGGTTATGTCCTAGCAACCAATGGGACAATCGTGCACAGAAAGGAGCTGAAATATTATGAGCAACATCTGCGTGATCAAACGGCTGGTAGGCGTTCCTCCATTCCTGCCTCCACCCAGTCCAGTCCCGGTATTAGTCAACACCACTCAGAGGGATACAGTGTACAGGGGGTATTCCGATCCCCTGGTGAATGCTTGCCTTGTCCGATTTCTGTACTTACCGGGACGTTCGCATCTGTGCCACCAGTGGCTAAGGTCCGGAACACCCAGGCCAACACACCTGAGGCGCTGCCACCAGACTGTGTAGTGGCTTCCAACGGAACCATAATATGCCGTGAAGATCAGCATGTGTTTGAGGAAGCGCTATGTGCCAGAACTAGGTTGTCCCGCCACAGACGGTGACACTACTGCCATATGCAGTCCTACGAGCACCCAGAGGTTGCTCCTAGCGGCGGGGGTATGTCAGGATTCCACCCTGCTAGCCCGGACTATGCATGATGATTTTTGCGTTCTGTCCGGCTGTTACCACTAGTGGCCGCCCTCTCCCTCTCTCTGCAGTGCTCAGGATCAGATTACCAGGTCAGCTGGGTCTGATCACCGGGGTGGTACCTGCCTTTATTAACCTGCCCTGCCCTGTAGTCACGGCCTTTGCATTGAAGTGCATGGACCGCTCTGCTTTGGCCTTGTACCTAAACCCGTGTCCTGTACCTGAGCTTACCTGCCTATATCGTGAGCTACCTGCCTGAACCGTCAGCCCTGCCAGTGGGCTTCCTGCCGTCAGCCCACCCAGTGGGCCTCCGTACCAGTCAGCCCTGCCAGTGGGCTTCCTGCCGTCAGCCCACCCAGTGGGCCTCCATACCAGTCAGCCCTGCCAGTGGGCTTCCTGCCGTCAGCCCACCCAGTGGGCATCCTGCCTAGAGACTACTGCCTTTACTTGCTGGTGATATCCTATATCAATACAGTACCTTTCCTCGTACTCTGTTGTGCTGTGTGTTATTTCGCCTGTCCGTACCACATCACTTACCGTCATGCATCGTGGGGTACAAACAGAACCCCTTGTATCCCCTGCTACTGGGCTCCTACCCGACCTGCTTACTAGGGTCGTGACAATTCCACTTGTTTGCCTGAACTGTCATCAAGTGTCATCAGGACTGCCTACTCCTCTTTTAATTTTTCCTCTATTATTATTAGTAGAACAGTTATCTCTCTCCAGCCACCAGCACCTCCACACCATGTCTGTATTGCTTCTCATTACTTTCTTCTCCCATTTTCTCATCTTATTCACTTTTCAGCTTCACCTCCTCTCTTTCCCCCACCTCCCCTCATTCCCAGCAATCTCTCCGCTCACACAAATCCTGTTCCCACCTTCTCTCACTCTCTCTCCTTCTTTTAGCAGCTGGAGATATTTCCCCAAATCTTGGCCCTTCCTCATTGCTCTTTTCCCTGTCCTCTCCCAGTCAACATTCCAGAAACTTCAATAATCTTGTTCACTAACAACCACTTTGTAGTTCCCTGCACCTTCTGGCTCCAACTGAAACCTGGCTAACTTCTTGTAACACTGCTTCTCCCACTGCTCTCTCCTATGGTGGCCTCCACCTCACTCACTCTCCTAGACCTGATGACATTTTGTACTTGTACATTCCCTCTGGTCCATCAATCTATTTCACCTCATTTGAAGTCCAAGCTATTTAATCACATTTCCCAAAACATTGCTGTTATATACCGCCCCCTGGCCTAGGTAACATCTTTCTTTACCACTTCTCTTCATGGCTTCTTTCTCTACTCTGATGCTCCTGCTCTCATCCTTGGGGACTTCAACATCCCATTTGACACTTCTTTGAGTTCCATGGCTTCAAAACGTCTTTCTTTTGATCTCACACAACATATTACACACCCTGGACCTTATTTTGTCTAGCATGTGCTCTCTCGCTAACTTCTCTAATCCCGCTTTCCCCTCTCTCTGACTACCATTTTCTATCTTGCCCTCCATCCTTGCCTCATATTGGCTCCCTTACACCCCAGTCTTACCTAACCAGAGACCTTAGCTCTATTAGCCTTCAGAAATTAACCAATTTACTCCCTCTCCTATCTCAAACATGTCTTGCTCTAACAACGCTACATCTCTCTATAACTCCTTCCTCACATCTGCTCTCGAGTATGTAGCCCCAGTTACTACTCGCAGTTCACGATGTGGACTTTTCCAACCCTGGCACACAGCTGTAACCCAACACCTTCCACATTGTTCCCATACTGTTGAACATAGTTGGCAGAACAACCCCCTAAATGACTCCCTTCTACAACTTATCCCTACTACCCCTTCCACTAACCTTAATGCCTCTGACTTTGCTACATACTTCAATAACAAAATTGAAAATATCAGATATGAAGTATCTGCACAGTCACCACTCTGCTCACCTTCCCTCTGACTATACGCCTTCCTAACCATTGACCTCTTCTTCCTTCACTACATTAAAGCAATTCTCTGCTGTCACTAAATAGGAGGTGCATTCTCTTCTTCTTTCCTCATGTCTAACCATTTGTCCCCTTGACCCGATCCCTTCCCATCTTACCCGTTCTCTCTCATCCACTCTTGTCCCTACTAAGAAAAATTAGTAGGACCCCTCCTACATATTGAATATTTGGATCAGAAATTGGCTAAAATATAGAATGTAGAGGGTTTTTGTGAAAGGATGTTTCTCAGACTGTACGCGGGTATTAAGTGGAGTGGTTCCGGGGTCTGTCCTGGGTCCTCTTCTTTTTAATTTATTTATAAATGATCTCCCAAGCTGCATTGAGAGCCATGTCACAGTTTTTGCCGATGACACAAAATTAGGCAGGTTAATTGACTAATCTTCATGTTTCTTCTTTGCAGGAGGATTTAGACAGAGTTGGGGACTGGGCATGCAAGTGGCAGATGAGGTTCAACATAGATAAATGCAAAGTTATGCATTATGGTAAAAATAATAAAAATGCAACCTATACTATGAATGGAGGAGAACATCTTGCCTCTATACAGGTCAATGGTAAGACCTCACCTTGAATATGCAGTACAATTCTGGGCACCAGTCCTTAAAAAGGACATTATGGAACTAGTAAAAGTGCAAAGGAGGGCTACAAAATTAACACGGGGATTGGAAGATACTAGTTATGAAGAGAGACTTTAAAAAGTTACAATTATTTACACTGGAAAAACAACATCTTAAAGGGGATATTAGATGCCTTCAAAATGGGTCTGGAAATTTTTTAGAAAGGCATGACATACAGGGCTAGGAATAGAATTGCCTTTTGGAGTCAAGAAATAATTTTCCCCCTGATGGCAGAATTCAAAGTAGCTTAATTAGGGTTTTTTGCCTTCTTTTGGATCAAGAGTAGGAAGGTTAGGTATAAGGGTTGAACTTTTTCAACCTTACGCAACTGTAATAAATGGGGGGTCACATTACAACAATTTAAGGAGAGTGCACGCCCTTTTGACTCTTCTCAACTCCCATTGTGCTTGGTAGCACGGGGGTAATAAATTAACATGTGGAGTTCCAAAAAAAACCTTTAAATCTCAGGATGGGGATGCCCTTTGTCCCTCCTCTTCCCCCACCCCTTGTGCCTCAGGGTGGGCTAATGTTGTCGCCCAACATCTTAACCCTCCCAGTTTCACTGCTCAGAGGGAAAAAACACTTACTTTCAATTACATTGAAGTCCGGTTTGGACTTGGCGCTTGCTGCATGGGGGTGCTAATCTCTTGCCAAACACCCCTACCTTGTAGTCTGCAGATGGAGCGAAGCAGAGTGTACAGGTAGAAATGAAGCACGAGAGTGCAAATCAGAGGGAGTTCGAGAAGAATGGTGAGACATCCCAGGGTAATTAGAGCAGGTGGCAGACAAACACAATGCCAAATAAAAAGCCAAAGGTCAGGTTTGAAAATAAACAAAGTCCAATGTCCAAGCCAAAGGTCAGAGTCACAAGGAGCAAAGGTCTAAAGAACAAGCAAAGGATCAGGAACCGTAGGAGGAAGGAAATACTATTTACTAATGAAAATGCTGCAGAATAGGATACAGGGATAACATGATACACTGTTGCTATAGCTCTGGTTAGTGCATCATTTAACATGTTCCAACACTAATTAGCCTGGTATTGTAAAATGCTGGAAGGGGCCTCGGGAACATAAAAACTTAATTTGGAATATTTAGGCTCAGACTTTTTTAAGTACAATGTTTAGACTACAAGATGCATGAAAAAATTCTGTTACAACCATCAGGGATTTAATAGTCTCGTGCCGAGATTCAATTTTTAGGCCCATTCAGCAGCTGTTTCGGGAAAACACTCATATTCAAACACAAAATAATAGCTACTGGAGCTGTGTTTTCTTTGGAGCAACTCCAGTATTTTGGTACATGGAAAGTAAAAGTTTAGATGTAATTCATCTCTAACTACTGTATTCCAAAATATGTTGGGTATGCTGCACTGTGTTATTGTGGAAAGAGTCAAGACTGTTATTGAACTTTGACAGTTTCCAAAACACCAGGGAATAAAACATTTATGATCACATCCTATATCTATTGACCACCTTCCTTATTTTGGTATAGTACATAGTGCTATACATGACAGTACCTGGTATAATCTGGAAAAACATTCTAAAATTGATGCGTATTTTAATAGTATTTTAGTGGATTATCTGATACGGTGTAAGGAAGATAATTTTGAGATAGATTGAAGAATTTAGAATCTAGTCACTCTCATAGGTGACTCTCTATAGACACCCTGGTCAAGCAGAGGAGTTTGATAATATGCTAGTCAAGGAGGTAACTGATATGCAATAAATTATGAGGTTATCATTCTGCAAAACTGATGTGGACTTGAAAAAAACAAGTAGCTGGTTCAGCCTTCACTGGGATTATCCCTTAAAGCATCGGTAGAAGATACAACATGGAAGGAGGTCATGCTAGATATATTATTTACTTGATAAGGATGATTGTTTTGGGCTCCTTTGTGTCACAACCTGGGCAAAGAAATCAGGAAGGGGCCTAAATTCAGGGGATATGTTGGACTCTGTCTGCATGTACCCTAGAATGCATAACAATTAACTAGTAGGTACAGACAGGCTAGATCTTCTCCTGCTCCAATTTCTTTCTGCTACAGCGGCGGGCTTTCTCTTGTGGGGACACAGTGTTCTACCCTGCACCAGCGTTTTATGCGAAATGCTGAGCATGATATTTTGATTCTAGAAAGTCCAAATTTTATAAAACGAATAGATTTTGGTGAGTTGTTGGCAATTTAGAAATCTAAAATGGAATCCAACAGATTAGGATTATATAAATGAGCAACAGAATGTTTAAACTTTTCATTAGGGTTTAAAGAAAAATTAAATAATTGTGGTGCATAATGGAGAAGAAAATAGTATTTGAAAACAGTTTCCCCTAAGAAGCCAAAATGCATTATTAAATGTGCCAGAGCATGCACAGAGGAGACAACTGTCCAGCCAATAAAAGAGGAATAAAACATTTTTAGGTATTTACATGAAAGGATAAAATCAAAGCATAGGATATATGTAAATAAGAGTACAGTTCTAGCTAACTGTCTCAATTAACATTTCTGTTTGTTTTTTAGAGGTAAAGGGAAGGTACCTTAGAAATAAAGACCTAATGAAACATGTAAAACATGTATGAGAAGAAGGGAGAAGATCCATTTAACTCTGCAAATTAAAAACAGATAAGACAATGGGACCTGATGGAATAAACTCCAAGTTTATAAAAAGTGCTTCAGAGTGTTCTGGTAAAACTGCTGTCATTTAACCGTTTGGTATTGACAGAAGTAATTGCAGTAGATTGGAAATCCATTGTGGTTACAAAAAGTAGCAGGAGAGATTATAGACCAGCAAGTCTTACTGAGTGGGGAAATTAATAGAAACCACCAGGGATTCCCCCACACACACGTATTCATTCCAACTCACTCTAACACCCTAATGCCATGATAATTAAAATGTGCTTAATGATAGAATACAAATTTTGGTCTTCATATCTAAACAGAAGACTTTTATGGGGAAGATAAGCAATAGGGCAAATGTTACAGTCAGTAAGAGTGGAAGCTATATTGCTATAGGCTACATCTATATAAATGCATGTGGTTGTTCCTATTAAGATTATCTTTGTATATTCATGGATGTACATTATACCCTTGTGTGTTTATGTATTTCAGTGCTGCAGCACCAGCAGGCCCGGACTGGCCATCTGACACACTGGGCAAAATGCACGGTGGGACACTAACAGACAACACTCAGATGATCTGACGCTTCAGTGTATAAAAGACACCTGTCCACAGAAGCAATCAATCAGATTCCAAACTCTCCACCATGGCCAAGACCAAAGAGCTGTCCAAGGATTTCAGGGACAAGATTGTAGACACAAGGCTGGAATGGGCTACAAGACCATCACCAAGCATCTTGGTGAGAAGGTGACAACAGTTGGTGAGATTATTCACAAATGGAAGAAACACAAAATAACGGTCAATCTCCCTCACTCTGGGGGCTCCAAGCAAGATTTCACCTTGTGGAGTTTCAATGATCATGAGAACGGTGAGGAATCACCCCAGGACTACACTGGAGGATCTTGTCAATGATCTCAAGGCAGCTGGGACCATTGTCACCATGAAAACGATTGGTAACACACTACGCCGTGGAGGACTGAAATCCTGCAGTGCCCGCAAGGTCCCCCTGCTCAAGAAAGCACATGTACAGACCCGTCTGAAGTTTGCCAATGAACATCTGAATGATTCAGAGGAGATCTGGGTGAAAGTGTTGTGGTCAGATGAGATCAAAATTGAGCTATTTGGCATCAACTCAACTCCCCGTGTTTAGAGGAGGAGGAATGCTGTCTATGACCCCAAGAACACCACCCCCACCGGCAAACTTGGAGGTGTAAACATTATGCTTTGGGGGGGTTCTGCTAAGGGGACAGGACAACTTCACCACATCACAATGACGATCGATGGGGCCATGTACCATTAAATCTTGGATGAGAACCTCCTTCCCTCAGACAGGGCATTGAAAATGGGTCATGGATGGGTATTCCTGCATGACCCAAAACACACGGCCAAAGCACAACCATCTCTAGGGTTTATAGGGAATGGTCCAAAATACAGAAAATACTCTTGAGAATTAATAGAAACCAGTTTAAAAATGAATATATATAATACTGCAAAAATAAATCAATGCGTTAAATGATTACATCAAAAACCCATAAATCATTAATAAATCACAATTGAATCAACAGTCCAGGCTAAAATTAATTAGGACATAAAAATAGTCATCGTATCGATTATCGAGGGAGCGTTGTATCTGTGGGTAGCACTGTAGATTACAGTATGTTTTCACAGTTCAAACCCCACTGTAATGATCTGTACTGCTTTTCCTCTGTTATGGAAATTAGAAACAAGTTAAAAAGTCTTTCTATACTTGTCCCAAAAATCAAAGCAGCCAAAAATTATTTTTTAGTTGTATGTAACACATTGTAGCCAACTTGTGGAAGAGGCAGGAAAAAAAATATCCTTTCCAATCTGCTCTGTCTAGTCGCTGTAGAGAAGCTGTATTCCAGAGGCTTCCGTCAACTCTTCTGAATCTACCACCTTCCTCATTTGCAATAATTGCAGGGGCAGTTCGGAACTCATGGTGATGGAATCCTGGCATCACGGCACCCTGTGTTAAGATATTAGAAACACTGGACCTCGTCTGGCGTAAAATCGTTAAAACAAGCTTTATTGAATCAAGCCAAAAACACACTCCAGAGAGCGGTCACAGCCGCAGCTGCACGCAATCTTCACCATCCGCAAGATGGCGGCGGCCCGGGAAAAAAACAATAAAGATGAAAAAGTTCGCTAGAAGGTCCCCAGACCCTCTAGAGAACTCTGGCTCCACTTACAGGTTGAATACAGGTACTGCATTCAACCATGCAAGTCAATGAAGCCCAGCTTTCTAATCACAGTATGATTAGTAAAAATAAATTAAAAAATAAATTAAAATTAACAATTAGAAAAAAATAGTACAAAAAACAGTAAAATGTAAAAATAATTTCCCTCTGATGTCACTATCAGGGGAACCTTCAAGTTGAAAAAAAATGTTGAAAAAAATTTTTAAAAAGGCAAAAAAAAAATAATATATATAAAAAATATATTTATGTGAGCAAGTCCTAAAATTAGAACATTAGCTTAAAACAATTCTCCCGTGGAAAGGGTTAAAATATTAAATATTAAATGCCCATGGGGTGTCTACTTTAAAAAAATGTATGATTGGATGGGGTAAATTGAATTGGCCGGGTTCAACAATGTCCCAATTAACACTGGGGGAAGGATGGCCACACATCTAATTTCCAATTAGAAAAATGCACACGTACCAAATGTGGCCTTTTAGTTCCCCCCAAAAATGACAAACCCATGCATGTGGGATATCACTGTACTCAGGAGATGTTGCTGAACACATATTGGGGTGTCGTGTGACAGCGGCATATACCAGGAGCTGTAAATTCATACATAACATAGGTGTAACATAGTAACATAGTGACATAGTTCATAAGGTTGAAAAAAGACCAAAGTCCATCAAGTTCAACCTATATACATATTGTGTCCCTACTGTGTTGATCCAGAGGAAGGCAAAAAACCCTTATGAAGCAGATGCCAATTGCCCCATACCAGGGGGAAAATTCCTTCCCGACTCCAAATATGGCAATCAGAATAAATCCCTGGATCAACGTTCTGTCCCTATTAATCTAATATCCATAACTTGTAATATTATTGCTTTCAAGAAACACGTCCAGACTCCTTTTGAACTCTTTTATTGAGTTTACCATTACCACTTCCTCTGGCAGAGAGTTCCATAATCTCACCGCTCTTACTGTAAAGAACCCCCGTCTGTGCTGGTGTAGAAACCTTCTTTCCTCCAGCCGTAGAGGATGTCCCCTTGTTATAGATACAGTCCTGGGTATAATTAGGTCCTGGGAGTGTTCTCTGTACGGCCCCCTTATATATTTATACATAGTTATTAACTCCCCCCCTAAACTGTCTTTTTTCCAAACTAAATAACCCTAATTCTGATAATCTTTCTGGGTACTGTAGTCCTCCCATTCCCCTTATTACTCTGGTTGCCCGTCTTTGAACCATCTCCAGCTCCACTATATCTTTCTTGTACACTGGTGCCCAGTACTGTACACAGTATTCCATGTGTGGTCTGACTAGTGACTTGTACAGCGGTAGAATTATTTCCTTGTCGTGGGCATCTATGCCCCTTTTGATGCACCCCATGATTTTATTTGCCTTAGCAGCAGCTGCCTGACACTGGTCGCTACAGGTAAATTTACTGTTAACTAAAACTCCTTTTCCATGTCAGTCGTCCCCAGTGTTTTCCCATTTAATGCATATTCCCAGCCTGGATTTTTCTTCCCCATGTGCATAACCTTACATTTATCCGTGTTGAACCTCATCTGCCACATCCCAGCCCAAGCCTCCAACCTATGCAGATCCATTTGTAATCGTGCACTGTCCTCTATTGTGTTAACCATGTTACAGAGCTTAGTATTGTCTGCAAAGATTGATACTTTACTATACAATCCCTCTACAAGATCATTAATAAATATATTATATATATTAAGACCATTAGGGGGAAATGACGTAAGACGCTGACTGGGTGGAGCGTCTGGTAAAGGCGATGCTGCAGACGGAATTCTGAGCTTCGAGTCTGACCTTTTGCGGCCCCAACGGTTCAATGATCGACTGTTTAGCTCCTGACATATCTGTGTGATTTGTGTGACTGCAGCGCCAGGTCAACGTTCTGGCGAATTCTAATAGGAGCAGACGGAGGAGATCTATCGGCTCTAAGAGGAAAGAGACGGATTATCCATACCAATGTAACGCTGACCTAACGCCCCGGAGAATCTGAATCAGAGCAGACGGAGGAGATCTATCGGCTCTGAGGGGATAGAGACGGAAGGCGGAGATAATCAGCTTTTGGCGCGAATGAGAAGGAGCAGACTAAAGATAAAGAAAGTGGGAGTTCGCATCTGAAGGATTGGAGTGAGCTATAAAAGTATATATGATCCCATCTACGGAAGAGATAAGTAACTTTAAAGCATGTGGAAAATCGGAATAAATTTGAAAGACTAATATCATTGATTAAGACGCTTATGATCATGTTTTATATCTTCAAATCAATTAATATTTATTATTTATAGATTATTTAGCACTTTAGCACTTTATATATCTTCTTCGAATCAAGAAATCATTAAGGAGAGACTTTTAAATCATGGATCATTGGACAAAAGGACACACGACATTTGATTATTATTTATAAAATCATATGTATTTGATTCTCTCTCTTAAGATTGGATGGAAATATTGAAGTTTTGAAACGTATATAATATATTGAGAGAGAGATGATTGAACTATAATGAATCATATGTTTAATAGGTAACAGATTAATTGTTATTAATTGATTTGCCATGAATTTATTTTTTTCTTTCTCTTTTCTAAATCTATCATGAATTACTAATATATTAATGAATTCTATTTATTTAATTTAAATTACTTATAGATTTATGTACTTATTGAATTATTTATTTATGGAGTAATTTAGTAATTGAATTAATTATTTATGCACTTATGAATTAATTAATTAATTGGCTTGAGTAATAATACAATTTATCATGAATTTTTCTCTTTAAATTTTTCATGAATTACTAATATATTATTGAATTCTATCTATTTAATCTAAATTATTTTTGGATTTATGTATTTATTGGAATTATCTATTTATGGAATAATCTAGTCATTCAATTGATCATTTATGCACTTATGTACTAATTAATTAATTTGCTTGAGTAATAATACAATTAAGGGAGTGCCTCTAATAGAAGTAAGAACAACTTGTTGAAGTAGGAATGCCAATTAAGAAAGGAATAGAGCACAAATTATCTGCTATAAAAGAAAAAGAGATGGTGAAAGATAAGAGGAAAAAAGCTGATCTAACCTCAAAAAATGTGAGGAAAATTGATAATATATTTTCCCCACAATCTCAGAAAACAATAGAAACAACTATAACGCAAGATACAACTTTAGATTCAATAGAAATGGATAATACGAATTTAAGTATGGAGAGTTGTGGGCAGTTAGATCAAGCAGAAACCTCTCAAATACATTTACAAAAAGCCTTAAATGCTCAAATGGATTTAATAAAAAATGAATTGGCTACTTTTTTAACTGAAATAAGATCAGATATAAATCACTTTAAAGAGAGAGTAATTGCCTCTGAAGAAAAAATAGCAGTACTTGAAATTAAAACTGAAGAGTTACTTCAAGATAATCAAAAAAAGCAACAACAAATAGAAGTATTAGAACGTAAAATAAATGATAATGAGAATTGGCCCCGTAGAAAAAACATTAGAATTAGAGGAATTGAAGAAATTATTACTCAAGATAAAATTTTATTTCAAGACACGGAGGCTCATATTGTGCATTTAACCCTTTCTTTACTCCAACAGCAGCAAAGAAAAACTATACAACATTGGTAGAAAAAAGTAAATAACCATAAGATACACAATAACTCCTCCCACATCGTCATCATGGCCATATAAAGGGAAGCACTGTCCACACTCCTCCTCTTTCTTTGCTGCTCCAACAGCAGATAAGTATATTTCAGTGTTTCTATATCTACTTCATTTACTGTGTCAGTTATTGGTGCTTTATATTGTACTTAATCGGCTCTTGCTGATCATTTTATTGTTTTACGATTGTTTCCCTGCTCCTCTCGCGGGTCTATTCCCTCCCACGTTATTCTTTCCTTTCGTCTTCCCCTGTCCCTTACGTTTTTTCCTGGCTCATTCCCCGCGCGGTTCTGCAGGCGTCAGTGGTTCTCGTGGTTCCCTTCTGGCCATCCCAGCCATGGTTCCCCAGTCTTTTGGACCTGGTGGTTGCGGTTCCTCGAGTGTTGCACTCCCAGTCTCAGCTTCTTCGGGATCCTTTCGGGTCCCCGCACCCCCTGATTCTGGACGGCAGTCTGTCTCTCCTGGCGTGTTTGGTTTCCGGGGTTCCTGGTTGCTCCCAGGCCTTTCGGACTCAGCTCGGCAGCTCCTGGCAGGAGCTTGGTCGCCAGGCACTCACAGATCTTACCGTGCAGCCTGGAAGGCTTGGGCTTCTTGGTGCATGGGACGGGATCTGGATCCCTTTTCAGCTCCTTTAACCGCTGTTGTTCAATTTCTCACCTCTCTTTTTGATTCAGGTCGCGCCTATAGGACCATCAATTTATATCGCTCGGCCATTTCTGCTGCTCATTTCAGGTTTGACAGTGTTCCGGTGGGTAAGCATGCCGTGATCTGTCGCCTGCTTAAGGGGATTCGGCTTTCTAGACCTCCTCTGCCGAAGTACTCGTCCACCTGGGATGTTAACTTGGTTCTTAACCTCTTTCTCGCTTGGCCCTCTAACCCTGCCCTCTCCTTAAGGCAGTTATCGGCTAAATTGGCCATGCTTTTGTGCCTTATCTCTTGCAAACGTGTTTCGGATGTGCGTGCTTTAGATTGGAACGCTAGGTCCTATGTCCCTGAAGGCGTTCGTTTCGACATTTTGCGTCGTACCAAGACGGCGATTAAGACAGTCACTTACCCGGCTTTCCCGTCCAACCCTTCGTTATGCCCGGTTTCTTGCCTTCAGGAGTATGAACGCCGCACCTCTCCCTTCCGGACGTCGGATTCCCCTCAGCTTTTCCTGTCTTTTCACCATCCTCATCTTCCTATCTCCTCGGCCTCCCTTTCTCGCTGGATTAAGTGGGTGATGGCTCTAGCGGGCCTGAATCTCTCCAGGTTTGGGGCGCATTCCACTAGAAGTGCTGCTGCCTCCAAAGTTTTAGAGTTGGGGGGCCGTTTGGAGGACATTCTCCGTTCGGCGGACTGGTCTAGGGAGTCTACCTTCAAGGAGTTCTATTTCAAGCCTATTGAGCATGTGTTTTCTTCGGTGGTTTCTCAGCTTTAAACTTGCACAATATGAGCCTCCGTGTCTTGAAATAAAATTATAAGATTTTACTAAAACATGACGTAAAGTCATGATTTTATGAAAGACACGGAGGCGATTATTGTCCCTCCCTTGGGTTTGTTTCTGTTTATTTTGCATCTTTTTATTTTCCCTCCCGTCTAGGTGGTGCTGTTGGTGGGTATTCCGGTCTTTCCGGTTTGCTTTGGTTACTGTTTCCTGGTGTCATTCTTTATTTTCTCACCTGTCTTTATTGCGTTAATATTGCCCTTTGCATTTTTACATTCCTGTGGCTTTGTGTCTGGTCTCATGCGCCTGTTCTTTGTACTATGGTCATTGTGACTTGGTTGGTTCTAATGCGCTCCACATTCTCTGTTCCTATTTTTCAGGCTGATTCCTGCACCCTTTTTTGGGTCCCTACAGTTCTGGTGCTCGGTCCTTCTCTACGTGCCGGTGCTTGATGTTCTCCGTTGATTTGGTGGTTTCCACGTTGGACTCACCGCGGTTTTTCGCTGGTTTTGGGTGACTGGTCCTCGTCGCAGCCAAGAAAGAGGAGGAGTGTGGACAGTGCTTCCCTTTATATGGCCATGATGACGATGTGGGAGGAGTTATTGTGTATCTTATGGTTATTTACTTTTTTCTACCAATGTTGTATAGTTTTTCTTTGCTGCTGTTGGAGTAAAGAAAGGGTTAAATGCACAATATGAGCCTCCGTGTCTTTCATAAAATCATGACTTTACGTCATGTTTTAGTAAAATCTTATAATTATAACTTTTCTGGTGACCTTGATTAATAGTATGGACATACACAATAAAGTTACAATCTCTGATATAGATTGGGTATATAGAATAACAAAACCAACTAATGTAGTAGGAAATTTTCCAAGAGACATAATTGTTAGATTTAATACTTTAGGAACAAAAAATGAGGTGATGAAGGCATCACGTATATTTAAATCGGATATACAAGCTTATTCCAAACTGCTATTTTTTCAAGATATACCGTTTTCCATCCGACAAGGAAGAAGATCCTTTAACATTATAATTGAAAAATTAAAAAAGAAAGATATAAAATTTTGGTGGGGATACCCACTAAAGTTTCATATCTTGTATAATGGAATATCTAAAGTATTTGAAAATTCTAAAGATGCGCAAGGCTGGATGGAAAAGGAGTTGGATAAATAAAGCAGTATAAGACTAATCTAATATGATTTAAGACTTGAAGAAATATATATAATTCCTTTTTTTTCCCTCTTTTGAGGTGGTATAACACTTTTATATTGTAATAACTAGAAGATAAATTCTGCAATAAGCAGGACTATTATTATAATTACACATATCATATTAATACTACACAATTTCACTATTTATATAGACATGATAATATTTAGTTATATTTCAGTTATTAAAATGTAGTAATTTTATTTTTATTTTTTTTATATCACGATTATATAGTAAACACTTGTTTTATTTAAATACACTCTGCATTATTGCAGAAGATGTTAATTTTTACATCTTTTCACATATACACTAATAACATTATTCGGAAGAAATTTCACAATCATACACATAAGTGTTTTTTGAGATTTTTTTTAAACACATTTTAAATACACATTAATATTATTAATTAGAAGGAATTTCACAACTATACACACATAAGACACAATTATTCAATTATATTATAGATTTTTTTCTGTTGGCATCGCCTTAACCAACTATCTAATTGTGATGAGGCAAAAGGGTATATTTACCTTACACAATAGAGATAAATATAGATTTGTTATGTATTGTATAATTTATGTTATATGTTGTATATGGTACTGTAATATGTTAAATCCAAAGTGGGTCTATGATAACTTTTCTTCTCTCCTCATAAAGAATATCAAAAAGTATTATAATCAATTGATTAAAAAATGGTTTCAAGGTTTTTTTCATTAAATGTGCAGGGTATGAATCTTCCCCAAAAAAGAATTACTCTAATTAATCATCTTGTAGAGAATAAAATTGAGGTTGCAATAATCCAGGAAACTCATTGGACAAATGCATTTGTGCAGAAACTCTCCTTTAGGAAATATCCGGTAATAGAATATGCCTCATTAGGAAATCAGAAAAAGAGAGGAGTAGCAATTCTTATTGCAAGAGAGAGAAAATATGAGAAGATCTATGTCCAGCGAGATAAGGAAGGTCGGTTCTTAATTTTAATTTGTAGATTGAATGATAGAATATATTCGATAATAAATATATATGCTCCAAATAGCAAACAGATTCCTTTTCTCAATAGCCTTATGAAAAGAATTCAGATATATATTCAAGGTACACTAATAGTGGCAGGCGATTTCAACTGTGTAGTAGATCTAGATATGGATAAATTGACTACTGAATATAAAAAAAAAGACCGGATGGGATTAGAAAAGGTTAAATCTTTCAATGATTTCTTAGGGAGAAACAGATTATATGATCTATGGCGATCATTACATCCAGAAGATCGAGATTATACCTACTATTCAAGCTGCCATAAATCATTCTCCAGAATAGACCTGGTTCTGGTTAATGCACCATTAATAAGAGAATGTAAGCGAATATGGATAAAAGAAATCCCTTGGTCGGACCACGACTCAATTATGATAATACTAAAAGGAACCAATAGAAGTATAAGACCTCCATGGAGATTAAATAAAAATCTATTAATGAATGCATTATATAAGAAGGAACTGGAAAAAATTACTAAACAATTTTTTGAGGAAAATAATCCTATTGAGACGTCTTTTGCAAATACCTGGTGTACATATAAATGTGTTATTCGGGGACACTTGATTAGTAGAACAGCACATCTGAATAAAACAAAATCTAAAACACTTTCTGATTTATATATCCATCTTGAAGATCTATATAGGAGAAATAAGATACGGTTAGATTCGGAATTAAAATCTGAAATGGAATTAACAAAAAAAACAATTAATGAGCTACTGATGGAAAAGGCTAATAAGATATTAACTAAATATAAGCAAAAATGGTATTATTTGGGGAACCGTCCGGATCAGCTTCTCTCTCGCCAATTATCAATACGAACAGCTAACTCTAGAATACATAAAATTATTTATAAAGATAAAAATTGCATTTCACCAGCACATATTGGAAAAGCTTTTCGTATATTCTACACAGAATTATATAATATTCATGACAATAGCCACAAGTGAGATATAATTAAGAAGTATTTAAGATCTTCTAAAATAACCCAAATATCGACAGCCCAAGCTAAAATCTTACATCGCCCTATAGAAGAAAATGAAGTGATAAAAATAATAAAGCAATTAAAAAAGGGTAAATCGCCGGGCCCTGATGGATATATTGCTGAATTTTTTCAATGTTTGGAAACCAGTCTGACTCCTTATTTGTGCAATATGTTTAATGAAATAAAAAGTCAGAAAAAATTCCCACGAGAAATACTACAAGCACATATATGCCCTATTTTAAAACCCGATAAATCTGCCCTGGATATTAAAAACTATAGACCTATATCTCTGATAAATTTAGATACTAAAATATATTCTGCGATAATAGCAAATAGGATTAGACCTAATTTAGAGGTACTAATACATAAAGATCAAACAGGTTTTATAAAATCAAGATCTTCTAGTGACAATGTCAGAAAGATAATAGATATCTGTAATTATGCAAATATTACCCAGGCCCCCTTGCTGGCCCTGTCATTAGATGCTGAAAAAGAATTTGACAGGGTCAGCTGGGAGTTCCTGGAAGAGACTTTAAAGGAGATGGGCTTTGGACCGGGTTTAATTGATGCTATTATGGCATTATATACTACTCCCACAGCCAAAATAGTGGGGCAGGGATTTGAATCTCAATGGCTTAATATATCTAACGGCACAAGACAGGGATGTCCCTTAGCCCCTATATTATATATTATTTCTTTAGAACCTTTTGCCTCTAGAATAAGATATAATTCTAACATTGCTGGAATCAAAATTGGTCAATTAGAAATGAAAATGTATCTTAGTTTACGCAGATGATATTCTCATTATTTTAGATAAACCTAATGTTTCGATTCCACTTTTACTACAAGAGATTGGATTATATGGTACTATATCTAATTATAAGTTAAATATGGGGAAATCACAGGCAATATGTATTGCAATGTCAGAGGAAGAGAAAAATCTAATAAAATCTAGGTTCAAATTCTTGTGGCCAGATACAGGTATAGATTACCTAGGAATAAAAATCTCGGCAGAAGGCACTAAGATACTGGAAAGAAACTTTCAAATTCTTTTAAAGCAGACACAAGAGAAACTAAATAAGTGGAAGTCTCTTCCAATATCCTGGATGGGGAGAATTAATATTATAAAATCATATATATTACCAGCGTGGCTATATAGATTCAGAATGATCCCGGATCAAAAGATTGGATTAACATATTACAATCAAAATTAATGAAATTTATATGGCGGGATAAACATCCTAGAATAAAAAAAAACACTTTATTTTTACCTAGGAGTCGGGGAGGACTGGGCCTTCCTAAACTACTTAACTATTGGTATGCATTTATGCCAGGGGTGTCCAAGTTTTTTCTGCAGTGGGCCACTTCATCAGAATTGTATACGTGCGCGGGCCGCACTCATTTTTCACTGTGACAAAAAATATGGCCTTTAATAAAATATGCAGATTAAAATAAAGTAAAATGACACAAAACCTTTACTCTTCCTCTCACTGATTTCTGGGCCTTGAAAGTTTTGCGACTACAAATTCAGGATTCCCTAGATTTATTCTAGGGATGAACTAAAATGAAAATTCTGGACCAAAACATTCAGGGTTCACTTAGCCAAAACCGAAAATGACCCCCACCTTTAAAAATAATAATAAAAACTCACATGTTTAATAAAAGTAGGTAACACACAATTGGACAGCACTTACACATCCATCCAGTAAATGCTGGAACCTAGGCATTATGGGACTGTGATTGCTGTTAGCAATCACACTCCTATCATGCCAAGTCAGCCAGTACATGCTGGTACAGGGTGGCTGTAAGTGCAGACCCCATACTGCTGGCAGCATCACTACACAAGGGGGGCAGCTGGCCAGGTTTCAGCATGTACTGGCTGACTTGGCATGATAGGAGTGTGATTGCTAACAGCAATCACAGTCCCATCATGCCTAGGTTCCAGCACTTACACATCCATGCTATCACACACACACACTCATTTATTCATATAATCATTCATTCACAGATTCATTCCCTCAATCACACACACTCATTCAAACACCCTCCCCACCCCCTTACCTGCACTGCAGCTCCTCGATGCTGCTCACAGACTTCAGCAGGGGGCGCGGCCTCCCTCTGCCTTCTCTGCTAAAGCACAGAGGAAGTAGGATGTCACGTGAACTCCGCTTCCTCTGTGCAGTCCAGAAGACCCTCCCACAAGTAAGTAGCAGGGCTTGAGGTGCGGTTGCCCTGGCTGCCGATCTTACGCGGGCCGCACCTCGAGGTCTCATGTTGGGCCGCATGTTGGACGCCCCTGATCTATGCTATCCCATATATATAAAATGCAACTGTTGCAATCTAAGGAGTCGGACTGGTATCTAATTGAAAAAACTATTTTGGGCTTGAAAGATCTAGAAATAGCCCTTTGGCTGCAGAAAAGAGATTTAAAGGAATATACGAAACATTTCAAAGGGACACTACTTAATTCAATACTATTATTTTGGCAGAGTTTTAAGAAGAAAATTGGTTTAAATGATCTTATAATCAAAAAGGCCCCGCTACAGATTCTAAATAAAAATATTCAGGATATAAACCTCAACGAGTGGGAAAAATGTAGGATAAAAAGAATAGAGGAACTTATGATAGGAAATAAACTTCAAGATTTTTCTACCTTGTGTATCGAGTTCAGTCTTACTAATAAAGAAATATTTAATTACATGAGAATTAAGAACTATTTATCTCACTCTCTTGTTGAGGAAAATAAAGATGAACATGTGATAAAGTTCATGAAAATATTTGATAACCAGACTAAACAGAAATCTTTAAAACTTTGTTCAGACTTAATTGTGGATATAGATGATCTTAAAGCTCCACCTGCCTGGAAAAAATGGGAGAGAGATTTAAATATACATAATGCCTCCCTTACAGCAGATCGCTGGATAAAAACTTGGAATCAAGTTATGAAAAATGTCCATTGCCTGAACCTACAGGAGATTTATTTTAAAATTATCAATCGATGGTATATGGTCCCAGAAAGGCTCCATAAGATAAACCCAGCAAATCAAAATCTATGCTGGAGGTGTCAAGGAGCCGAGGGAACATGGATTCATATCTGGTGGTCATGCACTAAAATAACGGAATGTTGGGACAAGATATTTAATATCATATCTGGTATAGTGGAGAAACAGATAGATAAGTCACCGCTTAGAGCATTATTACTTCAAGATTGGGAGATGATTCCGGTAAAACAAAAAAACTTGATAGATCATGTGATCCTAGCGATGCTGGTAGTTATAGCTAGAAATTGGAGGCAAAAAAAGATAATCTCCTGGACATATGTCAAAAATCAAATTCTTAATCAAAAGAATATGGAATATGGTTATTATAGAGCTAATGGGCTTATGCATAAATACTGGGAAATATGGGGAAGACTTACCCTATAAAAATTTAAAAATTAGAGGAGAGAAGATCAACCCACTTTGGAGATACATACATGAAAGGACTTTACAGATACTATAAGTTATTTTTGTCCTTTTTTTTTTTTGTAATATGCATGCATGGAAAATTGTAGCTACAATGAATGAAGAAACTATATAGACCTCTACTTATAATGGAGCTCTATGAGGACCAGCAATAAGCAATTTCATATGCTGCTAATGTATTGTAATTTATTGTCTTTTTATATGTTTTGTGCCATTTGTATCTAAAATAAAAAATAAAAAAAATAAAAAAATATATTAAAAAGAATAGGACCCAAAACTGGTGTGTGGGGGAAAAATACACACAAAAGAATACTACTGCAAACATTGAAAAAAAATTCTGGTGGTAAAATGTGTGCATGCAAAGAGTTAAAATACCAGCATTTAGAATACCCTGGGGTGTCTAGTTTTAAAAAATATATGGTTTTGTTGGGCACACTGAAATGGCCCGGCTCAAAGATGTACCAAATAGGGCATGGGCAGTGGATCCCCAAATGCCAAAGTTCAACATTGAAAAATGCGCATGCCCCAAATGTGGCCCTTTTGCCCCCAAACAGCCAGGCAAAATCATTCATGTGAGGTATCGCTGTACTCAGGAGATGTTGCCAAACACATATTGGGGTGTTTTGAGATAATGACATATACCAGAACCTTTTAATTCATACCTGAAGTAAAATACGTGTGAAAAAACAAATGCAAAAAAATTACTACCACAAAGTTTGACAAAGACTGGTGGTAGATATGGTGCATGGAAAGAGTTAAAATACTAGCATTTGAAATACCCTGGGGAGTCTAGTTTTCAAAAATATATGACTTGATGGGGTAAATTGCATTGGCCGGCTTCAAAGATACCCGAAATGGCACATGGGGGGAAGAATTACCAGATTTGGAAAAAATGGCTTTGAAATTGCAAAACGCTACCTGTACTTATTGCCCCATAATGTGTAGAAAAAAGCAAAAAAACATAAAAACATTGGGTATTTCTAAACTCAGGACAAATAGTAGAATCTATTTAGCAGGTTTTTTCATTACCTTTTATAGATGAGTAAAAGATTTTTCAACTAAAAGTTAGAAAGTCTTTTTTTAATAGTAAATAATATGATACAATCAAAACAATGTCATCTAAAGAAAGCCCTTCTTGTCCTGAAAAAAACAATATCTAATGTGTGTGAGTTCAGTAAACGGGAAAGAAGAAAATTACAGCTAAACACGAGCAGCGCAGAAATGTTAAAACGGCCATTGTCACGAAGGGTACAAAAAGTAAAATCAGCCTTTGTCACGAAGGGGTTAACAATGTCATGGAAGGCTCTGTGCCCTGAGCCCCTCTACAGACTATGGACCCTAGCCTTTGAAAGGGTTCTGTTTTTGAGGAGGTACTCTCAAGAGACTCTAAAGACTATGGAGCTCGAATGCAGATTTGGGGCACCTGCATTTTGGGAGGGGGTTTATGTGTGCCTAATGTACGTAAATTACCCCCTTGTACTGTTTAAATACTGGTGTGCCTGTGTAACCATGCATTGTGCACCAGCCCTGCCACTGAAGTATCAATATAAAAAAAACTATTACTATGTACCCCACAAAGCATTTGCTCTAATTAGCTTGACTATTAATTCAAAACAAGCACCAAAAAACTATTGGAATCCTAGAAACAGTAATAAATATAAAATGTAACTTTTAATAATTAAAATGAGAGTTTAAAATACACTGCTGTGTATACCGTATTTGCTCGATTATAAGATGACCCCCCAAAATCTAAATATTAATTTAGGAAAAAAGAAAAAGCCTGATTATAAGGCTAAGCTATAGGAAAAAAGTTTTACTAGTAAATATTAATGTATTTTTTCATATTTAATAAAAGCTATGATTGAGAAAAAATATTTTTTGTTTTTATTTCCTTTTATTTGTCATCTGCCCCCAGGCTTGCCACTCTGCCCCCAGAAATGCATTATGCCCCCCTATTTGAAACTCAGCCCCATGATGTTTTTTAACCCTCTATATGCCACTCTGCCTCCAGAAATGCCTTTTAACCCCCTATATGCCACTCTGCCCCATGATATGCCTTATACCCCTAAATGCCACTCTGGCATATAGAGGTTAAAAGGCATATAATGGGGCAGAGTGGTATATAGGGGGTTAAAAGGCATTTCTGGAGATATATATGTGTGTGTGTGTGTGTATATATATATATATATATATATATATTTAATTGCTTTCAGCAATCACACTCCTATCAAGCCCAGGCAGCCAGTACATGCTGGAACCTGGGGACAATAGGAGTGTGATTACAGCCTCCCTATGCTATGCTACCACCCCCCCCTTACACACCCATGCTATCACACACACACTCATTCACAAACATTTAAATACTCATTCATTCCCTTAATCACACATACTTGCTCATAAACCCTCCCCCACCCATTACCTGAACTGAAGATCTCTCACTCGCAGACTTCTGCAGACGCCGGGCTTCTGCCCTCTGCAACTTCTCTTGTCCCGCCCCGAGAGGGAGAAGGAGGGGGCCAGAGTCATGTGATGACTCTGCTGGGTTCCTGTTCTCCTGTCTAGTACAAGAGACGCTGCTCCCGACGAAAGCACCGGTAAGCAGCCTGACCCCAGCGGACATTTTTTTCAGCTATTTGAGGTCTGATTATAAGACGAGGGGTATTTTTCAGAGCATTTGTTCTGAAAAAAACCTCGTCTTATAATCTAGCAAATACGGTATATATATTTTGTATATGTTTAAATAATGTAACGATTTAAGGGCTATACTGTTACATATACCACCACAGCTCCCTCCATCACACCTATCATAATTCACTGCCCATCTCTGGCAGTCAGATTGCTGCGATGTAATACATAGGGAGGGAATTTGGAGGATTGGCAGAACTAGTTTTTATACTATAGTATTTTAATATACTTTTAAATACAGGGAGCATTAAGTAGAAAAAAAGAAATGACACATTTCTTTAGCTTCTCTCTAAATTATGCATCACTTATCGGGGGATACTTTAAGAGGCCTTTAAGAAGAACAGCACCTTTAACATGTAAACATGATCCTCTGGATCAACACAGTAGGGACACAATATGTATATAGGTTGAACTTGATGGACTTTGGTCTTTTTTCAACCTTATGAACTATGTTACTATGTTATGAACTATGTTACATTACATAGTTTTATTTAGTATAATAGTAAGGGAAATGTAACAGATCCTATTAAAATGAAAAGTAATGTTAATTCTATTGATAGGATTGTTCTGTTTGCTTAAATAAATATGAGCATCATAACCTCCTCCTGCCTTACTAGGAACATTCTGCAGGGCAAGTGAGCCCTGTTCATTTGAGGTGGCACATTAGCTGTTTTAGTTAAGTAATGGTCCAGACAGGTTGTGCCAGTGTTCTCACAAAGGGGAACGCATTGTGCGACTGAATGTGAAGAAGATTTAGTTCGAAATCCATTGTATTATATGAATAGTTATCAAGTAGGCCATCAAGTATGTGGTAATACCCTGTCTCAGTCTCACTATTAAGAAAGTATTCCTCTTTCCAAAAATGGAAACATTAGGGTTCTCGCCTTTTCATAAAATAATACCAGCTTTAGTTATACTTCCATAGATGTCCATAGAATTATTATTAATCTTATTTAACATCTGTGTATGGATGCCTGTGTCCAATATTTAGAAGAACCTAAGAATTTGCCAAGTATCAACTTGTGTAACCTGCTTTTTCCCAATACATTATTTTTATCCCTGTATAAAGGCACATTTTATACATGTGTACATTTTGATCTTCTTGCAGGAATCTATGAATTATACTGTATAATGTTGGTATCCTCTTAATGGTTTGGATGGTGTAATGTTTTGCCACAGAGCAGAGGAAATTCCAGGTTTTTTTTTTAGTGAGGACGGATGTTGTGCTAATAAGAGCAAACTTTGGCTGGCTTTGCAGGCTCCAGGAGTAAGCAGGGAATGTGGCATTCTAGATGCTGAAGGAAACTAGTTATTTTATAGCCTTATTATAGACACTATTTCAGACTAAGTAATAAAAATGGCTTTGCAGAACACAGTTGATCTGAGCTGGGGATTATTTCAGTTGTTACAATATTCAATTAAACTTTATTTATTGGAGAATATACTGTCATCTCAACAACAGTTGGCATTTTCATACACTGAAAAACCTATGATTCTCACGACAGGCACATAGTTGATCCATGGGACTATCTATGCTTTACCAAAAATCCTGATCCATCCCTCAAAAAACAAGACACCAAATTATGATGAAAATGATTTATATGTCCACAGCTTTATCAATAATTTATAAAGTCATTGTCAAACAAAACTTTACCAAGAATTTCTCTGTGCCACCCACCATTGAATACATGACAATTACCCGTAACAATAACTTAACATTATCCAAACAATATAATAATAAAATGGCAAAACTTTGCCTTGCAAACTCCTTAATATGGGTATACCCAGATACCCCCTACACCCCTAGATTCTGAGCCACAGGCCAGCTGGAAACCTACCACACCAATGTAACGACCAACAAACCTCTAGGTAACTTCCATCAAAAACCCCATTATACTCCCCCAACTTGCCTATCCACCCCCGCCACTGGCCAGACCTTGACCACTCAAGCCATCTGAGCCTTGCCACTCTAAAAAAAAAAAAAAAAAACATCCCACACCACAATATCCTGAAAACCCAAATTGAGCAAATCAAGACACACATTAGGCCAAATGCACACCGTCTGCCCTAAAATAACCTGGAAGCAAAAACTCCCGGGGCATAACCACCACACCATGCACTTTGTTAACAAAACTGGCCATCAATTTATTCATTTTACCGCAACACCTTGAAATGGCCACATAATCCCGAGCATGCCTCCAACACAGACGGGGAACCATCTCCAACCAAATGACCATAACCCCCAGGACTAGGTGCCGCAACCTATCAATATCTCCTAACCAATGACCTCTGTGACCCCAAACCCAACTCATTGTCCTTCGCATGAAACAAAAACCAGCAGCCCCCCTCTGCCTGCAACATTCCCCACACCTCTGAACACGCCACCCTCTAAATAAAACCCCTCAATCCAAACTACTACAGCGTGATCTGTTCCTCGTTATTACAAACTGTGTCTCTCCTCCTGGCCCAGAACACGTACAAATGGCCCACAATCCAGGCTACCAAACCTACGAAAAGAACATAAAACAAACTCACCAACAAATCCTCCTAACTGCCCCCAACAAAAACCTCATCAGACCACCGCACTGGGAAGCACGTACATGCGAAAGCAAACCAACTCCCAACGCCCAATCTTCTTAATAAAATCATCATCTAATCCCAACCTTGTATCCTCTGTAGCCTCCACAATCTGAAAAGAATGGATCCCAAAATGCTGAGAGTTCAGCCCAATACATTGCAACCCCTTACAAAAAAACCCTGAGAATGTGAAAACGGGATAAGGCTGACCCGTCCTCATGAACCAAGAAGGCACCTTCCACCTCTGGCCAACCACGCTAAAATTCAACTGCACAACGCACCGGCACAACATTGACCCCTTAAAACGGATACAACACCACCGAACACCCCTTTCCTAAAATATCTGTTTTGAACTGCCGCAACACAACATTAAGTGACATACATAGCCGAACAAACCTGCGTAACAACCGAACCACCTGACCTGGTGATGCCAATAAATGATTCACTGCCTAAACCACTATAATATCCGAAAAGAATATGACCTTCCTATCCCGCAACAAATCCCCCCACAGAGCCAAAGCCACTACCAAAGGGAATAGCTCTAGAAAGGCCAAATTAGACTTAGCAGACACTCCATCCATACTCCCGGCATCTTTCCGCACACCACCGACCATTAAAATACGCACCTTAACCAATACTACCAGATGCGTCTGTAAATAACTCCAACTTGTCAGCCGATGCAAACACCTTCCTAAAATGCCTTAGAAGCTTTCCCAAACCTCCAAATCCGCCCACATAGCCACAGACACCTGACCACACCCACGACATTGCCCTGGACAAACTCCTAAATATTCTCCCCATAGGAATTACCCTACAAGCAAAATTCAGCAGACCTATCAACGACTGCAACTGCCTCAAAAGTAAACTACCTAGCACTCTTCACCTTCTCTACACCCTGCCGTAACGCAATCAGCTTACCCTGCAGAAGCCTGCACTCACCTTTTAAGTCAATTTTGAGTCAATTTCCAACCCTAAAAAACTCAAACAAGTTACGGGGCCGCCCAGACACCCCAAACAAATCCGCTACCCACTCCAGTGTGCTTAACAAATAACCACACCCATGGAACCTGAAGAATCAACACACAGGAAGTTGTCTAAATAATGTACAACAGACTGACTCCTCGCTTCCTTAACTACTCATTCTTAAAATGAGCTGAAATTCTCAAACCATCTCGACCACCTGGTCTAATGATCCATATAAGACCGAACACAACTCTTTATCAATATTGTCATTAACCTCACTGCAGCTCCCCTGTCTCGCTGCCGTTTCCCCTTTGCTGTAATCCATTCCTGGATTTCCTTGTGCTCTGCTACTTACTTCTGATACTTTGTTTCAGTCCTGGTCTTAGCTTCAGGTTCTGTTTCCTTTATAAGGTGTGCCCCACCCGTTTGTTATGTTTGTCTCAGTCAACAGTCTAAAGGTAAGTCCTTCTCTGTTCTGTGTTTAGATTTAATGTTTAGTTTGTTTATAAGTGATTCAGTAGGCAGGGTTTAGCGCTAGGACCCACCGAATATTGGAGTACTTTGGTGTAATGGTGGGCTAAGCATTCTATGGACATAGGATCTGACTAAATCTCCAATTGTCATCATATAGTCCTAGGCTAGTCCTGTATTTATGTGTATCAGTCTTTTATGTGCATTTGCCCTCTTTTTCCCTGAATCATCTGAGGATCTCGGTTCCTCTCTCCTCTCCCCATGTCCCAGTTAAGATATCCTATCCTTGCTTAAAGGAGAAGCGTCTGAGGATCTTGGCTCCTTACTCCATCCCTTGTGTTCCTTGCATTGTTCCCTGTCTTTTGTTGTGTCCTGTAACATGTATGTCTTATCTGGCTATGTTTCTTGCTCAGTCTCCCTGTTCCTTTCTCTGTCCCCCCTTGCTTGCCATGTCTCTGCTATTACTCTTCTTAGCTTCCCTACTCCCAGCCTGCAGCATCTTGCTAATTTCTCTGTTGAGCTATGTCTCATGCCTGCTCCAGGGTGCTTGCAGGATATCACTTTGTTCTGGGCGGCTTCTGCTGCTATGTCAGGGCCCTGGTACGTGGCTGCACAGCCCTAGGTGCTCAACACCCTGGAGAGTGCAGTCGCCCTGCACCAGTCCCTGTCCATCTCCGCAACCGCGCAATAACTCCTGAATTCCATAATTGGGCGCTCTGGGTCATTACAGTCATCTGTATGGACCCAGTCCCTGACAACCCCTTAGTAAAAGGATATTGTTAATACAAATGATGTATGAAACCATCCCTGCCTGCTTCTTTGGGACCACCCCCAAAGGAGAAAGCCGCAGGTTAGCCATAGGAGGGGCCTCAAACGTCCCCGCCATCCTACCCAACTGAACAACCCGCCATCCTACCCAATCCTTTCATAAAAACCTTCCTTTCATAATACGCTGACAGCACCCTTTCCATAACGGCTTACGGTAACATCAGTCCTAACTTCCCTGGGGTGCGCCTAGAGGGAGGAGGTGTTGCCACTGACACAGTGCCGCCCCCTGGAGGCCACTGACTTTCCTCGCTTGAAACACCTGATAAAGCTGTGAGCCCCCCTACAACCAGAGCACTCATGTCTGAACTTAGAGACCCCATTTACACTGGTTCTCATTAAAGTGCCAGCAGAAAGCTCTTTCCGACGAGGAACTCTGAACTCCAGTGCCGGCCCCTTGCTAAAGGGGGAAGCCCTCTAAACCATCAATACAGAAAAGGTGTAGCATCTTATTGTGAAGTAGTATATTAGGAGGAGCTGGTTAACTTAAATCGTTCTTGCGGAACTCACCAATACAAGCAATTGCACTTAACAACGCCACGCTCGCATTGCCGCTTGAAACACGCTCCATTTTGTCAGCACAGTCATGCATATTAAAAATAACCAACACATTAAATTTAACCAAACCAATTTACTAAAAAAATAAAATTATCTAATACAACAGCAAAGGCAGATCAGCCTTAACACTGGTACTAATCCATGCTACGTACGCTGAAAATATTTCTCAGCAACATGCATTATCATATATCAGAGCCCCAGCCAGGTAATATCACACAGTAATATGCATTGTCATATATCAGAGCCCTAGCCAGGTAATATCGCACAGTAACATGCATTATCTATACCAGAGCCCTAGCCAGGTAATATCACACAGTAACATGCATTATCATATATCAGAGCCCCTCCCAGGTAATATCGCACAGTAACATGCATTATCTAGACTGTAAGCTCGTGTGAGCAGGGCCCTCCTCACCTGTTGTCTCTGTTAGTCAATTTGTTATGTTACATACTACTTGTTATGTCCTGTCTACCCATTGTACAGCGCTACGGAATTTGATGGCGCTATATAAAACAATAATAATAAGAATCTATATCAGAGCCCTAGCCAGGTAATATCGCACAGTAACATGTGTAACGGGTTCACCAAGAGAGCTGTAGTCACTCCTAGAGATCACCCAGTATCCTCCTGTTGTCCCCAAAATCACTACCAGACCAGCTAGCATGCGCACCTTGGAACCCTGCTATGTGTACCCAATAAGTAGACACACAACTACCTTGAATTGAGTACAGCAGGAATGAACAGTTTATTGTAGTAAAACATAGACTCATATATCCACAGAACTTAATGCAGCAATCCTATTGATGGGATGAATTAAATAATAGAGTTCCTACCAGTGCTATCTTTGTTTGACAGCCAGGCTGGAGTCATCTCTGAGTACCTTGGGGCCCGGTATGACAGGTAATTCTGTCACAACATGCATTATCATTTATACATAGTTATTGGACTGGCTGCCTGGGCATGATATGAGTGTGATTAATGTTAGCTGCTAGCAATTGTTAGCAATCACACTCCCATCATGCTCAGGCAGCCAGTACATGCACATCACTTTCAGCCTCCCTTTGCCCCCTCCACACGCATCCATGCTATCACACACACACATTCATTTACTCCCCCACCCTTACCTGAACTGCAGATCTTCTGGTGCCCCTCGCAGACTTCCATGGGGGCCGCTGTTTCCCTCTGCGTTGCTCGAACAGGAACAGACTCATGTGATGTACATTCACGTGACTCCACTGGGTTCCTGAGACACTTACAGAAGTAAGCAGCAGGTCCCCGTTCCGGTAAAAAAACAAAATAAAAATAAAAATCTTCCACCACTGTATAAGACGCACCCAGTTTTTAGACCCCAAATTTTTCTAAAAAAGGTGCATCTTATACATGGGGAAATAAGGTACTTTACACGAGGGAGGTTAATTTCAAATGAAGAAATGTTAGAGGGTCAGAGGCTTAGATGTAATGTAAGCAGGGTTTTTACTTTACTTTTTTACTGAGAAAGTAGTAGATAAGTGGAATAATCTTCCAGCAGAGGTGGTGGTGGCTAATACAGGGTTGGAATTTAAACATGTATGAGATAGGTACATGAATGTCCTGGATTTAAGGTTTGAGTATTTAAAGCAGGAAAAACTGGTAGAATAGATATTCTAAAGGGTTCTTAGCTGTGGTTTAGTGTGAACACCTACAGTATAAGTGCCTTTCTTAGACCAATGAGAGAGATACAAAATTTGTTCTGGTTTTGTACTGCCATCATGTGGTCAAAATTGGAATTACATTACTACGTTAAGTTGTTTTTTTGTGTTTTTGTGCTAACACATAGTTGTTTAATGATGAGTTTACTAAACTGTATGTATTTGTAGGAGAGACAATTTGAGACAATCAAGTCACTGTTTTTTTCATTATTATGCATTAAGTAGAGCCAGACACAGTAAGTTTCTCCTACTATAAAATTCATGTTGGCTTACAGGGTTGACTTTAAACAGATATTTGGCTTATTAATAGATGTATTCCACGTGTTTTAAATTCCAGCTCTTCAGTATGCACTTTTTAAAATATTTCTGCAAGGATATGAATAGTTCAAAATGCCTGTTTTATTTGTAACTATTTTCTATTTTTCTGATGTTGCTAAGGTCCAAATGTCATCATTCAGTCAGTTAAATCATTTTGTTATTGTTTACTTCCCTTTTAGCCAGCCCTTTAAGCTAGTGCTACCCTGCAGAACATGGGGTATATAAGCACATGCTGTGGGATAGCACTTTACATTTGCTGGTCAGGAGCAGTATAAATTACTCATGTCCTGAAAATGGCAAATGTAGGGCATTGCCAGATGAGGTAACATGAACAAAGGAAGTAAGGACACAGTAGGAGAATATGGAAAACCATTACAAGAGCAAAGCAAATGCACACAGGGTAACTGGATACACAACTATTCCAGCATAGGGATAGCAGGAACTGTGGATTCATTCCTGAAATAAGGAGATAGGTCTCAGATTGCCAAAGCTGGAGCAGTGGTCTCATAGTCTTTTCCCTTTCAGCCTCCCACCCCTATCATATCTACTGCAACTGCTGACACAAACCAGCCCACTAGCAAATATACAAATAAAATATATATTTTGTATTTTAGCAATTTACGTAATTTTCTTTGAAGCTGAAAAATACTATATAATTTTGTATATCTAAATGAAATTAAACACAATATTATAACTATTTATTTTATCTTGTAAAACTATGTACGTCACTAATTATTAATCATTTAATTATCTCATATGATTAAATTAATAATTTAATGCTTTAAATACAAATATCGGATTTTATGAACTTACATTTAAAATTGAACATTTATACAGAACATAATTTAATGAGTAATTTTATTTCATATGCATTTTATATATATGTAACCCCTTTCTGCCCTACTCCTAGCGACAAACGGTAGTTGGCAGAAGTTACATCTTCTTCTGACGCTGATAGGGATCCTGAGCCTCCGCCATAGTTGGGAGAACGGGACATCTTCTTCTAACACAGTGCCTCCACTCAGTGCAACTTCTATTTATAGGAAACCCACCCCACTGAGTAGATGAGTACCCTCCACTTAATAAAACCTCAAAGACATGAAATAAGTACAGACATGGAAATACAGGCTGTATTGTGGTTAAAGAGATACACATGTAACAGCAGAAATAAACATGCAGTTCCTGGCTAATGTGCAATGATAATAAGTCCCTGGTATAGGAATAATACAGTCACAAGAGTCTTTAGCAGCAGGAATGCAGCCAATAAACTTCCCTTAATAACATGGAAAAAAACCTATGTTTAAACAGTTATAAACTCATGGGTACCTGCAGGTAATTTATGTGCACAACGTTGGGGCCCTTAGATGTTGGTAGTAGTGATGTCCGGATCATGAACGAATCGTTCATTTGATCCGGTTCTTTTTAGTGATCCGGATGAATCGGTTCACTAGACTGAACGATTCATTTGTAGCGGTTCAGTCTGTGAATCATGCAGCTGTAACCTGATCCTAGAGCTGTGAGTCATCTGCAGAGCACTCAGACACAGACTCTGGGGTCAGGTTACAGCTCATTAATTCACACAGGAACGATGACTCATAGAGTCAGAGAGTCGTTCAAAGAGTCGAATGATCCGAAGAGTCGAATGATCCGAAGAGTCGAATGATCCGAAGAGTCGAATGATCCGAAGAGTCGAATGATCCGAAGAGTCGAATGATTCGAATCTTACAGGGATCCGGATCTTACAAGGATCCGAATCTTACAGAGATTCAAATCATTCAGAGAATATTACTGATACCATACTTTTCTAAATAAATACATTAATAATGTTCACACTGGCCCCAGGATTTAGATTCCCCTGAGTTTGCCCCCCTTTACCTATAACTGCACCTACAGTTAACTTTATTAAATTAATTAAATTAACCCTCAGTCATCAGCATAAAATTAACCCTTATACCCCATCAACCATAACTGCCCCTGAAATTAATCGTAAAGATCCCATTAACCATAACGGCCCCTGAAATTAACCCTAAAGACCCCATTAACCATAACGGCCCCTGAAATTAACCCTAAATACTCCATTAACCATGACTGCCCCTAAATTAATTGCATGTACTCCAGATAAATTACCTAATAAATTGGTATGGTTGATGGGGTCTTTAGTGTTAATTTGGGGGCAGTTATGCTTAATTGGGTGTTTAGGGATAATTTAGGGGCAGCTATGCTTAATGGGGTCTTTAGTGTTAATTTAGGGGCAGTTATGCTTAATGAGGTGTTTAGGGTTAATTTGGGGGCAGTTATGCTTAATGGGGTCTTTAGTGTTAATTTAGGGGCAGTTATGCTTAATGAGGTGTTTAGGGTTAATTTGGGGGTAGTTATGCTTAATGGGGTCTTTAGTGTTAATTTAGGGGCAGTTATGCTTAATGAGGTGTTTAGGGTTAATTTGGGGGCAGTTATGCTTATTGGGGTCTTTAGTGTTAATTTAGGGGCATTTATGCTTAATGAGGTGTTTAGGGTTAATTTGGGGGCAGTTATGCTTAATGGGGTGTTTAGGGTGAATTTGGGGGCAGTTATGGTTAATGGGGTGTTAAGGGTTAATTTTAGGGGCAGTCATGGTTGATGGGGTGTTAAGGGTTAATTTTAGGGGCAGTCATGGTTGATGGGGTGTTTAGGGTTAATGTAATGGTGAGGGTTAATTTAATTAATTTAATAAAGTTAGCTTAAGGTGCAGTTGCAGGTAAAGGGGAATGTAAATCCTGGGGGCAGTGATTATTAATGTATTATTTATAACAGTATGGTGACATTCTCTGAATGATTAGAATGCCAATGAAGGCAGAGAGTCGTTCAAAGATCCGGATCTTACAATGATCCGAATCTTACAATGATCCGGATCTTACAGTGATCCGGATCACTGTAAGATTCGGATCCCTGTAAGATCCGAATCTTTGAACGACTCTCTGCCTTCATTGACATCACTGGAGGCAGGGGGGAGGATTCATAATGAAAGGGGCGGGGCCAATCGTTAGTGTGCCTGCATGGAGTTACTGGAAAACAGTAACTCCGTGCAGGCACACTGAGTGATCCGAAGATCCGGATCATGAATCGGATCATTTCAGTGAACGAATCGAAATGATCCGATTCACTTTAATGATCCGAACTTCCCATCACTAGTTGGTAGCGCTACCCAGATACAATGAGGAAAAAGTCTGAAGTAATCTCTGAAGATAGTGCCTTTGAATGACACCTGTAACTGTAGATATCTCCACTTCTAACAAACAAGGAAAACTGGCTAGGTGCAGATTCCCCTGGTCCTTGACAAGGCTGTGAGTGCACCTTACCAGAAATATCCAGAAGTCCAGCAAAATGGAGGGCAGGAGCAGGATAGCAATCCTTTCTCTTCCTTTTGCTGACAGACTGTGAAAACTGCAGAAAGTTCCAGATCTCTGCAGGGAGCTGAACATAAAATGACAGTCTTCTAACTCTTGTACTTGCAGTGCATTAGACCTCCCTTGCTTCTATTTCAATGTCCCAGCAGAAGTGGATAATCAGGGAAAAAAAACAGTAGGAATACACTTTCTTTCTGCAGAGCCAGAGAACATGGCTTCACCCCTGTCCTCTTCTTCTTGCCACTCCAGCCCCTCCCTCCTCCTTACATGACATGTTAAAAGGGCAAAGTTCAAAATCACCAACTTAAAGCAAACAGCAAAATATAGCAGTCTGTTACATATATATGATCAATTTTATATTCATACAATATTAAATATACACACACATATATTGTATATATATATATATATATATATATATATATATATACACACACACACATACATACATACGCACACATATATATATATATATATATATATATATATATATATATATATATATATCAGAATTTGCTGTGAACAGTTAAGATATTTAAAGTTGAGCTTACCTGCAGAGGCGTAACCAGAGTTGCAGTCGCCCGGGCACAAAAGAATCTCGCCCCCCCCCCCCCACGTAACCCTTCCCCGCCGTGACAGATATCAAGTGTTGCTAATTTTGCTAAGATGCACCATTTGTGTCAGGGACTGGGTCCATACAGACGACTGTAATGACCCAGAGTGCCCAATGATGGATGCTCAGGAGTTATTGCGGAGTTGGACAGGGCCTGGTGCAAGGTGACTGCACTCCCCTGAGCATTGAGCACCTGAAGGTTGTGCGTCCACATACCAGGGCCCTGACATAGCAGTGGATGCTGTCCAGAACAAAACAAAGTGATATCCTGCAGGCACCCTGGAGCAGGCATGAGACATAGTTCTCCAGAGAAATTAGCATGATTCTGCAGGCTGGGAGTAGGGAAGCTAAGCAGAGTAACAGCAGAAACATAGCAAGCAAGGGGGACAGAGCAAGGAACATGGAGCGCGAGCAAGAAACATAGCCAGGAGTGTTCCCTCTAAGATGTGCGCTTGTGTGCACATAGCTTTCAGAGGGAGCACACACGGACAAAAATTGTGCGCACAACCAGTAGCGTACCGAAGGGGGGCGGAGATCAAGGATCTCCCTCTAACCGTCTTTAAAAAAAATCAAAGGAGCTGGAGGTCTGTTAATGCAGACCTCCAATCCTGCTCCCTTTCGATGCGCGCAGCAACTGATGCTGTGCGTCGGGATTTGATGTCATATCCCGGCGCACAGCACTGAAACTACGCCCACCGCCTCCACTGCAAAGGAAGGAGAGGACACAGAAGAGGAAGAACGAAGAGGAGGAAAAGTGACAGACAGAGAAAAGGTAGGAAAACATTCTGTGAGAGGGAATTAGTAAGTGTGTGAGAGTGATGGGTGTTATGCTGTAGTTTAAACTGAATGTTTGTGAATGAGTGTGTGATAGCATGGATGTGTAAGTGTGTGGGGGGGATAGCATTGCATAGGGAGGCTGTAATTATATTCCTATCATGCTCAGGTTCCAGCATGTACTGGCTGCCTGAGCATGATAGGATTGCTGTTAGCAATTATATATTTTTTTGTTCAATTTTGGTGTGTTAACCACACCTTTATTAAAAGTAAGTAATACACCAAAATTGGACAGAAAAATTCGATAACAATATTAATATATATACAGCAATCCCACTCCTATCATGCCCAAGCAACCAGTACTTGCTAGAACCAGGGCATGATAGGAGTGTGATTGCTGTTAATTTATATATATATATATATATATATATATATATATAGTTATTGATTTTTTTTGTCTAATTTTGGTGTGTTACTTTTAATAAAAGTGTTTTTTTTGTTTTTGTTTTTCAAGGTGGGGGGGTCATTTTCGGTTTCAGTCAAGCGAATGCAAAATTTTCAGGTCCAGAATTTTCATTTCGGTGCACCCCTATATAGATATATATACCGTATTGGCTCGAATATAGGCCGCACTTTTTTCCCCCACTTTAAGTTTTTAAAGTGGGGGTGCGGCCTATATTCGGGGTCTAGCGCCCGACGCCCGGAACATGCAGTCCCGGGCGCCGGGCAGGCAGCGGGGTTTGGATACAGATCCCCCGCAGCAGTGCAGGGGACCTGCATCCTACTCCCCGATACGCTCAGACAGCCTCCCCTGCCAGCACTTCCCACGGGGGGGGTGCCGGCACGGGAGGTTGTTAAGTGCATCGTGCGGACCGTCCGCACGATGCGTTTTACCTCTGCCCCCCCCCCCGACTTACCGGAGCAGACTCCTGGGTGTCTTGCGGGGCCGGCGGGGGACATCTACGCAATACGCGTATACAACTTCCGGTGCCGGAGGACAGTGGCAGCATATCTCGGGCAGGGAGGAGGACAGTGGTAGCATATCTCGGGCAGGGAGGAGGACAGTGGTAGCATATCTCGGGGAGGGAGGACAGTGGCAGCATATCTCGGGGGGGGGCGAACAGAGTGGCAGCATGTTTTTTTGGTGCTTTTTTAAAGAAAAAAACTTTTCCTTTAAAAAAGCACCAAACTTTTAGGGTGCGGCCTATATACGGGGGCGGCCTATATCCGAGCCAATACGGTATATATATATATATAGATACTAGGCCAGACACTAAAGTGGTAGGCCTACATCACATCAATGTTTGGCTTAGTATAGTCTGGCTCAATGTATAGTGATAGGTGTTATGTTGTACCACGGTCAATGTGTGCCTCTGTATATAGTGATAGGTGTTATGCTGTACCACCGTCAGTGTGTGCCTCAGTATATAGTGATAGATGTTCTGCTGTACCGCTGCCAATGTTTGCCTCAGTATATAATGATAGCAGTTATGCTGTACCACCGTCAATGTTTGCCTCAGTATATAGTGATAGCAGTTATGCTGTACCACTGTCAATGTTTGCCTCACTATATAATGTTAGCAGTTATGCTGTACCATCGTCAATGTTTGCCTCAGTATATAATGATAGCAGTTATGCTGTAACACCGTCAATGTCTGCCTCAGTATATAGTGATAGGTGTTATGTTGTACCACCGTCAATGTCTGCCTTAGTAAATAATGATAACAGTTATGCTGTACCCCTGTCAATGTTTGCCTAATGATAGAAGCTATGCAGTTTTAAAGTGTGTGTGGGGGGGTCCCACGTACAGGATCCGCCCCAGGTGCCAAATACTGTAGGTACGCCCCTGCGGACAACAGTTTTTCCCATTTATTTTTTTATCCTTTATGCGGCCTGGAGCCTCTGCTTGTGATTTGCTCATAATTTACTTTTAAAAAAACATTACAGTAAGTAATACTGTTGTGTAAAATACTACATTATCACACTATAATGTAGTGTTATTAACCATGAGCGAGCTATACCAAAAATATAGAATAACAATTTAAATTTAACATTTGCAGAAGCATATTGTGCGCACAAAATTTTGGCTCTGGGAAAATTTTTGCACAAGAGAAATTTTCTGCGCACAACACCTAAGAAAAATTAGAGGGAACATTGATAGCCAGACAAGACATGGTACAGGACACAACAAAGGACAGGGAACAAGTCAAGGAACACAGGGGATGGAGTGAGGAGCCGAGATTCCCAGACTTTTCTCCTTTAAGCAAGCATAGGATATCTTAACTGGGACATGGGGAGAGGAGAGAGGAACGGAGATCCTCAGAGGATTCAGGTAAAAAAAGGGCAAATGCACAAAAAAGGCTGACATACATAAAAACAGGACTAGCCTAAGACTATATGATAATAATTGGAGATTTAGTCACATCTTATGGCCATAGTATGCTTAGCCCACCACTACGCCAAAGTAATCCAATATTCGGTGGGTCCTAACACTAAACCCTGCCTACTGAATTACTAATAAGTGGAAACTAAACATTAAATCTAAACAGAGAACAGAGATAAAACAAACATATAGACTGCAGGCTGAGACAAACATTACAAATGGGTGGGGCACACCTTATAAATGAAACAGAAGCTGAAGCTAAGAGCAGGACTGAAGTAACAGAAGTAAACGGCAGAGCAAAGGCAAATTCAGGAATGGATTATAGCAAAGGGGGAATGGAAGCGAGACAGGGGAAAGGTAGCGGGACAGGGGAAACTAGAGATAAGCAGCTCTGCAGCCTGAATGGGGCCTGACAGTTTGGTTGTGAACACAAACAGTTAAAGTAACATAGCTGTTCTGTTATATATGTCTTTTTCTCAACCTAACACTAAATAACAAGTATATATATTATATATATATATATATTTAGGCTATTGGTCCAGTAGGTGTTACTGGTCTGGATCTCAATTTGGGCTATTTTGGCCCAATATGTGTCACTGGTCTGGATCTCAATTTAGGCTATTTTGGCCCAATAGGTGTCACTGGTCTGGATCTCAATTTAGGCTACTTGTTTGCCTAATAGGCACAACAAACATGGAGACACCGCACAGCGACCAAACAGATTCAATATCGGCTCATCAATGGCGTCTCTGCAGTCATGTGTCATTGGTTTTACGTTCCAGCATCATAACGCTAAGCTCTTCACATTCGAGCATCTCTTGCGTTGTCACTCCAATGGGAGGAGCCTAGTGTGAGGATACTGCCTAAAATTAAACAAGCTGATACTTCCGTTCCACTGCTGCTGCTGTCTCCAACGTCTCCAATGTCAGTCCCTCTGCGTCAGCTAAATAGTTTAGTTGCCAGCAGGGTATCCGGCAACAAACCTATTAATTTAGCTGAGAGACTGAAACTGAATTAGCCAATACCTCTGCCATTGTCTTTATTAACGTCACACAGCAAACAGCGGAACTGCCTGTGCCATCTTTGCCTTTCCCCAATACTGTGGAGTAAGATACTTATGGGCCCCAACTATGTTATGTGCACCCAGCGGCCGCTAGATTAGGGTGGGCCACGGTAATTGTGGAGGGATTCATTGTACTGTATTTCTTTTTTCTGTTATATTTATGCATAGTGTTTTACTGTGTAATACAAAGTTAATTTTAAGTTAGCCCTGTGTTAGTTTTATTGATCACTCAGATATGTTCCCAACAGGATCCTACATCCATACCCTGGATGTTCCGTTGGGTGGCAACCAATCACTTTAGAGGGGGCGGGTGTTTGTATTCATGGCTGTCCCTTTAAACTCTCGGCTAATCAGGCAGGGAGCTACCGGACACACCATATATGGAGTTCCGGGGGCGTGGACTTAGCGAACAATGGAAATAGGAGCTACGTCCCGCTCCCTATAGGGTGATCCGAGCGTCCAATCCTGGATGTGTCTACCTTGCTCGATCTAAGAACGTACTCAAGCCGCCGGGCTTAACCTTTATTGTATGCGGCAGCTGGGGATACGTTCCTGGTCAAGGGACCTAGCGATTTTAGCCTCTTTCTCCCGGTAACATATTTTAGGTAGTCAGGGAAAAATAAGGGTTCTTGGCTCCTAGTCACGGAGCTTCCGTGACATATACAAAATGAGGCAATACCTCTTACTATAAGTGTATATTATAAGTTGTGAAAAAACATGAAATTGCACACAAGCCGGCTCAGGAAACGGATTGCACACACGTGGGATGAATTAAAATAATGCTAAACACTAACAGAATCCAATGCTACATGAAGGAGGGTGCTCTTAAAGAAGCCCAGGATGGTGAAACGTCTTTTGGTTTTGCTTGATTCGAAGAACTGCTGCCGATGTTTGCTGAAGGACTCTGCATCCACAACAACAAGGGAAGGTTTAACCCCTTAACGACAAAGCCCAGATCCGAGAGAGGAAAGCTCTCCCCACAAAAAAAAAACCTAAAAACAGCATAGGAAGCAATCGGCAATCACTTCGTAAGCATAATAGGTGTGGCTGACATGCCTCGATATCGATATCATTTTTAATCCCTTAATGACAAAGTCCGTACATGTACAGGCTCAAAATACATTGTTTTCGATGGGTTTAAGGACCGTCCATTGTCCTTAAGGGGTTAAAATACAGTAACATGTAAAAATAATTCCCATCTCTCACCAAAAAACTTCAAATATATATGTAAAGTTTTTTATGAGCAAGTCCTACAATTAGCGCTATATCTTCACAAAAAGGTTACTGCATGAAAAGTTTAAATATCGGCATTATAAATGCCCATAGGGTGCCTAGTTTTAAAAGAAAATTTATTATTTGATGCGGTAAATTGAATTGACCGGCTTCAAAGATGTCCCAAATATGGGACGTGGGCATAGACTGACCAGATGTCTAAATGGCTAAAAAAATACACACCTCACAAAGGTGGCCTTTTACCTCCCAAATAACCCCACAAACTCATGCACTGCGCTAGATGTTACTGAACACATATTGGGGTGTTTGCCAGTGACATATACCAGGAGCGGTAAATTCATACCTGATGTACAACACGTGTGGAAAAAAATACAAAAGACCATAAAGTTTGACAAAGGCTGGTGGTAGAATTAGTGCATGGAAAGGGTTAACATACCAGCTTTTTTCATTAGTTTTTGCAGACGCGTAAAATATTTTTCCAAAACAAGTGAGGAAAAGTCATTTTTGTAACAAAAAAATCACCACATTTTATTTTTTATTAGTAAATTAGAGGATATGATAAAAATAATGGTATCTAAAGAAAGCCCTGCTTGTCCTGAAAGAAAAACAATATATAATGTGTGTTGGTGCACAAAATGAGAGAGAAGGAAATCACAGCAACACTGAAAATTTTTAAAAGAGCCTTTGTCCCAAAACGTACTACAAGCAAGAAACAGTCTTGTCATTAAGGTGTTAAAGGGAGTGCTCGTGCTTAAGAAGCATTACATGTGAGTTGTGGCACTAAACTCAAAATTTACTTTACACACTGTCTTTTTTTCTTGTGTTTTATTATTTTTTTTATGGCAACATTACTCATCATTTCATGTGATTTGAGATTGGATTACATTGTTTCTCCTGGAACTTGCAAACTACCAAAACAAGACCTTCATACACAGAGCTGTGAAAACAGAGTAGTGTCTTGCTCTACAATTTGTGGGTGTGAAGGATTTTTGTTATATAAAAAATAATATTTTTCTCCTTTTTATTGTTGAACTGTATAATGTATAAGAACTTCAAGCAACTATATTATATAGAAATATAATAATGTATAAGCATTTTTAACTTAATTGTTTTGACACTATTAATATTTTTTAACCTTATTACAATTTATTTCTTATAAGAATTTGCAGCCCCTTCAATCTTTATATGGTTCTTTGTTATCAGAACCTTCTTTGGGTTCATAAGGGGCTACTTTAAGATATGAGTGGCATACAGAGTTGACAGTTCCATAGTCAGACTACCTTCTTTTGATGCATGTGGCCAGCAAAGTAGACAAAGTAGAACATCTTGTTATGAGACGGTATAGCTTATGACTTTTGTTTGACAGTTATTTTAGAGGCAGAATGTCATGTTAAGCCCTTAAGGCCGAGGACTCATGGGGATATGTTTGATTTGGGGAGGGAGGCACTGTTGGGTTTCTGGGGAGAGATTATATATATATATATATTAGTCTATGGATAGTTACCAGCACTCTAGGTCTTTTTCCAATAAATATAGATTCCTCTTTTGCAGGTGTCTGTAGGTTAGTGGTTAAGGTGTAGAACTAGGGTACTTGAGTTTCTGGGTTCAATTCCATGGTGGTCCTTTTTGACCCGCAAAAGAGGAATCTGTATTTATTGGAAAAAGACCTAGAGTGCTGGTAACTATCCAAAGACTGTGTATATTACTTTGCCTTGCTACCTAGCACCAGGCTACTACAGAATTGGTTTGGAGTGCAATAGCATATTATTGGTGTATAATATATATATATATATATATATATATATATCTCAAATATCCCTGCACTCCTACCTAAACATAAATAAGGTGACAAATACTAGATTCCTAGTTCAAAAAACATGATGCCCGGTGCTTGGCTGATAGCAAAGTTACAATAATCTAAAAGTAGTGAAGCCAGCACTCACGGTCTTCAATACTTCATTTTTATTTGCATGATGCCAAGATGTCAACGCTTCAGTCCACCTCGTGGACTTTCCTCAGGATAGAGATACATATATATAAATACATATATACATACATACATATACACACTGCTCCAAAAATTAAAGGGAACACTAAGATTACACATCCTAGATCTGAATGAATGAACTAATCGTATGACATACTTTCGTCTTTACATAGTTGAATGTGCTGACAACAAAATCACACAACAATTCTCAATGGAAATCAAATTTATCAACCAGTGGAGGTCTGGATATGGAGTCACACTCAAAATCAAAATGGAAAACCACACTACAGGCTGATCCTACTTTGATGTAATGTCCTTAAAACAAGTCACAATGAGGCTCAGTAGTGTGTGTGGCCTCCAGAGGCTACCTCTGGCAAGCACATGGAAAGCTGTGCGGCCCCTCAAAGAAATGCCACCCCACACTATTACTGGTCATGCTGGAGGATGTTGCAGGCAACAGAACGTTCTCCACGGCATCTCCAGTGGCGAATATGCCACTGTTCTCTGGCAAATATGTTCTCTGGCAAATGCCAAACGTCCTGCACGGTGTTGGGCTGTGGACGTTGGGCCCTCATACCACCCTCATGGAGTCTGTTTCTGACCGTTTGAGTGGACACATGCACATTTGTGGCCTGCTGGAGGTCCTTTTGCAGGTCATTTTGCAGGGCTCTGGCAGTGCTCCTCCTGCTCCTCCTTGCACAAAGCGGTCCTGCTGCTGGGTTGTTGCCCTCCTACAGCCTCCTCCACGTCTCCTGATGTACTGGCCTGTCTCCTGGTAGCGCCTCCATGCTCTGGACACTACACTGACAGACACAGCAAATCTTCTTGCCACAGCTCGCATTGATGTGCCATCCTGGATGAGCTGCACTACCTGGGCCACTTGTGTGGGTTGTAGACTCCGTCTCATACTACCACTAGAGTGAAAGCACCGCCAGCATTCAAAAGTGACCAAAACATCAGCCAGGAAGCATAGGAACTGAGAAGTGGTCTGTGGTCACCACCTGTTACCTCGTCGGCGGATCCGCGGTGTCCTCGTGCGGGGGAACCGAGACGCAGCTCGCGCCAGCAGCTCCCGGCTCGTCCCGCTCGCGGGAAACGCGGCGAGGTCCGTCCTGCTGCGGGACGCCCGCCCCCGTGTGGATCGAGTGATCTAGACGGGACGCGCGCCGAATGAATATTCATTAGGGGGATTAAAGGGACCTTTTATCTTTTTTCCTCCTCCCCCTTAATTAGGTGGGTAGGAGGATCTAGGGATGGAGGGATATTTTAACCCTCAGTTTAGAGCTATACCTTGCCTGTGATAGAGCCTTTATTGCCTACACTAGCGTTACTGTATCATATTTGCTTTTTTGTTGCCTGAACTCTGCTTGAACCTGACCACCCGTTGTTTGCCGCCTGCCTTTACCTGAATTCAGTTTGTACCTGACTATCCGTTGTTTGCTGCCTGCCCTGACCTCTGCTCGTGACCCCGACTATCCGTGTTTGCTGCCAGTCCTGATCTCTGCTCGTGACCCCGACTATCCGATTGTCTGCTCCTATACCATCTGTTCCTGCATTACTCGTCATCACCGCTTGGGGCGCCTTTCCTTGTACTGCAGCGAGGATCTACAGCCTGAACCACCGTTAGTGACACCACCTGCAGAACCACTCATTTATTGGGGGTGTCTTGCTAATTGCCTATAATTTCCACCTGTTGTCTGTTCCATTTGCACAACAGCATGTGAAATTGATTGTCCATCAGTGTTGCTTCCTGAGTGGACAGTGTGATTTCACAGAAGTGTGATTGACTTCGAGTTACATTGTGTTGTCTAAGTGTTCCCTTTATTATTTTGAGCAGTGTATATATACATTGGCAGCAGGGGCTAATATTAATGAAACTGCCAGTTCAGCTGTTATTTTGAAATCGCGGTCTTTACTTCAAAGAGATAAGTACATATTATGTAGTTAAAAATTCATGTCTAACACAAGAGTGAGTACACCCCTCACAAGTGGAAATGTCCAAATTGGGCCCAAAGTGTCAATATTTTGTGTGGCCACCATTTCCTTAACCCTCTTGGGCATGCAGTTCACCATAGCTTCACAGGTTGCCACTGGAGTCTTCCTCCATGACAACATCATGGAGCTGATGAACGTTAGAGACCTTGCGCTCCCCCACCTTTTGAGGATGAGGATGCCCCACAGATGCTCAATAGGGTTTAGGTCTGGAGACATGCTTGGCCAGTCCATTACATTTACCCTCAGCTTTTTTAGCAAGCCAGTAGTCATCTTGGAGGTATGTTTGGGGTCGTTATGTTGGAATACTGCCCTGCGACGCAGTCGCCGAAGGGAGGGCGATCATGCTCTGCCTCAGTATGTCGCAATACATGTTGGCATTCATAGTTCCCTCAATGAACTGTAGCTCCCTAGTGTCGGCAGCTCTCATGCACGCCCAGACCTTGACATTCCCACCACCATGCTTGACTGTAGGCAAGACAAACTTGTCCTTGTACTCCTCAACTGGTTGGCGCCACACACCCTTGACACCATCTGAACCCAATAAGTTTATCTTGGTCTCATCTGACCACAGGACATGGTTCCAGTAATCCATGTCCTTAGACTGATTGTCTCCAGAAAACTGTTTGCAGGCTTTCTTGTGCATCATCTTTAGAAAAGGCTTCTTTCTGGGACAACAGAATTTGATGCAGTGTGCAGCGTATGGTCTGAGCACTGACAGGCTGACCTCCCTCTGCTGCTCCAAAATCCTCTCCAGCATACCTAAAGTGGAGTTCCACCGCGTACTGACATCTTGTCGTAGACAGTGTACGGGAAGACCTGCCCTCTCTTGCTCTTCCCTCAAAAGTTGGCTAGCCTTAACACTATGGTGGAAGTGCCCAGCGAACTACTGTCCTTTGCCCCCACCACATCGCTCTTTTGAGGATACATTAAGCTTGTGGTGAGATCTCCATTGATACCCAGGGATTGATGTCGCTCCCTCGGGATCACCCCGAATTAGTGACTTTGTCGAGTGTTCCTGGCGTTGCTGGCCATAGAAGTCTCGGCTAGTGCTTGCGGGAATATAACGGGTTAATCCCTTGAGATATTAAGCTTCCGGCGGCAAGGAAGGTCTGAACAGCAGAGCTACTCAGTCCGAGTACAGGTCTCCGCCATATTTGGTGTCATCGGTGAGATGTCCTTCCTTGCTGAGGGATATTCAAAGCACCACTGGGATACCTTCTTCATCCTCGGATGAGTCACAGCTGATGGAAAGGCACTTTTAGAAGCTTAAGCTTTCGGACTCTTCTTTTCTACTGGGATTGACTGACAGGACGGCAGACTTCAGTCGCCTTGACGAGGACATGGACGTTGCAGGGGCTGCTGCGGGTCATCCTCTACTGCTACACCACTGCTAGGCCACTACTAGTTCCGGCAATACCTGGAACTGAGGCAACAGATTTGAGAGTCACTATGGGAGGTGGCACTCCAGAAGGCTGTTACCCCGTCTGGTCTGCCGGAAACAGACTTCCATGGCCTAGCCGGCACTTAGGGCTCTACTGTGCAGCAGCTAGGAACCACGGTGATGCCCGCCGACAATTGGAACAGTATCGCTACAGACGCTCTTTGCCCCACCACGTTGCTCTTTTGAAGATATATTAAGCTTGTGGTGGGCAACACTCGGTGGTGGTTACAAAGAGGGAGCTCGTTCCAGGACCTTGGTTTTATTACCAATCTTTAGAAGCGGGGATTACCCTAGCCTACCGTGCACACTATTACCGGGGATGTTTCAGATGCTCTCCATTGGTACCCCGGGTTTGAAGCCGCTCCATGGGGATCACTCCGAAATAGAGACTCTTTGTCGGGTGGGCATTGCTGGCCATAGAACTGTGTGGCTCACTGGGCTGTCTGGTGTTTGATGAGATTATACATTTAATCCTTATCATGTTTGCTGTATATACATACATACATACATACATATATATAGTAACATAGTAACATAGTAACATAGTTCATAAGGTTGAAAAAAGACCAAAGTCCATCAAGTTCAACCTATATACATATTGTGTCCCTACTGTGTTGATACAGAGGAAGGCAAAAAACCCTTATGAAGCAGATGCCAATTGCCCCATACCAGGGGGAAAATTCCTTCCCGACTCCAAATATGGCAATCAGAATAAATCCCTGGATCAACGTTCTGTCCCTATTAATCTAATATCCATAACTTGTAATAACACACATATATATTTATATATATATATATACACACACACATACATATATACACAGCAAATATATATATATATGTGCTGTCTTCAATAAAGACTTTTTCTCACTTTTATTTGAAAAATCTTTTGCTCATCTAAAAAAAAAAAAAAACTAATGAAAAAAACTGCTAAATAGATTCTATTTGTCCTGAGTTTAGAAATACACGGTCATGGACTGGGTCCAAACAGATGACTAAAAGACCCGGCGCGCCCAAAGATTGTGTGCAGGAGTTACGGTGCAGTAGTGGAGTTGATCTAGGGATGTGCAGCCAAACACCAGTGCCCTGATATAACAGCGGATGTAGTCCAGAACAAAGTCAAATCCTGCAGGCACCCTGGAACCGGCATGAGACATCACACAGGACTCATGTGCGGGATGCTGCAGGCTGGGAGTATGGAAGCTAAGCAGAGAAATATAGCAGACACATAACAAGCAAGGGACAGGGAGACGAAGCACGAAACATAACCAGACAAGATATACATATTACTGAGCACAACAGTGAACAAGACAAGGAATAAACATAACTAGACAAGATATACATAACACAGGGCACAACAGGGAACAAGACAGGACACCCCGCTGCCAGGGATACAGGACAGGACACCCCGCTGCCGGGGATACAGGACAGGCTGACACACATAAATACAGAAACTAGCCTAGGACTGTATGATAACTATTGGAAATTCCATCACCAGGGCCGGACTGGGACTGAAAAGCAGCCCTGGAAAAATTTGGAGACCAGCCCCATATAGTTTATCTCACGGTGAAGCTCTTATACCCACACGCACCCCTTATACACACCCGAGTCACACTATGTGCAATTCTTTTTATCTCATTATTTGTATTAAAATGCCAGAAAGCAAAAGTGTTAAAAGGCCCTAATAAATTAAATACATTACACATAATAGGATCAAAACATTTACTACTGCGAACATTGTTAGATGAAAGAGTTCCATTTTATTTAGTGGAACAAAACACTGATCACATTATTCTTCACGATATTCTGGTAAGAAACTTTTATTTCTTTATTAATTCATGTAGACTATTTTTTTCCATATTTAATAAAAGCTATGATTGAGACATATTTGGTTTTTATTTCCTTTCATTTGACAACCTACCCCCGAGTTATGCACCTCTGCCCCCAGGCTTGCCACTCTGCCCCCCTGATATGCCTTCTAACCCCCTATATGCCACTCTGCCTCCAGAAATGCCTTATACCCCCTATATGCCACTCTGTCCCATGATATGCCTTCTAACCCCCTATATGCCACTCTGCCATATAGGGGGTTAAAAGGCATATCATGGGGCACTCTGCCTCCAGAAAAGCCTTATGCCCCACTATATGCCACTCTGCCTCCCTGATATGCTTTATACCCTCTCTTTATACCCTCACTCTGCATCCAGAAATGCCTTATACCCCTATATGCCACTCTGTCCCATGCTATGCCTTCTAACCCCCTATATGCCACTCTGCCATATAGGGGGTTAAAAGGCATATCATGGGACAGAGTGGCATATAGGGGGGTATAAGGCATATCATGGGGCACTCTGCCTCCAGAAAAGCCTTATACCCCCCTATATGCCACTCTGCCTCCCTGATATGCCTCAACCCTCCTATATGCCACTCTGTCCCATGATATGCCTTCTAACCCCCTATATGCCACTCTGCCATATAGGAGGTTAAAAGGCATATCATGGGACATTTTTGTTTACTTTATATGGCAAGCCGATCCAGCTTGCCATATTAAATAAAAAATAATATATGCCACTCTGTCCCATGATATGCCTTCTAACCCCCTATATGCCACTCTGCCATATAGGGGGTTAAAAGGCATATCATGGGACAGAGTGGCATATAGGGGGTATAAGGCATTTCTGGAGGCAGAGTGGCATGAAGGGGGTTAAAAGGCATATCATGGGGCACTCTGCCTCCAGAAAAGCCTTATGCCCCCTATATGCCACTCTGCCTCCCCGATATGCTTTATACCCTCCTATATGCTCCTCTGCCCCATGATATACCTTTTAACCCCCTTTATCCCACTCTGCCTCCAGATATGCCTTTTGACCCCCTATATGTCACTCTGCATCCAGAAATGCCTTATACCCCTATATGCAACTCTGGCATATAGGGGGTTAAAAGGCATATCATGGGACAGAGTGGCATATAGGGGAGTATAAGGCATTTCTGGAGGCAGAGTGGCATATAGGGGGACACACTTACATACACACACATGCCGATTTTTTTTGTTTTTAACAAATACAAAAAACATTATACAGTACAAAAAATACATTATTTTACTCACCTTCTACTTCTCTTGACTTCCTGGTAGCTGCACACTGTTCTCCTCTATGCTGACAGGATGCCACTGACCTGACATCCGGTGCTGCAGCAGTCTGAGTGCGAGGGGGCGGAGCTTCCACCTCACGCTGCTCCCATCACTATGCAGCCATCAGACTGCTGGGAATGTAATCTAAACGGCCGGTGCGTGCTGATGCCGCCGGCCGGAGCTACTTTAACACTTTTTTTTTAATTTATATGGTAAGCTGGATCGGCTTGCCATATAAAGTAAAAAAAAAGTATTAAAGCAGAGCCGGCCGGCGGCATCAGCACGCACCGGGCGTTCAGATTACATTCCCAGCAATCTGATGGCCGCATAGTGATGGGAGCAGCGTGAGGGGTGAAAGGTCAGTGCGAGGGGGCGGAGCTTTCACCCCTCACACTGCTCCCATCACTAGACGGCCATCGCACACGGCTGCTGGGTGCTGATGCCGGCCGGCCGCATCAGCACCCAGCGGCCGCTTTGATTAGATTTCGGGAAGCCTGGGGAGGCACCGAGGGAGGCGTTCATTGCCATTTGGCACCGAGGGAGGCGTTCATTGCCATTTGCAGCCGCTCAGCGGCTGTCTTCATGGTAAGTCTGCCGGCCGCCCAGCCCACGGACCTGGCACCGAGGGAGGCGTTCATTGCCATTTGCAGCCGCTCAGCGGCTGTCTTCATGGTAAGTCTGCCGGCCGCCCAGCCCACGGACCTTCCGGCCCACCGGGAAATTTCCCGGTATCCCGGTGGGCCAGTCCGGCCCTGTCCGTCACATCTTATGGCCATAGTATGCTTAGCCCACCACTACGCCAAAGTACTCCAATGACGGTGGGTCCTAACGCTAATCCCTGCTGACAGTGGTACGAAACAAACCAAACATGTAAACCAAACACATAGCACTGAGACATACCTTTAGACTGAAGACTGAGACAAACAGAACAAACGGGTGGGACACACCTTATAAAGGAAACAGAGCTGAAGCAAAGAGCAGAACTAGAAGCCAGGAATGAAAGATCAGAACTGAGCATACGGAAATCCAGGAATGGATTAAAGCAAAACAGAAAAACTGAAGCAGGATAGATATGCAGCTCCGCAGCCTGGGTAGAACGTGACATACACAATGTTTTTATGTTTTGGTTTTTTTTTTTTGCTTTTTTCTGCACGTTATAATGCAATAATTACAAGTAGCATTTTGCTATTCCAAAACCATTTTTTTGCTAAATCTGGTCATCCTGCCCCATGTGGTATTTGGGACATCTTTGAAGCCGGCCAATGCAATTTCTCAAAAATGTTATAAAAACATAACCCCCTTAAGTATATACACCCCATCCATCACAAAGCATTAAGTAAACTGCAACACTTCAAGAATTGTACTATTGTCAGACACCATGTTTCCATGAAAGTAGAGCATAGTTAAATTGTGTAGTCACTTCTAAATTACATTCAATAATTTGTCAGAAGAAAAACAATTGCGTAATTTAGGTAAGGTATGCCAATTATTATGTGTAGCACGTTCCACTGCTATACTAGAAGCAAAATATAATTAACAGCTCAGCACAGAGTCATTTTCAGATGGCAAACACATGCAGCATATTACATACTGTGCAATAGAGATGCACATTTTTCCCTCTAAGGGGAATGAAATGTACTGGCTAGACCTGACTAATATATTAAATGTATCATGCCTTTTAACAGACCACAAATGTAACTCCATATGCTGGAGTAGATGAGACGCATTCATTAACGGTCACTTTAGTGTGACAATGATGGTATTGTCAGCACATGCCCTGCTGCAATATTATTTATTTAGGTACTGTAAAGCCTTATTCAAGTACCTGAGAGCGACAATAGTCTGGGCAAGCATCAAGTTTATAGAATCTGATGCACAAGTCTAGTTTCAAATACACTATTGCACACACAAAAACAATATATTGAAATTACACGTGGAATACAACTAGCAAGATGACAGTTTAATTAATCTTAAAGATAGCAAAGGTAAGCCTTGAAGAAGGGGGCGTAACTAGAAACCATAGGGCCCTGTTGTGAAAATTACTGTGTGGACAGCTTCTGTTTCACTGCTGGGGTCACGTGACATAATGCGACCTTGATACATTCCTGTCTCCTCGTGCTGGTTCAAGATAGAAAAGGCCCTTCGGACCGGGACCCGTCTGGGGAGACGGGAAAAAGGGGTGTAGTTACCCCACTGCTTGAAGTAGCTAATAATAACAACTTCCGTGGCAACAGAGCTGTGTCAAGTGTCATTTAAGGTGGATAAATGCAAAGCAATGCACCTAGGGCATAAAAACATAAGGGCAGAGTATAGCATATTTGATACTGTCCTAACCTCAAAGTGTGAGGAAAGGGATTTAGGGGTGATTATTTTAGCTCAGGGGCATCCAACATGCGGCCCGCGAGACTACCAGGTGCGGCCCACGTGAGATCGGCAGCCAGGGCAACTGGGATCACAAGAGATCACAAGCAATCACACCCCTATCATGCCAAGTCATATTGCAGAATTTTTTTGTCCAATTGTGGTGTGTTACTTACTTTTATTAAAAATGTAGGGGTTTTTTTTGTTTGTTTGTTTTTTAAAGGTGGGGGGTCATTTTCGGCTAAGTGAACCCTGAATTTTCATTTTGGTGCATCCCTAGAATAAATAAAAATGAGTACGGCCCTGATGAAGTGGCCCACTGCAGAAAAAACTTGACACCCCTGTTTTAGATGATTTAAAGGTAGGTAGACAATGCAATAGAGTAGAAATGCTAGCAGAATGCTTGGTTGTATAGGGAGAGGTATTACCAGTAGAAAGTATGCCGTTGTACAAGGCACTGGTGAGACCTCACTTGGAGTATTGTGTACAGTACTAGAGACCATTACTCCAGAAGGATATAAATTAGGGTGACCAGATGTCCCCGGTTTCTGAGGAAAGTCCCCGTATTGAGGACACTGTCCTTGGGCACATTATATCCCCGGACAGGGCCAGACTGGCCCACCAGGAAACCGTGAAATTTCTGGCCGGTAGACCAACATTCAAACATTCACACCGTGCCACCCAGTGGGAGTGCCTCAGTGCTCTTCGTCCCACCCCTTTCAAAACGTGACGCATTAATGCACAAAGGGGGTGATTCACAAGGTTGTGGGGGGGGGACAAAATCAATACAAAAGGGAGGCCTGGCTGGGGCATTAATACACAAAGGGCTAATATATAAAAGGGGGGGTTAATGACAAAGCAGCGTAGAAAATAAAAAATGTTATCCTTCGTTGTCGCTTGGCCTGTCCTGGTGTGTGTGTGTGTATGTATGTTGGTGTGGCAGAGCCTGTCCTGGTGTGTGTGTTTGGCTGTCGGTGTGGCAGAGCCTGTCCTGGTTTGGGTGTTGGTGTGGAAGAGCCTGTCCTGGTGTGTGTGTCTGGGTGTCTGTGTGGCAGAGCCTGTCCTGGCGTGTGTGTTTGGCTGTCAGTGTGGCAGACCCTGTCCTGGTTTGGGTGTTGGTGTGGAAGAGCCTGTCCTGGTGTGTGTGTTTGGATGTCGGTGTGGCAGAGCCTGTCCTGTGTGTGTGTGTGTTTGGGTGTCAGTATGGCAGAGGCTGTCCCGGTGTGTGTGTGTGTTTCAGTGTCGGTGTGGCACAGTCTGTCCTGGTGTATGTGTTTGGGTGTCGATGTGGCAGAGCCTGTCCTGGTGTATATATTTGGGTGTCGATGTGGCAGAGCCTGTCCTGTGTGTGTTTGGGTGTCAGTGTGGCAGCCTGTCCTGGTGTGTGTCTGGGTGTCGGTGTGGCAGAGCCTGTCCTGGTGTGTGTTTGGGTGTCGATGTGGCAGAGCCTGTCTTGGTGTGTGTTTGGCTGTTGGTGTGGCAGAGCCTGTCCTCGTGTGTGTGTGTGTGTGTGTTCGGCTGTTGGTGTGGCAGAGCCTGTCCTGGTGTGTGTGTGTTTGGCTGTTGGTGTGGCAGAACCTGTCCTGGTGTGTGTTTGGATGTCGGTGTGGCAGAGCCTGTCCTGTGTGTGTGTGTTTGGGTGTCGGTATGGCAGAGGCTGTCCCGGTGTGCGTGTGCGTTTCAGTGTCCTGGTGTATGCGTTTGGGTGTCGATGTGGCAGAGCCTGTCCTGGTGTATATATTTGGGTGTCGATGTGGCAGCGCCTGTCCTGGTGTGTGTTTGGGTGTCGATGTGGCAGAGCCTATCCTGGTGTGTGTTTGGGTGTCGATGTGGCAGAGCCTATCCTGGTGCGTGTTTGGGTGTCGATGTGGCAGAGCCTGTCCTGGTGTGTGTGTCTGGGTGTGACAGAGCCTGTCCTTGAGTGTGTGTCTGGGTGTCGGTGTGACAGAGCCTGTCCTTGGGTGTGTGTCTGGGTGTCGGTGTGACAGAGCCTGTCCTTGGGTGTGTGTCTGGGTGTCGGTATGGCAGAGGCTGTCCCGGTGTGTGTGTGTGTGTATGTTTCAGTGTCGGTGTGGCACAGTCTGTCCTGGTGTATGTGTTTGGGTGTCGATGTGGCAAAGCCTGTCCTGGTGTATATATTTGGGTGTCGATGTGGCAGAGCCTGTCCTGTGTGTGTTTGGGTGTCAGTGTGGCACAGCCTATCCTGGTGTGTGTTTGGATGTCGATGTGGCAGAGCCTGTCCTTGAGTGTGTGTCTGGGTGTCGGTGTGACAGAGCCTGTCCTTGGGTGTGTGTCTGGGTGTCGGTGTGACAGAGCCTGTCCTGGTGTGTGTGTGTTTGGGTGTTGGTGTGACAGAGCCTGTCCTGGTGTGTGTGTGTGTGTGTTTGGCTGTTGGTGTGGCAGAGCCTGTCCTGGTGTGGATTAAAAGGATTAGTGGCAGTAAATTGTGACTTCAGGCATCCCGTGTATGATGACTTTTTTGTGTACTGTGTACTTCTCTGTGAGGAGGTAGAATACAAAACTAAGCTCCGGGAGGAAGGAGAGGAGCTGAAAGCTTCTGGTTGTGTACCTCCTTTCTGAGTGTCATGAATTTAATTCACAAATGTAAGGACTCTCTTCATGTGCTGTCACCATATTAAGAAAGAAAAACATGTTAACAAAGATAATAATTGAGACAATGGATAGACCGTGAACTTGGTATAATTATATAATTTATATATCATATATTTACAATTTTTAAGCGAATGATACAAAATTATATTTTTTATTACAAAATATAAAATTTACCATAATTGATTAGAACATAATACATTAGAAACTCTTCTCTGGATAGATGATCTACTTCCAACCGGGTCAATAAACATTAAACTCGAGTTTGTCTTGCATTTCAGCTACCAACTTCTCCTGCATTTTGGAGTAGTGATGAGAATTTCATATATAAGATTTTGACGTTCAGAATCAGACATATTTGATAATCGGGGTCTTCAAAATCCAGTTCTTTGGCTATGATGATACAAAGTCCAACGGCTAATACCAAAACATTTCGAAATTGTTTGCCAATGAAAACCAAGAGTTGAAAAAGCAGAAATATGTTCCACGTTTATATCATATCTTGGACGTCCCCGCCTGCCAGTCACTACCAAGCGAGGAGCTAAGAAATGTTGGTCTCCAATAGGCGTCCTCCAACGGGATTTGAGCCTGTAAAAAATGAAATGATTGATAAGTTAAATTATACAATTCATCTAGTATAGAACATAGTTCGGATATCTGAATTGAATTATCACAGAGTGCAAACAAACAATTATGCACTTAAAATTCTTAAGTAATCTTCTAATTTCCTATTAGATTTTCAATAATGTTGCAATCATTTGAGAAAGCATGTATTTGTACTGGAGACAAGCATTGCTTTAACTCTAATAAGAATTCCAAAGTATCATCTGTTGTATTTACAAATGTAATAAAAAAGTTACCAATTACAATATTAAAATATTTTACGTAAAACACACTGTACGATGTGGGGGGTAAACTGAGCTCCAGGAACAAGGACATGGAGGGTGACCAAACTGTAAAATCTTCTTCAAAAACCACAAAAAAATAAAGATAAATCAATCAGAAATTGAGCATTAAAAGTATACTGAGCTCAAGCAAGAAGTGACACTTGGAAAGGGAGAAGCAACAATTTGTAGGTATTTTCTTCCTTTCACAAATGGGATGAATTTAATTCACAAAGTAAGGACACTCTCCATGTGACGTACCCATATTAAAGATTACTGAGTCAACCTCATCATTACTTGTACTGTGAATACAGAGAGTAAATAATGATGAAGAATAATCTATACATTGTATTAACAGATATGCAAGCAAATGCATGAATTAGGAAAAGGTTTCCTCGTGTCTATGACATTACCTGTATTTTGATATGCAAATGAACCACTTTTCAAGCGTACCCCTTTATGTAACCCTGTGTGTTCCTGTGTGTATTGGCCTCTATGTGTCCCTGTGAGTGTCTTTGTGTGTCTCCCTGTATATATGTGTGACTCTGTGTACCTATGTTTTTATTTTGTTTGTCTGTGGGCCCCTATGTTTCTGTGCCCCCATGTGTTTTTAAATTTATATTGTGTCCTCCTGTGTCCCTATGCTTGTATGTCCTCCCATGTCCTTATTTTTGTCTATGTACCACCCTGTGCCCCTATATTTATAGTGTACCACTGTATTTCACTATGTGCATGCACCCCCTATATGGGGACGTACTAAACAGCATATTGGGGATGATGGGATGATGGGATGATTGGCTGCAATGTTCAGCACTATCAATAGGTGTCAGTATACTTTTTACACTCATGGTAAATCAAAGTATGTTCTTTTTGGTAGTTCTTGATACTAAGTTGCAACGAATACATTGCAAAAAGAAGCTGCAAATGTTTAACTGTTTACTTGCTGAAATATATACAGTTTTATAACGGAATCATGGTAAATTATATAGAAATAATAGAAACATTTTAAGTAATCAACATATTGATATAATATGGTACATGTATGTGCAAACACCATATTTTACCTGTTTTGATTGGCACAATATGGGAATATATATTATTATTATTTTTATATGGGGATTATGGGTGGAATATTATAGTTTCACATGCTAAGGAACACATTTGACCCATTTCTGATAAGAATATGGGAATATTATTATTTTTACATGTCGATTATGGGTGGAATATTATAGTTACACATGCTAAGGATACATATTTGACCCATTTCGGATAAGAATATGGGTATACTCATTTTTTTACATGGGGATTATGGGTGGAATATTATAGTTACACATGCTAAGGAACACATTTGACCTGTTTTTGATAAGAATATGGCTATAAATATTTTTTTACATGGGGATTATGGGTGGAATATTATAGTTACACATGCTAAGGAACACATTTGACCTGTTTCTGATAAGAATATGGGTATAATTATTTTTTTACATGGGGAATATGGGTGGAATATTATAGTTACACATGCTAAGGAACATTTTTGACCCATTTCTGATAAGAATATGGGAGTATTATTTTTTTTATATGGGGATTATGGGTGGAATATTATAGTTTCACATGCCAAGGAACACATTTGACCCATTTCTGATAAGACTATGGGAATATTATTTTTACATGGGGATTATGGGTTGAATATCATGGTTACAGATGCCAAGGAACAAATTTGACCTTTTTCTGAAAGGAATATGGGAGTATTATTTTTTTACATGGGGAATATGGGTGGAATATTATAGTTACACATGCTAAGGAACATATTTCACCCATTTCTGATAAGAATATGGGAGTATTATTATTTTTATATGGGGATTATGGGTGGAATATTATAGTTACACATGCTAAGGAACATATTTGACACATTTCTGATAAGAATATGGGAATATTATTATTTTTACATGGGGATTATGGGTTGAATATCATGGTTACAGATGCCAAGGAACAAATTTGACCTGTTTCGGATAAGAATATGGGTATACTCATTTTTTTACATGGGGATTATGGGTGGAATATTATAGTTACACATGCTAAGGAACATATTTGACCCATTTCTGATAAGAATATGGGAGTATTATTATTTTTATATGGGGATTATGGGTGGAATATTATAGTTACACATGCTAAGGAACATATTTGACCCATTTCTGATAAGAATATGGGAGTATTATTTTTTTTATATGGGGATTATGGGTGGAATATTATAGTTTCACATGCCAAGGAACACATTTGACCCATTTCTGATAAGACTATGGGAATATTATTATTTTTACATGGGGATTATGGGTTGAATATCATGGTTACAGATGCCAAGGAACAAATTTGACCTGTTTCGGATAAGAATATGGGTATACTCATTTTTTTACATGGTGATTATGGGTGGAATATTATAGTTACACATGCTAAGGAACATATTTGACCCATTGCTGATAAGAATATGGGAGTATTATTTTTATATGGGGATTATGGGTGGAATATTATAGTTACACATGCTAAGGAACATATTTGACCCATTTCTGATAAGAATATGGGAGTATTATTATTTTTATATGGGAATTATGGGTAGAATATTATAGTTTAACATGCCAGGGAACACATTTGACCCATTTCTGATAAGAATATGGGAATATTATTATTTTTACATGGGGATTATGGGTTGAATATCATGGTTACAGATGCAAAGGAACAAATTTGACCTGTTTCGGATAAAAATATGGGTATACTCATTTTTTTACATGGGGATTATGGGTGGAATATTATAGTTACACATGCTAAGGAACATATTTGACCCATTTCTGATAAGAATATGGGAGTATTATTATTTTTATATGGGGATTATGGGTGGAATATTATAGTTACACATGCTAAGGAACACATTTGACCCATTTCTGATAACAATAGGGAATATTATTATTTTTACATGGGGATTATGGGTTGAATATCATGGTTACAGATGCCAAGGAACAAATTTGACCTTTTTCTGAAAGGAATATGGGAGTATTATTATTTTTATATGGGGATTATGGGTGGAATATTATAGTTACACATGCTAAGGAACATATTTGACCCATTTCTGATAAGAATATGGGTATAATTATTTTTTTACATGGGGATTATGGGTGGAATATTATAGTTACACATGCTAAGGAACACATTTCACCTGTTTCGGATAAGAATATGGGTATACTCATTTTTTACATGGGGAATATGGGTGGAATATTATAGTTACACATGCTAAGAAACATATTTGACCTGTTTTTGATAAGAATATGGGTATAATTATTTTTTACATGGGGATTATGGGTGGAATATCATGGTTACAGATGCCGAGGAAGACATTTCACCCATTTCTGATGAGAATATGGGTATAATATTTTTTTACATGGGGATTATGGGTGGAATATCATGGCTACACATACTAAGGAACATATTGGACCTGTTTCTGATAAGAATATGGGTATAATTATTTGTTTTACATGGGGATTGTGGGTGAAATATTATAGTTACACATGCTAAGGAACACATTTGATCTATTTCTGATAAGAATATGGGTGTACTCATTTTTTTACATGGGGATTATGGGAGGAATATCATGGCTACACATACTAAGGAACATATTGGACCTGTTTCTGATAAGAATATGGGTATAATTATTTGTTTTACATGGGGATTGTGGGTGGAATATTATAGTTACACATGCTAAGTAACACATTTGACCTTTTTCTAAAAGAATATGGCTATAAATATTTTTTTTACATGGGGATTATGGGTGGAATATCATGGTTACAGATGCCAAGGAACAAATTTGACCTTTTTCTGATAGGAATATGGGAGTATTATTATTTTTACATGGGGATTATGGGTGGAATATCATGGTTACACATGCTAACACATTTGACCCATTTCTGATAAGAATATGGGTATAATATTTTTTACATGGGGATTATGGGTGGAATATTATAGTTACACATGCTAAGGAACGTATTTGACCTGTTTCTGATAAGAATATGGGTATAATTATTTTTTACGGGGGGGATTATGGGTGGAATATTATAGTTACACATGCTAAGTAACATATTATATATATTATATATCTATAACTATATTCCTATCAGAAACAGGTCAAATGTGTCCCTTTGATCATTCTATTCCTCCCATAATCCCTATGTAGAAAAAATATACCAACATTCTTATCAGAAATGGGTCGAATATGTTACTAAGGGTGTGTAACCATGAAATTTCACCCATAATCCCCATGTAGAAAAACATTTATAACCATTTTCTTAACAGAAATAGATCAAATATGTTACATAGCACATGCAATCATATCATAGTATCCATATCTATAAAAAAAATTAATCATACCCATTTTCTTACCAGAAACAAGTGAAATACATCACTAGCCATGTGTAACCATAATATTCCACCCATAATCCCAATATAGAAAAATGATTTTACCCATATTCTTATCAGAAACAGGTCAATTATGTTCCATGGCATGTTCAACCTTGATATTGCACCCAAAAATGTAGAAAATAATTATAGCCATATTCTTAACAGAAACTTGTTAAATAAGGTACTAAACATGTGTAACCATACTATTCCATCCATAATCCCCATATATAACAATTATTTATAGCCATATTCTTATCAGAAACAGGTCAAATGTGTTCCTTAGGATGTGTAACTATAATATTCCACCCATTATCCCCATGTAAAAAAATGAGTACACCCATATTCTTATCAGAAATGGGTCAAATTTGTTCCTTGGCATCTGTAACCATGATATTCAACCCATAATCCCCATGTAAAAATAATATTCCCATATTGTTATCAGAAATGGGTCAAATGTGTTCCTTGGCATGTTAAACTATAATATTCTACCCATAATCCCCATATAAAAATAATAATACTCCCATATTTTTATCAGAAATGGGTCAAATATGTTCCTTAGCATGTGTAACTATAATATTCCACCCATAATCCCCATGTAAAAAAATGAGTATACCCATATTCTTATCCGAAACAGGTCAAATTTGTTCCCTGGCATCTGTAACCATGATATTCAACCCATAATCCCCATGTAAAAATAATAATATTCCCATATTCTTATCAGAAATGGGTCAAATGTGTTCCTTGGCATGTTAAACTATAATATTCTACCCATAATCCCCATGTAAAAATAATAATATTCCCATATTCTTATCAGAAATGGGTCAAATGTGTTCCTTGGCATGTTAAACTAAATTATTCTACCCATAATCCCCATGTAAAAATAATAATATTCCCATATTCTTATCAGAAATGGGTCAAATGTGTTCGTTGGCATGTTAAACTATAATATTCTACCCATAATCCCCATATAAAAATAATAATACTCCCATATTCTTATCAGAAATGGGTCAAATATGTTCCTTAGCATGTGTAACTATAATATTCCACCCATAATCCCCATGTAAAAAAATGAGTATACCCATATTTTTATCCGAAACAGGTCAAATTTGTTCCTTGGCATCTGTAACCATGATATTCAACCCATAATCCCCATGTAAAAATAATAATATTCCCATATTCTTATCAGAAATGGGTCAAATGTGTTCCTTGGCATGTGAAACTATAATATTCCACCCATAATCCCCATATAAAAAAATAATACTCCCATATTCTTATCAGGAATGGGTTAAATATCTTCCTTAGCATGTGTAACTATAATATTCCACCCATAATCCCCATGTAAAAAATATTTATAGCCATATTCTTATCAAAAACAGGTCAAATGTGTTCCTTAGCATGTGTAACTATAATATTCCACCCATAATCCCCATGTAAAAAAATAAGTATACCCATATTCTTATCAGAAACGGGTCAAATATGTTCCTTAGCATGTGTAACTATAATATTCCACCCATAATCCCCATGTAAAAAAATAACTATACCCATATTCTTATCAGAAATTGGTCAAATGTGTTCCTTGGCATGTGTAACTATAATATTCCACCCATATTCCCCATGTAAAAAATATTTATAGCCATATTCTTATCAAAAACAGGTCAAATGTGTTCCTTAGCATGTGTAACTATAATATTCCACCCATATTCCCCATGTAAAAAAATAATTATACCCATATTTTTATCAGAAATGGGTCAAATATGTTCCTTAGCATGTATAACTATAATATTCCACCCATAATCCCCATGTAAAAAAATAATGATACCCATATTCTTATCAGAAATGGGTCAAATATGTTCCTTAGCATGTGTAACTATAATATTCCACCCATAATCCCCATGTAAAAAAATAATTATACCCATATTCTTATCAGAAATGGGTCAAATGTGTTCCTTGGCATGTGTAACTATAATATTCCACCCATATTCCCCATGTAAAAAATATTTATAGCCATATTCTTATCAAAAACAGGTCAAATGTGTTCTTTAGCATGTGTAACTATAATATTCCACCCATATTCCCCATGTAAAAATATTTATAGCCATATTCTTATCAGAAATGGGTCAAATATGTTCCTTAGCATGTGTAACTATAATATTCCACCCATAATCCCCATGTAAAAATAATAATATTCCCATATTCTTATCAAAAACAGGTCAAATGTGTTCCTTAGCATGTGTAACTATAATATTCCACCCATATTCCCCATGTAAAAAATAATGATACCCATATTCTTATCAAAAACAGGTCAAATGTGTTCTTTAGCATGTGTAACTATAATATTCCACCCATATTCCCCATGTAAAAATATTTATAGCCATATTCTTATCAGAAATGGGTCAAATGTGTTCCTTGGCATGTGTAACTATAATATTCCACCCATATTCCCCATGTAAAAAATATTTATAGCCATATTCTTATCAAAAACAGGTCAAATGTGTTCTTTAGCATGTGTAACTATAATATTCCACCCATATTCCCCATGTAAAAATATTTATAGCCATATTCTTATCAGAAATGGGTCAAATATGTTCCTTAGCATGTGAAACTATAATATTCCACCCATAATCCCCATATAAAAATAATAATAATATATATTCCCATATTGTGCCAATCAAAACAGGTAACATATGGTGTTTGCACATACATGTACCATATTATATCAATATGTTGATTACTTAAAATGTTTCTATTATTTCTATAGAATTTACCATGATTCCGTTATAAAACTGTATATATTTCAGCAAGTAAATAGTTAAACATTTGCAGCTTCTTTTTGCAATGTATTCGTTGCAACTTAGTATCAAGAACTACCAAAAAGAACATACTTTGATTTACCATGAGTGTAAAAAGTATACTGACACCTATTGATAGTGCTGAACATTGCAGCCAATCATCCCATCATCCCATCATCCCCAATATGCTGTTTAGTACGTCCCCCCTATATGTCACTATGTCTTGTGTTCTGTACATTTAAGGAATGGTTAATGCACTACATACCTTTTAGAAATAATCTTCAATGTGTCTGGAAAAACTTATTAAATATTCCAAAAATCTGCAAAAACAAGTCCTACACAGAGTCTGAAAAGGAAAAGAAAATATTAAAAACACAACACAAGAAGGTCTGAATAACAGCAAATTTCCAGCAATGACATCAATAACAGAATTTGCCAACCAATCCAATTAGTTTAAAATAAAAAAATCAAACCTACATTACACTGTCTTTTTAATGAAAAGATAAACATAATGAAATGGCAAAATTAATTAAAAAAACCTGAAGTAATAACACCTCCTCCACTCCCCAAAACCACTAATCCCACAACAGACCATCTCAAGGCACATGTAACCCCACGAACCCCAAAAATCATCACTACTTCCAACATTAATCCCACATGCCCAAAAAAGATCAAAACAAGCAAGTCCCCATCTCACCCCAAAACCCCCATCCAAAAACTCACATGATAGCATCATGCCATCTTAAACAAGCATTAGCAATGAAACTAATTGAACCACAGTAAAACCATTTCACAGATACTAACATAAATGTATATAATACACAATTCAAAATGCAGAAAATTATTAAATTAAACAAAGGGGCTCAAATGTACAAAAACAATGGGAAGAAAAACTTACCCAGTTCAATGGAGAGGCCTACACTGCTTACCAGCAAGTTCAGAATGAGCTCTAGGAGGCGGAGTCAACCTGTCAGGCTCATGATCATGTGACTGATGACCAGTTTCAGTATATATATATATATACAAATTTCACTCCATCTGTTTCACTATATTATATAAGCGTTTTTTTCAGTCTATATATATACAAATTTCACTCCATCTGTTTCACTATATGGTATATGAAAAATTTCAGTATATGATATATGCGTTTCACTATATGATATATGAAAAATTTCAGTATATGATATATACGTTTCACTATATGATATATACGTTTCACTATATGATATATGCGTTTCACTATATGATATATGAGTTTCAGTATATGATACATGCGTTTCACTATATGATATATGTGTTTCAGTATACGATATATGCGTTTCAGTATATGACATATGCGTTTCAGTATATGATATATGCGTTTCACTATATGATATATGCGTTTCACTATATGATATACAAGGGAAAAAAACCTGAAATAATGTCAAACCGGAGACAACATACGCGTAAAGCTCTTAGTAATGATGGGATTGTTCCACACCAATAAGTAGAGAAAAATATGGGAGATCAAACTAATATGCCGCTTTAATGCATTACTCACTGACCTCAATAGAGATAGCAAATTCATCTCCCAATACAACCTTAAATCCTCTGACAAACACTGTATGACTACAACTAGGGCTGAAACAACGGATCGATAAAATCGATAATAATCGATAACGGAAATCGTTGTCGACGATTTCCGTTATCGATTAATCGAGTGATCGATTCGTTGTTGGAGCACTCGGCTCCTTTTACTTACCTCCGCGAGCGTTCCCCGCTTCCGCTGCACTCTCCGCCTTCTTTTAGTTGTGTGTGGCTCCGTTCGCACAGAGCGGTTCGCTCTGTGCGAGTGGCTCCGTTCGCACAGAGCGGTTCGCTCTGTGCGAGTGGCTCCGTTCGCACAGAGCGGTTCGCTCTGTGCGAGTGGCTCCGTTCGCACAGAGCGGTTCGCTCTGTGCGAGTGGCTCCGTTCGCACAGAGCGATTTGCGGGGGTGGGGGTGGGGTTTCAGGGGATGCAGGGCAGAGTGGGGGTGGGGGGGCAGGCCAGGGTAGGAGACTGAGTGCAGGGCGGAGTGGGGGTGGGGATGCAGGGCAGGGTGTGAGTGTGGGGGCAGGGCAGGAGACTGGGTGCAGGGCAGAGTTGGAGACTGGGTGCAGGGCAGAGTTGGAGACTGGGTGCAGGGCAGAGTGGGTGCAGGGTGTGAGTGTGGGTGCAGGGCAGAGTGGGTGCAGGGTGTGAGTGTGGGTGCAGGGCGTGAGTGTGGGGGCAGGGCAGAATGTGGGGGCAGGGCTGGGTGCAGGGCAGAGTTGGAGACTGGGTGCAGGGGCACAGTGCAAAGTGCTGGGTGCAAAGTGCCAGGGCTGGGTGCAAAGTGCCAGGGCTGGGTGCAAAGTGCCAGGGCTGGGTGCAAAGTGCCAGGGTGCAAAGTTCTGGGTGCAAAGTGCCAGGGCTGGGGCAAAGTGCTGGGTGCAAAGTGCTGGGTGCAAAGTGCCGGGTGCAAAGTGCCAGGGCTGGGTGCAAAGTGCCAGGGCTGGGTGCAAAGTGCCAGGGCTGGGTGCAAAGTTCTGGGTGCAAAGTGCCAGGGCTGGGTGCAAAGTGCTGGGTGCAAAGTGCTGGGTGCAAAGTGCCAGGGGTGGGGCAAAGTGCTGGGTGCAAAGTGCTGGGTGCAAAGTGCTGGGTGCAAAGTGCCAGGGCTGGGGCAAAGTTTCTTGAACAGTAATAGTCCACCTCTTTTCAGAATGTTTGGGGTTATTTTGTTTCATAAATATTGTGTTTGGGTTTTTGTACTTTGAACATATTGTTTTTTTATTACATCATAACAAAATAAGAATGTTAATGTAAATTTTAAGTTGTTTTTTAACATCCAGTTCATTAAATTTTAAATAAACAAAAAATTTGCATATTGTTTTTTTTTATCCGATTAATCGATTAATCGAAAAAATAATCGGCCAACTAATCGATTATTAAAATAATCGTTAGTTGCAGCCCTAACTACAACCAATTTATTCTTGCTAAGATTTGACACCTTCATGGATCTGGCATGTGTCAAATCTTCATTCATTCATTAATGCCTAATGAAAGGACCAACAACTTGATCTTGAAAGTTTGCAATTAAACTCAACTTAATTTTCTCAAAAAAATATTCTTCCGCAAACTCAGTAGAGACCCACAAAGACATATTTTAGCATTGCTTATATGAAGATTTCTGGAGTAGCTGGTAGCCATTAACTACTGGTTTATATTTCCAGGAATTAGTTTGAGAATACTTGGCATTTCAAGTGAACTTAGGTAAAATATGCTTTTTCAGCACATTACAATATTGTGTATTATTACTCTGGGGCTAATATGCAAGTTGAGGTGCAGGCTGGTCCAGGAGGTGGGGAGGCAAAATTGTCTGGCAAGCAGGGGTTTGTGGAGGTTGGGCTTAATGGGTGCTTATGTCTCTGTTATGAGTGTGCTTGTCTCTGTATATTTCTTACCAGGATGCACATGTCCAAGTGCATGGGCGTAGGAACCCCTAAAAATCTGGGGGGACAGCATTTTCCCCCATCAGATCCCCACTTTCTCACACTATCTACCCCCTCTCACACTTTCTTACTATCTACACCCCTCCCTACCCTCCCTTCTCACTAGCTACCCTCTCCCTACCCTCCCTTCTCACTAGCTACCCTCTCCCTATCGCCCCCTTCTCACTAGCTACCCTCTCCCTACCACCCCCTTCACACTAGCTACCCTCTCCCTACCCCCCCTTCTCACTAGCTACCCTCTCCCTACCCCCCCTTCTCACTAGCTACCCTCTCCCTACCCCCCCCTTCTCACTGTCTACCCCAGGGGTGTCCAAGGTTTTTCTGCAGTGGGCCACTTCATCAGAATTGTATACGTGAGCGGGCCACACTCATTTTTCACTGTGAGAAAATATGGCCTTTAATAAAATATGCAGATTAAAATAAAGTAAATAACACAAAACCTTTACTTTTCCTCTCACTGATTTCTGGGCCTAGAAAGTTTTGTGACTACAAATTCAGGACTCAGGATAATTAAAAATGAAATAGTTCTATTTATTCTAGGGATGCACCAAAATGAAAATTCTGGACCAAAACATTCACGGTTCACTTAGCCAAAACCGAAAATGACCCCCCACATTTAAAAATAATAATAAAAACTCACATTTTTAATAAAAGTAGGTAACACACCACAATTGGACAAAAAAAATTAGCAATATGACTTGGCATGATAGGAGTGTGATTGCTAACAGCAATCACACTCCTATCATACCCAGGCAGCCAGTACATTCTGGTACAGGGTGGCTGTAAGTGATGTGCAGACCCCATACTGCTGGCAGCATCAATACACAAGGGGGGCAGCTAGCTATGTTTCAGCATGTACTGGCTGACTTGGCATGATAGGAGTGTGATTGCTAACAGCAATCACAGTCCCATCATGCCTAGGTTCCAGCACTTACACATCCAACCAGTAAATGCTGTAACCTAGGCATGATGGGACTGTGATTGCTGTTAGCAATCACACTCCTATCATGCCAAGTCAGCCAGTACATGCTGGTACACGGTGGCTGTAAGTGATGTGCAGACCCCATACTGCTGGCAGCATCAATACACAAGGGGGGCAGCTAGCTATGTTTCAGCATGTACTGGCTGACTTGGCATGATAGGAGTGTGATTGCTAACATCAATCACAGTCCAATCATGCCTAGGTTCCAGCACTTACACATCCATTCTATCACACACACACTCATTCATTCACAGATTCATTCCCTCAATCAGGCATACTTATTCAAACACCCTCCCCACCCCCTTACCTGCACTGCAGCTCCTCGATGCCGCTCACAGTCTTCAGCAGAGGGCGCGGCCTCCCTCTGCGTTCTCTGGTACTGCACAGAGGATGTGATGTAATGTCACGTGAACTCTGCTGGGTTCCGGTTCCTCTGTGCAGTACAGAAGACCCTCCCACAGGTAAGTAGCAGGGCTCGAGGTGCGGACCGCGTAAGATCGGTTGCCCTGGCCCTGGGGGGGATTTCTTAATTATCGGTCCCCCCCGCATGAGTTACTGTGGGGGATCTATCCCCCCCGGTTCCTACGCCCATGTCCAAGTGTTGCAGTGAGTATGTGTCTCTAGGTTACAGTTAATGTGTGTACTGTGTGTATTAATTATGATGGTAACCAGCCCTCCCCTTTGCAAAGCCACACCACAAGCGACTATTGTCATGTGTCTACAAAGCGTTATTAGCTTAGATACTAGTTTTAATGAACCGTACCTTTTATTTGTGTAGCTGGTATACTTATATCAATACCTATATAAATATATGAATATATGTCAACTCATAGCAATTAAATAACCTGCAACTGTTTAGCGATCATGACTTGTACTTTTTGCGTACCCACTGAATTTGAATGTGATAGTATTTATTATTGATTTAGTGCCGCCACATTCATGTACAATACTGTACAATGGGTAAACTGAATGTAACAGACAATACATCGCATAACAATTTGGACATACAGAAACAAACATTTAGGAGGGTCCTGTTTGAACAAGCTTGCAGTCAATAGTCCCTTTAAGATTTCAGGAATTCAGAAAAGCATGTCTATCTTTATTTTCCTTAATGCTTCTTCCTAGGTATTACAGAAAGAACACCTTAACCGAAGGGCCGTTTCTAAACTATTTTGAACCGGCATAGGGAGAGGGTATCGGCGTCATGCGACCCTGTGGCGAAACCGAGGCTGCCCGTACAGTTTGCCAGAGGGAAAGCTGCTGGAGCAGTGAGAGGTAAGCAGGGGAGGAGCTGGGGTATATATATATTATATATATATATATATAATGTGTGTACTTGTGTGCGTGTGATCATGGATGGGCATGTGTGTGATCATGGATGGGGGTGTGTGTGATCATAGGTGTGTACTTGTGTGTGTGTGTTTGAGCATGCATGTGCCAATGTGTGAGCATGCATGTGCACGTGTGTGTGTGCATGGATGTGCACTTGTCTGTGTGTGAGCATGGATGTGTACTTGTCTGTGTGTGTGTGTGTACGTGTCTGTGTGTTTGTATGAGCATCAGTGGCGTCGGCAGGGGGGGGACCAGAGGGGGAAATGCCCCCCCACATCATGCTGCGCCCCCCAATTGAAACGCCATTTTTTTTTGCAGCCGTGATTGACGTGGAGCAGTGACGTCGGCAGGGAGGGCCAGAGGGGCCATGCCCCCCCCACATCATGCTGTGCCCCCCCAATTAAAAAAAAGTCTTTTTTTGCAGCCAAGATAGACGCAGAGGAGAGAGAGAGGCGCCAATCGGTCGCTCAGCAACTGTTCGGCGTCTCTCACTCTCCCCCGTGTTCCCACTGCAGGACTTCTACAAGGTAAGTGAACTTCAAAGGGGAGAGAGGGTAGATAGTGAGAAGGGGTAGATAGGGAGAAGGAGTAGATAGTGAGAAGGGAGGGAGATGGGGTAGATAGTGAGAAGGGGTAGATGAGAAAGGAGGGTAGCAAGAATATTGAAATAAAGAATGAATGGATAAATGTGTGGATGCATTGTGTGAATGAGTGAGAGAATAAATGAATTAATGTGTGGATGAATTGTGTGAATGAGTGAGAGAATTAATGCATTTCTGAGAATGTATTAATGAATATGTGTAAATAACTTGTGTGAAAGTGAATTAGTGAGTGACTAACAAATATGTCATACGCTGGGCTGTTTGGGGACAAAGATGGCACGTCCTGTGTGTGTAATTTGTGTGCTTGTCAGGTTCTATGTTGGCAATGTGGATAACAAGGCTGGCCTTTGGGGTGTGCAACCTGTGATCTATATTTTTGGTGTTTATTCTATGTATTTTGGGCTGATGAATACTATAGCTGTTGCTGCCGCTCAAGAGTGATGGGAGTTTGAGAGCAGGGCTTTCTTCTTAGTGTTTATATTTCAATTTTGCATTTCACAGCCAGATTACAAGTGCTGCCGCCCACCCCATGTGGTCCCTATTAAGGCCTAATAAGTGTGTAGTGGTTCAGAGAACCCCTTTCTGTCTCATTAGAGATATTTACCTTTAACGTAGATTGTATGCTGACTAATGCATAGTTTTGTTTTTCTGGTGATACCTCGTTATTTCTTTGATCGGTGACCTTTGTAGTTACCATTCTAAACCAAAAAAAATGTTTATTTTGAAGGTAGACATTTGTCAATATATAGTAGGTAACAGCATTTATAAATTCTTCCTGCATTAGGTGTGTGGACAAACGTGGAGCTCTTCTGTTAGTGCAGGATACAACATGTGACAGGATGCCAGAATCTGCAGATGCTGGTTTAACCTGTCTTCTAGGCATGCCAGAGTCAGAGTGACAAACAAGCAGTTTATTAGGGATAGCAGGCAAAGAGAAATGATCATACATTTTGTCACAGCACAATAACATTGCTATTACAAAAAACAAAAGCGTACATTTCAAATATACTTCTCAAGTACTAGCTTAGAATAAGACAGGGCCCAGCACTAGTACCAACCATGTGTTGAGGACCCACCTAAGACCCAAAACTTTTTGTTTGAACCGTAGGCCCTAAAGCATGGAATTTAATCCTTTGAGTGTCAGGATAGTTTTCATAGAATTCAGGAATTTTTGCAGTTTACCAACTGAATTTTACCCACAGAAACATATATTCCTATACAGAATTGTTTAACTATTACAAAGTACCCTTTAAGCAAAACACACAAAAACAGTGGAACATAGTGGAACATTTTTACATGTTTAACGGGAACGACCTGTATGCCAACTGGGTACACCCGCCGAACGTTGCTTCCTCCACCCCATGGCCACCTGAAAAGGACAATAAGTGATCATAGCAGAAGCCACAGCTCTTCAGGAACCTTGGCGGCTCTGTAGCATACAGAAGTACAGCAATACAGCGTTCTACTGCCCTGATAAGGCAGCACCGAGGCTTACCGCAATAACAAGACAAAACTTGTAGTGAGGTAAAACGGACTGTTTATTTGGGAAACACACAGGCTTATATATAGGTTAGGTGAGCAACAAACCATAAATCATGTCCACATCTCCCCGTCCAGACAGTCCAGAGCCACATTTAGGCCACCATGCCCCACTTTGGCCATCGTTCTCGGGATGATCCCGAAAGAGCAGCGGCGATCCCGGGTTACCGATGGATAGCTCGGGGTCCTTTGCATATCCTGTAAAAAAAGCAACGCGATCGGCCAAAGGGACCCCGAGCGGCAACAGAGTTGCCCCGGGACGGACCTCGAGATAGCCGGTGTGCGTCCGACGATTGCACCGGCTGATCTCAGCTCTCCTGGCGATCCCAGTGACCGGGGATCTGTAGGAGGCTCCCTCTCCGAACCACTCCTGGTCCATACCTCACCCCCCGTGGGTTAACTCCATAAAAGGGGCGCTCCGGTGGGGTTGATGGTGTCCAGGCTAGATAGGGTTAAAGTCCGTGGGCAGGGCATGTGGAATATGGACAGGGCAGGGAACAAAAAAGCACAACAATAATTACACATATACTGGGACATACAGACTAATCAAACAATAGCTACTACAGACAGCTCTTATTAACCCTGGGCCGTCACATACGTAATTTCCCATTTTCTTCCAGACCACATGACCAATGTAAGCAAAAGTAAATATTTCTCTTAAAAGTCCTTAGTAAACCTATAAAAGAAATGTGATTTACACACATGTAGATTCATTGCCAATCAAGGACAGTAGGTAGCATTCACCTGTTGCTGGATCATTTACTTTTATGATGTTTTCTGTAACTGTTTTTGGAGATGACAAGATTGTGAAGATTTATTAAGATGTGTGGTGCATATGTTTCAGGGACTGTGTTATTACTGTCCCACTTGTCTGGAATTGCCAATCTTCCTCTAAACAAAAATAGTATAAAACATGTTTTTAAAAATATATATTTTAGAACTCTAGCGTGTCAATTTGCGAGGAACAACTCCAATGGCAATTATTTTCGCTGAGGATAATCTGTGTTTGTGTAATGTCTGATAATAGAAGGGGTTAATTGTCTAAGACTGCTCATTTCTGATAATTGGGGGTTAATTGTAATGGAGGGGGGTAGTTATCTGAGACTGCTCATGTTTGGTAATGACTATATGTATATTATAATGTAAATATATTAATAAATCTGAAATCGGCATGGTTTCCTAATATTTTTTTTATATAAAATGTAGGGTGCAACTAATGATTAATCGGATAAAAAAACAATATGCTATTTTTTTTGTTTATTTAACATAATGTAATGGACAAACTGGGTGTTAAAAACAAACATCAGAATAAAAAAACTTTTACATTAACAAATTTTTTTTTTACATTAACGTGTCATTAACCCTTTTATCTCTATCACAATGGCATTTCCCTAATTCTCTTCTTATTTTACTAACATAATAGCTATATTTTAAAGGTACAGGAACGCATTTCTTGTTTTTATTTCCTTTTATTTGCCAACCTGCCCCACAGTTATGCATATCTGACCCCAGGCTTGCCACTATGCCCCCAGATATGCCTTATACCTCCCGATATGCCACTCTGAACCCCAGATATGCCTTATACCCCCCGATATGCCACTCTGCCCCCATATATGCCTTATACTTTCCTATATGCCACTCTGCCTCCCAGATATGCCTTATACCTCCCTATATGCCACTCTGCCCCCTGATATGCCTTATACCTCCCTATATGCCACTCTGCCCCCATGATATGCCTTATACCTCCCTAATATGCATTTTACCGCTATGTCTTATATTCCTATATGCCAATGTGCTCCCGATATGCCTTATATATCCCCCTATATATTCTTTATACCTCCCTATATGCCATAATGCACCTAGATATTCCTTATACCTCCCTATAAGCCACTATGCCTTACACCCCCCATACTCACTTGTGTCTAGTGGGGGCAGCCAGTGAACTTCCGCTGCTGGCCGGCACTTTCTCTAGAGCTTCTATGACTGAGGACCAGAAAGTCATGCGACGCCAGTGCTCCATAGAAGCCCTAGCGGAAGTGCAGTAGCACACGAAGATGGGCCGGTGCCCAAATCTAATAATTACTTTTTTTTCATATTAAATCTGAGTTATCTGCAATCCAATGAAATGTGTCTATTAATGATATAACACATCAGGTATGGCTGTTACATAAACAAACTGAAAAAAATGCAGAAAGCAATCAACCAAAAAAAATGGGTGCATTTGAGTAACCAAACTGGTGATTTGGGCTTCAGGTATGTCTCATTGTCGAAAGACCCACCTTCAATACAAGAAATTGATTGCGGCATATAGGGGCTATACGGCATTTCTGGAGGCAGAGTGGCATATAGGGGGTTAAAAGGTATATCATGGGGCAGAGTGGCATATAGGAGGGTATAAGGCATATCATGGAGGCAGAGTGGCATATAGGGGGGATATAAGGCTTTTACATAAAGTTTGTTAAAAAAATAATATTTGTTTACTGACCTTCTACTTCTTCTACTTCGGGGGGGGTTCATCTGGATCTCCGTCCTCTGGTAGCTGCAGGCCGCCGTTTTCTATGGTAACAGGAAGTCAGTGACCCGACATCCGGTGCTCCAGCAGTCTGAGTGCGAGGGGGCGGAGCTTCCACCCCTCACGCTCCTCCCACCACTATGCGGCCATCAGATTGCTGGAAATCTAATCTAAACGGCCGATGCATGCTGATGCCGCCGGCCGTAGCTACTTTAATACTTTTTTTTTATTATTATTTAGTATGCCAGATCGGCTTGCCATATTAAGTAAAACATTTTTTTTAAAAAGTATTAACCCCTTCAGGTCCGGGACGTACCTGGTACTTCCTGGTTACCGGTCACCAGTAGACCGGGACGTACCAGGTACGTCTCCTCCAAAAACCGCCCCCACATCACCACAATCGTGGTGATAGTGGGGGCGCTGCTGCTGCTGTCTGCCCAGGAGTCTGGGCAGACAGCACAGCCTCTCTAAACCCACTCCCAAGGTGTGAGGACCTGACCCAACACCCCCTGCTGCCTGATCGCTCCATGAGAGCGTCAGTGCAGCGTTAACCCCTTCAATTGAAGGGGTTAATTCCCGTTTTGTAGGGGGCTCTGCTGCTGGTGGCCTGCCTGGAAGCCCAGGCAGACCAGCAACAGCAAAAACGAGCCCCTGGAAGTCCTTTGATCAGTCCTGTAGGACTGATCAAATAGACTCCTCCCCTACAATCTCCAGTCTATGGGAGATTGTCCCCCAGCTGCCAGAGGCAGCTTCAGGGACAGGGAGACAGGGTTCTTTGGTCTCCACACTCATGTGGAGACCAGCCCCCCCACCCCCCTCTTCCTCAATAACCCCCTTCAATGCTGCGATTGTGTATGACCCTCATCGCAGCATTGCAGGTGTTAATATTAGTCCCCACAAGCTTGTGGGGACTAAATATCAGTCAATGCTGTGCTTCAATGGAGCATCAGCATTGAAAGAGTTAAAAAAAATTACAAAATAATAATAATAAAAAAATAACAGCACTGACCTAAAAGTCCGGGGTGCTTCCAGGTCAAATGCTGGGCTGGGCTGATCAGATCGCTCCTGGCCAATAGGAGTGATCGGATCATTATGGCAGCCCACGGATGACCCTGCTCTACAAAGAGAGAGCGGTCATCTAGGTTAATTATGAAAAAACACAAATTATTAATAAATTAAAAAATCATCATTATTACCTGATGACTTGTCGGTGACATTTTAAGTCGCTGATTATTAATCGGTCTCCCTGATTGATGTCAGCGGCCTAAACCTGTCACTTACAAGTAATCTGATAAAAAAAAATATTTAAAAAAATGTAAATGCACATGTTCCAGTTTTGCCCTCATAGCTTCCTTAAAAAATGCATAAACCATGCATGTGAGGCCTTGTTGGACTGGGATGTTGGTGAACAAAATCTGGTGTTTTCTTCCACTGTTGCACTTATGGTGTGCAAGAAATTCAGTGCAACATTGAAATGTATGCGTTAAAAACGCAATAAAATAATTTCCCTGTGAAGTTTGGCAGACATCAGTGAAGAAATGGCTGGCTGAAAACTGTCAAAACTACCCTAGTTGAACACCTTGACTCATCTACTGTTCGTAAATACCGTATTGGCTCGGATATAGGCCGCCCCCGTATATAGGCCGCACCCTAAAAGTTTGGTGCTTTTTTAAAGAAAAAGTTTTTTTCTTTAAAAAAGCACCAAAAAAACATCCTGCCACTCTGTCTCCCCCCCCCCGAGATATGCTGCCACTGTCCCCCCCCCCCGAGATATGCTGCCACTGTCCTCCTCCCCCCCGAGATATGCTGCCACTGTCCTCCTCCCCCCCGAGATATGCTGCCACTGTCCTCCTCCCCCCTAGAGATATGCTGCCACTGTCCTCCTCCTCCCCCCCGAGATATGCTGCCACTGTCCCCCCCCCCCCCGAGATATGCTGCCACTCTGCCCCCCCCCCGACTTACCAGAGGAGACTCCCGGGTGTCTTGCGGGGCTGGCGGGGAACATCTACGCAATACGCGTACACAACTTCCGGTGCCGGCACTCAGCTGACACCCGGGAGTCTCCTCTGGTAAGTCTTGGGGCAGAGGTAAAACGCATCGTGCGGACGCTCACCGGCTGCGGCGATGCGGGTAAACAACCTCCGCAGCCGGTGACCATCCGCACGATGCGCTTAGACAACCTCCCGTGCCGGCAGGGGAGGCTGTCTGAGCGTATCGGGGAGTAGGATGCAGGTCCCCTGCACCGCTGCGGGGGATCTGTATCCTAACCCTGCCCGGCGCCCGGGACTGCATGTCCTGGGCGTCGGGCGCTAGACCCCGAATATAGGCCGCACCCCCACTTTAAAGACTTAAAGTGGGGGAAAAAAGTGCGGCCTATATTCGAGCCAATACGGTATATACTTTTATGGGGTAATTTACAGTGGGGGGCTTCCAAAATGTTCCAAATGGGATATGGGCCCAGGAAACCAATTTCTGAAAATTCCAAATTTGAAAACTAAAATGCGCATGTTCCAGTTTTGCCCTCATAGCTTCCTCAAAAAATGCATGAACCATGCATGTGAGGCCTTGTTGGAACCGGGGGATGTTGGTGAACACAATTTGGTGTTTTTTTTCTGCAGTTGCACATATTCTATACAAAATATAATATAAAATCTAAAGCAACATATGCAAAAAAACCAAAAAATATAAAAATACCTCAAAATTTGGCAGCAATTGGCGATAAAATCCCTGTTTCAAAAGTGTCAAAATGACCCTAGTTGTACACCTTGACTTATCTACTGTTCATAAACATAATTTTGGGGGGATAATCAGTATCTGTGACAACTATTGCAGTTATTAGACTACCATGCCAAATTTGAAAAAAATTACATTTCAAAAACGTGATGCATGCCTTGCAATATTTGCCCTATACTGGTCGAAATAGATAAAAATCCTGGCCATGTTGGATGGTTTCCAAATCAGGACAACTTAATGAATACATTTGGGATAATTTTTTCCCATTGGTTCAATGTGTGTACAATTTGTATGTATACAAAACTGTAAAAAATGCGTTTTTTTCATTTTTTCCCCACTTTTTCCAGTTTATTTCAAACAAAACAATGTACTACCCAGCTTAATATGTTTTCAAATGAAAGCCCTACTTGTGCTGAAAAAAACAATATATGATTTGTGTGGGTGCACCAATTGATAAGAGAGAAATTACAGTTGAAGAAAGACATGGCAAAAACACAAAAACGGCTCCGGTCCTTTAGCGACACCCTAGGTTAAAAATCCCGTCCTGAAGGGGTTAAAGTAGCGCCGGCCAGCCGCATCGACCGTTTAGTCCGGCCTTGGTGATTATCTCCCTGTAGCAATAATTTGTCCTGAAAAGCCCCAGTGAAGCACATTGTGCATTTAGAGACATAGTGACAGGAACTCGCTATATATATTTTAGGTAATTGCAGCCGAAACAAACATAGCAAATGAAGGGTTAATCAGCCTGTATGGACAATAGAACACGCTACAAACGACATGTCAAAGAATGGCAACTAAGTGCTTACATTTAATAGGTGGGAGTCTACATGAAGGAGAAATCCAGACGTGTTTAAATCATTATGAAAACGATAACCCAAATGCATTATTCTATATGCATTATATACAAAAATATAATGCTACTGCCCAAGGTATATATGTTATCAATACGTCCGCTCCACGGCAACCACGCTCTATAAAACGATGCCGGCACGAAAAGTGCTAGAACAGGATTATCCCATGATCCTAAATGAATAGGGGCGTCTCGTGTGACGTCAGTTAGGGACGCTTCACGTTCGTTCCCATGGCCAGTAGGCGGGCCTAGCTTAAGCCTTTGCCTGTGTCGCTTTTTCTTCCTGAAAGCCAATCAGGGATAATGGTTAGCAGTTGTTTTTTCCCCCAGCATGCTTAGCAGGGTGGTTTGAATGGCGCAGCCTTCTGTCAGGAAAAAGTGTCGGGAGCAAGGAAACTAACCTACTGGATTCGCTATTGGATAATTACCCCCTAGCCCCGCGGTGGGGCCATGAACCGGTAAGGAAGCTCCTCTGGCAGCGGGAAGCGTAACATCGTTTCGGGCACCGCTACCCTTCGTCACGGTGTCATATTCGGCTTTGTAGGCCGGATGGTGACTGTCTTCAGCAGACATCCTGTGTCTTGAAATGTTCATATTTGCTTTCCAATTTCGTATATGGTTTCCTCTCCATGTATGAACCTGCTTATTTTAACACATTGTATCAGGGCTATGCAGATGTACAATCAGGAAAGGCTAATGGATCTCAATATGTGTAGGGTAGAGGGGGAAGATGTGATAGGAACATTTAAATACTTAAAATGATTTAACAAAGTACAGGAGGTAAGTTTATTTCAAAGCTGGCGCAATGTTAGAACAAGATGCCATGATCTAAAACTGGGGAGGGTCAGAGGCTTAGATGTAAGGTAAGGAAGTTTTAAGGGAGTTAAACTATGCATGGGTGGACATAAAGCTACGCTGGATCAAAGGACTGATTAAGGTTTGAGTCTGCATCAGATAAATGGCAGACTAGATGGACAGAACGGTTCCTGTCTGCCAGACCGGACTGTGATGTAGAAATTAGTGTTAAGCCATGGAATGGAAAACTATGTATCTTTGGTGTATCTTCGCTTGTTTCATTTGACAAAACGCTTTGACAAAATTTATAGACTAATAAAATGTGGCAACATAAAAAAAAAAAATATTGTTTGCCTGATTAATGGATGGTGATCCATATTTTTTTTGACAGCTTGGAATTTATGGGCTTGACTTTAATTTAAGGGTTGGCCAAATCCGTGTACAAATAATAATTTTGATTGATGTAATTCATTAGACAAAGCAGTTTCCATAGAACAAAATGTGTTAAACATCCATTCAAAATGTAGCTGGCCTATAGACTTCCATATAGTATGAGTACAATCCCCATTGGCTTCAGGGAGGCAGTATAGAAAAACAGAATTATTTATTTTTTAATATTTTTGTAACAACATCTCAAGTTTACAAATGACACAGTAGTTGGGGATCTGAGCTCAGCCGCATTTTTTAAATAGCTCCACAGTATGGAGATAAAAAAAGATAAAAAGTATCTAGAAGGGAGTCCAAAAATAAAACAGTCGGAGCCTCTAGTAATAAATTATCATTTATAATCTTTTGGATTATAGAAGAATATCCTGAATATGTCCTTTGAGGTTACTCGTAAATTAAAACTCTATGCCTGCATACCTGCGTAAATATAGGCCATTTGCAGCTTTTCACTTCACAGTCTGAATTTTACGGTTTTTCTCCCTGTGCTGATGCACCGAGTGGTATGAATCTTTCACTCCCATGATTTCTCTCGTTTTATGTTCGGCAACATTCCTTAAGTACACTAACGCCCTATCAAAGTTACCCAGCAGGGACTACAGAGTCTGCTGTGCACATGGGTAGAAAGCTCTACCTTTGATTTCAATGTGAAATATGTGAACTGTTAAGCATGCATCTCAATGAGTTTTGGTTCACCAGCATATGAATGCAGATATGGGCATCTTCTTACAGATGCATTGTGGCTAAGTTGATGTACTTTTTCCAGCCTTAAAATCAAAATTGGTGTGTTCTTTATGGGCATGTGTTATTGATAAAGCTTGGTACATCCATGCGTAACTTAAATGTTATATTGTAAAATGCGTTGGTTTAAATCAAAAGTACCTGGTCATTAACAGCAACATTTAGTTTATACCTACTCTTAATCACTTGGTTTGACTGATGTATCCTGGTGAATGTTGATAGTGTGTCTTAACTCGTTAAAAATGGTTGGGTGTACTTTATCAATGTGTTGGATCTGTGGCTTTTACTTGCCAAATAATTATACACTTCATGCTAGTAAAACACACACATCTATTTTGCGGGGATTTCTGTGCTTTTTGCAGTGTGCAGACCCATGTTTGCATTTTTTTTACAATATATAGAAAATGACCCATTAGTCTTATTTTCTTACTCCTGTGTTTGAGTCCACTGAGGAATTACACATTTGTATTGTGCTCTAATATATGTCAGCCCGATATGCTCCCTTTGAGGTCCGTGGGGAATATACCGTATCTGCTAGGTTATAAAATGACCCTGATTATAAGATGTCCCCATAAGAAAAAAAGTTTTACTAGTAAATATTTACGTGTAATAAATTTTTCATATTTAATAAAAACTATGATTGAGAAAATGTTTTTTGGTTTTATTTCATTTTATTTGCCACTCTGCCCCCAGATATGCCTTAAACCCCCTATATGCCACTATGCCTCCCAGATATGCATTTCACCCCCTGAAATGCTACTCTGCCCCACAGATATGCCTTATACCTCCCTGATATGCTTTTAAACCCTCAATATGCCACTCTGCCCACAGAAATGCCTTTTAACCCTCAATATGCCACTCTGCCTACAGAAATGCCTTTTAAATCCCTAAATGCCACTCTGCATACAGAACTGCCTTTCAGCCCCTATATGTCACTCTGCGCCCCCCCCGACTTACCAATGTTTCCTCAGACTTGTCCCCCATGCTTAAGACTCCCTGGTGTGTAGTGGGGCAGCGGGTGGACGTCTGTGTGCTGTGCGTAGACAACCTCTGTTGCCTGTTAGTTCTGCCCGGGCTTCTATGACTGAGCACCGGAAGGCAGCAGCACTGTGGGGCATCTGGATCTTAGTCTTCTAGTCAGACCTCTATTTGAGGTCTGATTAGAAGACAACCTCGAAGATAAGACAAGGGAGCATTTTCTTTTCGAGCAAATACGGTAATTAATGGCTCACAAGTGGCACTTATGCAACATGGAGAACTTGCTTTAAAAAGTATACAAAACTTGCATCCTTCTATTGGGACACAGGATGCATTTTTCAGTCGGTTTCACATGCAGCATGGCCAGGTTAACAGCAGGTTTCCAGATTAAACAATAACTCTTCGTTATTGCTGTCAAACAGTTCAAGGAATTCACAGCTAGGACCCGGTCAGACGAAAGAGCAGGAGGAATGAGGAAATCGGGCAAGGAAACAGGGAATGTGTGCAACATAATATCATGCTCTTATCCTGATAAATTAACGTAAAGAAAACACTATAAATATATAAAATAATAAAGGAAACCATAACGAAAATGTCTTTGGCGCCTTTTTTTATTATTATTTAATTATTTATATTGCTTTTTTTTTTCTCTCGTTTGTTTTGTGCAGATTTTTTTGGGATTATGGCATCAGGAGCCAGTGATTCTAAGAAACGGGACCTGGAAGAAGGCTGTGGCAATGACTTTCCAAGGAAAAGAAACTTTCCTTCAGCCAAGCAGAACATGAAGGAGGTATTGGTGGGGGGTGTTTTTTTTTGTTTGTTTTTTTTTTTGTTTTTTTTTATGTATTCAGTAAACAGAACTATTTCCACCTGTATACATGACAGAAACTTGCGTATACAAGAAATATAAAATATATAGAAATGAAACACAGAATTTCCATATGCAGGGATTTGAGTATGAAACCGTTCTAAGGATTACAGCGGTTATACCATAGTGAAACTCAAGTATGTGTGTAAAATTTTGAAAAGTAAAGGAATAACCTGCTAAAAATCCATGGTATACTCTACTAACGTGAGTCTAGTGTGTTTATTATTGGGAGATAGGTGAAATCATTCATTTTTCATTGAAACATTTTTTAAATTGGTACATCTAGTCTGATATTGTAAGACCATCAAACTTTTGTTTTTTTAGCCCATTGTTACACGCAGGACAGTTTACACCCTTTGAAGGGGAACTCCCAGCATACTTTTCATTATCATCCTATGGTCGTAAGGATTACATATGCAACATGTTGCAAAAAGTGGCTTAAATAGTAACGTTATTGTTCATTTCTATGTGTCACCAAGTACCCACCTACCCGTGATGCCTCTATTTGTGAAGCTTGTTCTTGGTAGACTATTTGATATAGTGTAAGTCGTCTCCCCCCCCCCCCCCATTGTTCTCCCATTTTAAACTGAATAGTAAGAATAACAAAACCAAAATAACTTTCTTAAATCCTGCTGCCTGTAGTACAATCATCAGTTACACATTCACCAATTTAGGTGGCAGTAGACAGTATAATACTGTTTAGGCACACATGAGAAATTCCATTGCACAAACAAGGGAAAAAAATGCACATGCCCACAAGTATTACAACCTTTTTGGGCCCCTGTACACCCACTTTTGAGGGCTACAACGCCTATCACCTTGCGATCAGCATGACTGGGGGTGATGGGAGTTGTCCAAAGAAACTCATTGGGCCATTTACATACTAAAATAGAAATGCATAGCAACATTGTCCAAGTTCAATCTTGCTGTTGATCCAGGAGAAAGATGACCTCCTGTTATTTACACAGTCCAATTTAATAATCTGCTCAACAGGGGGTGTGACTGGTATTGTTCTTATATACCGTATTGGCTCGAATATAGGCCGCACTTCCCCCCCCCACTTTAAGTCTTTAAAGTGGGGGTGCGGCCTATATTCGGGGTCTAGCGCCCGACGCTCGGGACATGCAGCGCTGGGCAGGCAGCGGGGTTAGGATACAGATCCCCCGCAGCGGTGCAGGGGACCTGCATCCTACTCCCCGATACGCTCAGGCAGCCTCCCCTGCCAGCACTTCCCACGGGGAGGGGGGGTGCCGGCACGGGAGGTTGTCTAAGCGCATCGTGCGGACCGTCCGCACGATGTGTTTTACCTCTGTCCCCGTTTCCCCCCCCCCCCCCGATTTACCGGAGCAGACTCCCGGGTGTCTTGCGGGGCCGGCGTGGGAACATCTATGCAATACGCGTATACAACTTCCGGTGCCAGAAGACACCCGGGAGTCTGCTCCGGTAAGTCGGGGGGGCAGAGGAGGACAGTGGCAGCATATCTCGGGGGGGGGAGACAGTGGCAGCATATCTCGGGGGGGGGGGGGGGGGGGCAGTGGTAGCATATCTCGGGGAGGGAGGACAGTGGCAGCATATCTCTGGGGGGGGGGGGGACAGAGTGGTAGCATGTGTTTTTGGTGCTTTTTTAAAGAAAAAAAACTTTTTCTTTAAAAAAGCACCAAACTTTTAGGGGGCGGCCTATATCCGAGCCATTAATACGGTATGTATTTGTATAATACTATCGAAGACTCATTTTTACTAATTTCAACAAATAAAGCTTCTCTCGCCTTTCTACAAATTGTTCCATTTGTAGCCCACCTCTGCGTCCATGATGTCATTTTAAACGGGTGCCCAGATCTGCGCTGCATATTTGAGGTGGTGTCTTAATGTTGACTCACGGGAGAAAAAAATAACTTTACCTCTCTATAAATCAATACCCCCTTTTTTATACATGACAGTATGTTACTGGCGGTTGCAGCAGCTGATGGGAATGGAACACTGTGTGTCTACAGTTATTCCCAAGTCCTTTTTTTTATTTAATGTATAATTTTGAATGTGGAATGTAGTATTATATTTGTTTTTTTTACCAGTCAAATGGGCCAGTGGTGCTTAGATAGGAATCGTGTGTTTTTCTGATGGTAAAATCATGAACACTGACCTTGGCTGATGCAAAGGGGACCTGCATATCCCATAATTATGTTTTAGGGCTCTTTATGACCTCTGGGATATGATTTGCTTCTTGAGCAGTTTTGGATGGACTGCTGCTCTTGTTAAGGATTAATTGTTGTACCAAAGCTTGCGGTTTTTAAAATCATCGAGGAATAACCAGACAGACAAATTTACTTTCCTACTGTGAGAATTGTATTAAAGAAAACATGTGTTTGTTTGACAGGGCAAAAAATTGTCTTCAGAAGAGTTGGTTTGTGTTGGAAACAGGTAAGTTAAATATACCAGTATATTCCATGGCATGATTATTATTCTTACTATATGTGAAAGATTGAATTTGAACGGTATTATGTTTTTCCTAGTATTAAGTGTAACCGTAAGTCATGTATAAAATGTTGGGCTACTGTTTCAAACAGAAAACGATATTGTCTAAGGGTGCTTTTTTTTTTTTTTCTTTTTTTTAATTAACGCTAGAACACTGGTTGTGGCGCCTTCAATCAGCAGTCAAACGCTGTTTAACGTGATCTATTGCAAGAGAAAAGCCAGACAGCACACAGAAAGTCCTACGTATAGAAAGAAGCACCTCCCCAAAGGCTGGGGCAGTGACATGGCAAATAAGGAAAACGAGCTGGCAGCAGGAAACCTGCAGAACGAGCATCACACTGTGCTGAATTCTAGTGACTCCAGTTCTTCTCAGACAGAGGGACCCTCCTCAAAATATAGTGGTTTCTTCTCCGAGGTGAGGCTTTCCTTAGCATGGTGTCTCAGAAGGTACTGCGATGAGTTTGAATGAAGTAGAGTGATTTCTTCTATATAGAAAAGATATATATGGTATATTCTATCCATTGGCAATGAAAAAAACACTAAATTCCCTTCCTATTAAGGACTGTTATCTTGAAAAGGGGCTGAAAAGGTGAGTTATTTTTTTATTCTGTGTCCTGTGGTTTTAGTCCAAGTATGGAACTCTTTTCAAAACAATATATTATACGAAATATGTAAACCGTTTTCTCATACCATATCGTGTTTGTTATTTAACACGTTCTTATTTCACAACTAACAACTTTGGATAAGCAGCTACAAATCGAGAACACATTGAATCTGATAATTTACAAGCTAGGACAGCTGGACTAACACAAGCTTATTATTATGAACTATAAATGATGTTACAAGAGAGAATTGTTATGCATGTTTGGAAATATAAATTTAAGTACATCCAGTTAGTATTTATCTGCTTTTAGTAGTACTGCAGGATGTTTTTATATATGTATATTTTCAGGTTTCCAAAGATCATGAAACAATGGCCCAAGTCCTATTCAGCAGGAATCTTCGGCTTAATGTAGCACTCACTTTTTGGAGGAAGCGCAGTGTGAATGAGCTAGTAGCATACTTAGTCAGGTATTTTGTTTTGCCTTTATAAACAATTCCCTGAAAATCACCTTTTGAGCACTTGTAGAAGGTGACTGGTTTTGGCGGTTTTTGTCGTTAACTTTCATATTAAAAATGTTTGTTTTGCACTTTTGTGAGGGAAGGTCTATAAATATAACTGATTTATAACATCAATCCTCTTTTTTGAGTATTGCCTTCTTAATCCAACTTTAAAACTAAATAACTCTTGGCGTTATCTATCCTATATAATTTGATTTTGTTTTCTTTATGTGAAGGGATGGCAAAGGGTTAATTAGGCTTAAAACAACCCAAAAGAAACTAAATGAAAAAATAGTTTAAAGCTAGTAGAAACATCCTTGCAACTAATTAGCGTATGAAGCTCCAAGGACATCAGAAAATGTTTTGTATGATACAAAGTGCCATTCTAGTAGTCCTTGAAATTGTACCTCGGGTGTTGCAAAAGATTCTGCGCATGCTCTGCAGGAGCTCCACTGATCAGAAACAAGATGACTGCTGTAAGTCTTGTTGTTGTGCGTGCGTGGTCTTTTTTTAACATCTACCCATGGCAAAGAGGAAAAGAAGATGAGGGAGCAACTCCACAGCAAGTAAGAAAACCAGACCAAAAGCTAGGTAAAAAAAGGCTATTTAAGTTTAAAAAAAAAAACAAAAAAAACTGGGCAACTTTCAAATGTGAAAGAACTGCAGCAAATAATGAAAAGCAAACAATAAAATTAGTAAAATAAGAACTGTATTTTGGGAAATAAAACAAGTACAATTATAATGAAATTCAATCAATTTAGTCCAAAATAAGTTAATTAAGGTTAAAGAACCATTAATAAGAAAATACATTAAACAGTTAAGTCAGGGCTTGACAAATTTGTTGTGAATCTAGGCGCCAGCAAAAAAAGTTAGGAGCCAGGATTTTTTTAAAACTAACAGTTGGTCAGGAGTGATCTGATCATCATCAGCCCACTTACTAAACTCACAGCATTTGACCTGGAAGCAAATGCAAATGTGTTCAGCAACATCTCATGGGTACAGTGAAACCGCTCATGCATGGGTTTGTCGGGTTGTTTGGCAAATAAAAGGCTGCTTTTTGGGAAATGAGCAATTGATTTTCAACTTGGAATTTTGACATGTGGTCCCCATGTCCTATTTGGGACATCTTTGAAGCCAGTCAATTACATTTACTCACTCAAACCATATATGTTTGAAAGACTCCCCAGGGTATTTCAAAGGCTTGTATTTAAACTCTTCCCATGTACTAAATCTACCACTAGCCTTTGTCAATGTTTGTGGTAGTATCTTTTTGTGTTTATTTTTTGCAAACATACTTCAGTTATGAATTTACAGCTCCTGGTATAGGTCGCTACCAAACACACCAATATGAATTCCACAATATCTCCTGAGTACAGTGATATACTACCCATACATGGGTTTGTTGGGTAGCGTGGGTGATAAAAAGCAACAATTTAATGTTGGGTAATTTGGATTGGGTGAAATTAAGTAACTTGGGGATATGCAGTTTCCTATGTTCAGGGGAGAAATAAAAAAAAAAACAGAATTACAAAGAATAAGTGAAAACCTGAAGAACAAAAAAGTTGCTCCTAAAACTGTCAAAATGCCACTAGTGAAATAACCCGGGTGTCTGAGAAAAAGGGATGTTCCACATGAACAGAGACATATTAAAAAATACATAAATTGCATCTGGCCTGTCATGTAAAAAAGCTTAGATTTTTCTTTTTAATTTTTACCTTTTTACTTACCTTGGTTAAATCCTCTGGTCTTATCATTCTCACCACTGATCAATGGCAGGAAAGCTCTACAATTTAAATTGATAAAAACACTTAAACACCCTAAAACAAATCCCCCTTGAGCATAAAATACAGTGCTGCATAGAGTAATGTGAATTTAGCAATAACACTTATTTGTAATCTGATATTGACAATAAATGGTGGGGGTATCCTTTTGACCTGTAATGTAAGCCACAAATGTGATGGATTGTGCTTGGAGGATCAATCACTCAGATTCTATTCTGTTCTGTTTCAACAGAATGCAAGACTTGGGGGTTGTAGCGGATTGTCTGCCAGTCCTAACAAACAGGTATTTTTTTTTTCTTATGCAAATGTAATACAGATTCATTGCTAAATGTAAATAGGGCTAACCTTCTTTTTTTTTTTTTTTTTTTTTTTTTTATGTTTTTGTTTCGTTTTTTGTAGATTACAAGAAGATAATGCTTCGGTCTCAGCTGGCTGCTGTGTGGATCTCTTACCACTGGTTAAATCGCTGCTTAAAAGCAAATATGAAGAGTAAGTTACCTAAAACCTACTATTTCTCTTATTCACAAGAACTATGTTTCTTATGAATATTACATCCAGATCCATACAAAGCTAAGTTTGTGCCATAAACCGTCCAAGTTTCCTCTAGTCATATTTTGGTATTAATACGATATATAAACTATAATGCCTAGAATATTTATCAATTGTTATAGACTAATAGAAAAAAAAAACTACAAGCCTCATCTGATGTAAACATTCAGTAGCCTGGACAAATATCAAGAACCCATGACATACAATTTCTCCTCTAAATCTTCCAGCAAATATTTCACACTAACTGCAGCATCTCTTGACTTTTTACAGAATTAAAAATATTTCTAGGAATTACTCTTTAAGCAGTTGTGTGCCTCTTCTAAACCCCCCTGAAGGCCTACATTCAGCAAGTTGTAGCAATACTGTTAAATCACAGATACAGAGCCATATTACCGTATTTGCTCGATTAGAAGACGAGGCTCTTCTGGATCTCCTGGATCCTCCTGTGTATGCCCCCCCAACTTACCGGTGCTTAGTCCGAGCAGCGTGTAGAGCTCTACATGAATCGCGTAGAGCTCTACACGCTGCCCGGACTAAGCACCGGGGGACTCAGAAGCACCGGTAAGTTTGGAGGAGGGATGGGGAGCAGGGCCGGACTGGGACTGAAAAGCAGCCCTGGAAAAATTTGGAGACCAGCCCCATATAGTTTATCTCACGGTGAAGCTCTTATACCCACACGCACCCCTTATACACACCCGAGTCACACTATGTGCAATTCTTTTTATCTCATTATTTGTATTAAAATGCCAGAAAGCAAAAGTGTTAAAAGGCCCTAATAAATTAAATACATTACACATAATAGGATCAAAACATTTACTACTGCGAACATTGTTAGATGAAAGAGTTCCATTTTATTTAGTGGAACAAAACACTGATCACATTATTCTTCATGATATTCTGGTAAGAAACTTTTATTTCTTTATTAATTCATGTAGACTATTTTTTTCCATATTTAATAAAAGCTATGATTGAGACATATTTGGTTTTTATTTCCTTTCATTTGACAACCTACCCCCGAGTTATGCACCTCTGCCCCCAGGCTTGCCACTCTGCCCCCCTGATATGCCTTCTAACCCCCTATATGCCACTCTGCCTCCAGAAATGCCTTATACCCCCTATATGCCACTCTGTCCCATGATATGCCTTCTAACCCCCTATATGCCACTCTGCCATATAGGGGGTTAAAAGGCATATCATGGGGCACTCTGCCTCCAGAAAAGCCTTATGCCCCACTATATGCCACTCTGCCTCCCTGATATGCTTTATACCCTCTCTTTATACCCTCACTCTGCATCCAGAAATGCCTTATACCCCTATATGCCACTCTGTCCCATGATATGCCTTCTAACCCCCTATATGCCACTCTGCCATATAGGGGGTTAAAAGGCATATCATGGGACAGAGTGGCATATAGGGGGGTATAAGGCATTTCTGGAGGCAGAGTGGCATAAAGGGGGTTAAAAGGCATATCATGGGGCACTCTGCCTACAGAAAAGCCTTATGCCCCCTATATGCCCCTCTGCCCCATGACATCCCTTTTAACTCCCTTTATGCCACTCTGCCTCCAGATATGCCGTTGACCCCCTATATGTCACTCTGCATCCAAAAATGCCTTATACCCCTATATGCCACTCTGGCATATAGGGGGTTAAAAGGCATATCATGGGGCAGAGTGGCATATAGGGGGGTATAAGGCATTTCTGGAGGCAGAGTTGCATAAAGGGGGTTAAAAGGCATATCATGGGGCACTCTGCCTCCAGAAAAGCCTTATACCCCCCTATATGCCACTCTGCCTCCCTGATATGCCTTCTAACCCCCTATATGCCACTCTGCCATATAGGAGGTTAAAAGGCATATCATGGGACATTTTTGTTTACTTTATATGGCAAGCCGATCCAGCTTGCCATATTAAATAAAAAATAATATATGCCACTCTGTCCCATGATATGCCTTCTAACCCCCTATATGCCACTCTGCCATATAGGGGGTTAAAAGGCATATCATGGGACAGAGTGGCATATAGGGGGTATAAGGCATTTCTGGAGGCAGAGTGGCATGAAGGGGGTTAAAAGGCATATCATGGGGCACTCTGCCTCCAGAAAAGCCTTATGCCCCCTATATGCCACTCTGCCTCCCCGATATGCTTTATACCCTCCTATATGCTCCTCTGCCCCATGATATACCTTTTAACCCCCTTTATCCCACTCTGCCTCCAGATATGCCTTTTGACCCCCTATATGTCACTCTGCATCCAGAAATGCCTTATACCCCCCTATATGCAACTCTGGCATATAGGGGGTTAAAAGGCATATCATGGGACAGAGTGGCATATAGGGGGGTATAAGGCATTTCTGGAGGCAGAGTGGCATATAGGGGGACACACTTACATACACACACATGCCGATTTTTTTTTTTTTGTTTTTTTTGTTTTTTTTGTTTTTAACAAATACAAAAAACATTATACAGTACAAAAAATACATTATTTTACTCGCCTTCTACTTCTCTTGACTTCCTGGTAGCTGCACACTGTTCTCCTCTATGCTGACAGGATGCCACTGACCTGACATCCGGTGCTGCAGCAGTCTGAGTGCGAGGGGGCGGAGCTTCCACCTCACGCTGCTCCCATCACTATGCAGCCATCAGACTGCTGGGAATGTAATCTAAACAGCCGGTGCGTGCTGATGCCGCCGGCCGGAGCTACTTTAACACTTTTTTTTTAATTTATATGGTAAGCTGGATCGGCTTGCCATATAAAGTAAAAAAAAAAAAGTATTAAAGCAGAGCCGGCCGGCGGCATCAGCACGCACCGGGCGTTCAGATTACATTCCCAGCAATCTGATGGCCGCATAGTGATGGGAGCAGCGTGAGGGGTGAAAGGTCAGTGCGAGGGGGCGGAGCTTTCACCCCTCACACTGCTCCCATCACTAGACGGCCATCGCACACGGCTGCTGGGTGCTGATGCCGGCCGGCCGCATCAGCACCCAGCGGCCGCTTTGATTAGATTTCGGGAAGCCTGGGGGGCAATTGCCCCCCTGCCCAGCCCGCCCCTGGCACCGAGGGAGGCGTTCATTGCCATTTGCAGCCGCTCAGCGGCTGTCTTCATGGTAAGTCTGCCGGCCGCCCAGCCCACGGACCTTCCGGCCCACCGGGAAATTTCCCGGTATCCCGGTGGGCCAGTCCGGCCCTGATGGGGAGGGAGTGTTAAATGGGGGGCATAAGGCATTTCTGGAGGCAGGGTGCTCTGTGAAATGCCTTTTAACCCCCATTAATGCCACTTTGCCACCAGAAATGCCTTTTAACCCTCTATACGCCACTCTGCCTCCTGAAATGCCCTATACCTCCCTATATGCCACTCTGCCCCATAATATGCCTTTTAACCCCCTAAATGCCAGAGTGGCATATAGGGGTATAAGGCAATTCTGGAGGCAACATAGGGGGTTAAAAGTCATATCATGGGGCACAGTGGCATAAATGGGGTATAAGGCATTTCTGGGGCAGAGTGGCCAGCCTGGGGGCAGATGTGCATAACTGGGGGGGGGGGGGCAGGTTGAAAAAAAAAAAAAAGGAAATAAAAACAAAATATTTTTCTCAATCGTAGCTTTTATTAACAAACAATTGTTCACATAGTTTACATGAATTAACATTTACTGGTAAAACTTTTTTCCTATAGGGTCGTCTTATATTCAGGCTTTTTCTTTTTTTTTCCATAAATGAATATTCAGATTGAGGGGGGGGGGCGTCTTATAATGGAGCAAATACGGTATAATTCACAAAACTCTGGGAGAGTGGCCTTTTAACTTTATTTCAACTTAATGTGAACAATGGCAGAAAACACACACGCTGACTTTACACTCAGTGACTTTACACTTTGCTCACATATTACAAGGTGATATGCTTTTCTGTGTGACTTGAATCATGTTTTCCCCTGGTTGAAGCCTCCAGCTTACGTGATGGTACTGCCTCTGTGTTGCTTGCTTTTAGAAGGCGGTCTTCAAGGTCATGTGGGAAACAGCAGTCTCTAGCTTAATAACAAACCCTGAAGCTGCCTTATATACCACCCTCCATTGGCACTGTGTTGATGTAAAATTGGCCTAACAATACATTTAGATAATGCTGTCAAGGTAGCATTACATTATTACAGGAAATATATGAGCCATTCCTTAAGTGCATGGTAAAGAAAAGTGGAACAAACTAGTGCCCTTCAAGACCTTGTCCATACTTCCAAGGTGAATGTGATTGATGGAGTTCTTGCATTAAGTGTTGCCGAGATCCATATAGTTAAATAATGAGAAGCAAGTGGCTGAGGTTAGATTTTTTTTTTTTTTTTGGTTTTTATCCTGAGCATACTCCTCCAAACCTGCTTTTTCCCCATTTAAAAAAAAAAAAACGTTTTGGGGAAAAAAAACGTAGCTCGGTACCTTTAGTGTAATATGTTCCCTTTTTCAAATACCGTTATATTCATGTGAAAGTGTGAAACATATTTTCTGTAGGGAAAGCAAGCAGTGGCAGTAGCAGTGATAATATTAAGATTCCGTTTTTTTTTTTTGTTTTTTTTTCTTTTCTCAGATATGTAATAGTTGGTCTAAATTGGCTGCAGGCTATTGTAAAGAGGTGGTGGACGCAGTTAATCTCAAACTCCGACAATTCATCAGATGAGTAAGTGCATTGTTTCTCTTGACTTGCTAAACTCGGGCACTGATGTATTAGCTGGATTATTGTTACAAAATAATAATCTGTGCAGGCGTACAATTATTGTGTTAATGCCAAGCGATTGGTTTAAAAATATGCATTAACTTTTTTTTCTTCAAATAAAATGTTTTACACAGTCTGTTCCTAACCAGGAGCATATATTGTTCAGCATCTTCACACACATTATTCCTGATAGATTATGGCAAAGGTAGCAGATGATTGTTCTCTATCCACTGGATTACAACACACGGTTCTCTGCTGCTTTTAGCCAGGGTGGCTGACTACCTTGAGTACTGCAGTCATAGAGCTATCTGATCAATACCCTGGACTAGGGTTGATTATTGAAACCACCATAATAGACAGCCAGGGTCTGACATCTCTCCTGTTTTGAAGGAAAGATGAAGCAAAAGCACACTTTTTAATAATTTTTGGCCACTTATTTAAAAGTGTCCTTGCTTAACTGCAGATAGCCTCTCAAAAGAAAGGACTTTTGGTGTAAGGGTTATGTTAAAAAATTTTGTTTGGTTCACTTTAATCGCCAGTTTCTATCACACTAATTAGGTTTCAGTAATGTCCTACATCCTGACGACTTTTTTTTGGGGGGGGGGGATTGTGACATAGATTTAGAAGTGTTAATTGGTTTATATCCATTGTAGTCTTGCTAAACATGTCAAATTATATATATTTTAGAAATTTTCTCATCCTAAAACACCAGCTGAGTGGCATATGGAAGCAGGAAAGCCATCTTACATCATTTCCTGGTTATACTGGCAAAATAGCAAAGGTAAATTATTGAAAAATACCCGATTGCTTTATAACCCACATTCAACTTTCATTTACATTTATTTAATGCTTATTTTTTTAACGATTTTGGATAAATGCATTGCGTGCTTAAAATGATTTGCCTATAAGTTCCCAAAATAAAACATGAGAAACCATGTCAGCTGATATGCTGAATGTGAGTTCAGAGTTTTGATATTTTACCACTCCAGAAGTGTGTTACTATACAATTGAATATACATTAACCCTGTCATGTTTATTGACACTTGATTTTCAGGTAAAGAATTTGCTTAACTCCTTAATGACAAGTTTCTTTCTCATAGTACATTTTGGGATGTACAAAGGCTCTCCTTTAGATACCATTATTTTTACATTGTAGCAGAGTGTCATTTCTTTAGTGTTGTCACATGAAAATATATATTTACAAAAATGTGAGGGGTGTACTCACTTTTATGATACTGTATTTGTTTTATATATATGTATAGCTATCAGATCACAAGTTTAAGCCACTGACATTGATCAAGGGAGGCAGATCAATAATCGGTAACTTAAAATGTAATTAAAAAAAAAAAAAATTATCTTAAACTTAGATGAACCCTCTCTCTCTTTCTAGGGCAGGGTCATCCAGGGGCTGCCATAATGATCAGGTCACTCCTGTTTGCCAGGAGTGATCTGATCATCATCAGCCCACTTTTGCTGCAGCTCTAGTCACGGCAGTTGACCTGGAAGCACCCTTGACTTCCAGGTCAGTGCTGTTACTTTTCATTCTTTTTTTTTTAAGCATTGACTGATATTTAGTCCCCACAGGCTTGTTGCAGCAGCAGAACCCAATACAAAACGGGTATTGACCCCTAAAATGCAGCGATCGTGGCATTGATGGGGTTAACACTGCATTGTCGCTCTAATGGGGCGATTAGGCAGCAGGGGAATGTTTTGGCTGGTCCCCACTAGTATGGGGACCCAAGCAACAATAGACTATCTCGGCTTTATTCATTGAGGGAGCCGCTGACTTAAAGTCTATGGAGTAAAGAACTTCATTAAACAACTCCTAAAGCAGCAGCTCTTCTCTGGAAGAAAACTATTTTACCTCAGACTTCCATCTTCCCGCTCACTTTTTCATAATTTATGCTACTTTGTAAAGACTTTTGACCATTTTTATTTAGCTTGTAACTTTTATTGAAAGTATTATTGAAGAAATGACTTTTCAACACCAAGACTGACAAGCATTTATAATCCCTAAAATCTCTCATAAGCAAGGCTTGTTTCATGTTTGGCAGGATGTTCATTAAATGAAACGCATATAAAGTGTGGTGGGGTTTTTCATCTTTTTTTATGTTTGTTTTTTTTCTCTCTACTAGGATTTGGATGGCTATTTGGTGCAGCTCCGCTGATATGATTCTTCAATACTATTTAATTTAATACATAAGAAAACGTACTGTTTTTGCAGCATATGCTTTTGAAGTCTGTAATGGACCCTCTTTCACAAGAACCATGTAACAAAACCACTAAAGCATCAAGGAGGATATTATTTTCACATGTCAGTAATGAATCCACAAAGTTGACTACCTGCTTCATATTGAAGTAGTGATACCTTCATAGCTGATCTACCTGAAACTCCTGAACTTAGAAGGCTAGTCGCATCTTCCTCCGAGGACAGCAGGAACATGTCCTATTACATTTTCACTGGGATTACATTCTGTAGATAACTATTTTCAGAGCAAACTGCACTTCCAAATGCCTAGGAGTCCTTACAGAACTCTGTGCCTCCAACTTGATGGTACATTTTAACATGGGAACTGGACATTGTGGCTATTTCCTCATTGTGTTATATTATTTGAAGCATAATATTAAAGGCATTTTTGCAATAGAATGGAAATAGATTGTGTTTTTTTCTAAATTAGTTATAACATTGTTTGGTCTTTATGAATGCTTTTAAATATGCTTACTACATAGCTGTGATACCTCTGTATTGACCCGGATGAAGGCAAGTTTTACAGGTTGGGATTAATAGGACATATTACATCATAGAAAAATGACATGCCTATTCCTCTACTGTTAACTTATTTGCTACCCTTTATTCTCGTGTGGAACCACTTCAGATTTGGTTTGTGACTTCACAGCTTTCAATGTCATCTTCACAGTGACCACTGTTGAACACCTTGACAGCCTTAGGATATACTATTACTTCCTATAAAACTTGGCTGCAGTGTTTGGTAGGACAAAGTGGTATATCCTAAAGTTGTTTTTTTTTTTTTAATTGGTGCGGAGATTCTATGCCATTGCACAGAAGATCAAGCCTTGTCTCTCAGTGTTTTTGATGTCTGAACTTCCGTTGGAGAGCTGTAAAAAAAGGGATGAAAAAAGTAAAACAAAAATATGTGGAAAAACAGAGTGTGTTTTGGTGCCGAAGAACAGAAAGTAACGACAACAACAAAATCAGTGTTGAGGGCATTGAATTCCTTTGGTCATGAATGTATAGTGATGTTCTGAAGCATAGATGCAAAACAAACTTGGGAAATTTCTTTCTGCATCCAGTTTTTTCTAACAGGTATATTTAACATACATGAGTTTTCTGTGTACCCTTCTACAACTGTATTTTAATTAGGACCAGCTATTTAGCGCTTAAATTCGAACAAGAATGTTTGTTTCCGTCCCTAAAACAGATTTTTTTTGTTCCATCTAAGCCCTTAACTTAACATTTTGGGACTGATCTTCTTGCCTTCCCATTACCTTTACTCCTATACCTTAGTACATTATGACTTTTAAGTAATTGATGGCCAAGGTTGTTTCATACGCTAAAAGATTTTAAACCTTATTTCTCTGTTTCACAATGATTCCAGTTTATTCACCTGGAAGTATCCACCCATGTATATATCTTTTGTGTAACCAGGAAATGTATGCCTTCCCTTTTTAGATCTTGTTACGCAAGATTGTTAAATGAGTGAACTCCTTTACAGATTTCTCATGTATCTCACTGAAAACATAAACATACATTTTCATGGTGGTTATGGAACAATGGGCAGACTAGATGGGCTGAATTTTTCTTATGTAATACTCTGTTCTGAATCTGTTGATCTTGTTTTTAGATTCGGAATAGCTTTCTTCCTATACCGTACATTTTTCAATCCCGTCTTATTACTAAATTACATCTAACCATCTGACACCTCTGACATAGTTTTAGACTATGGCCTTTGTTCTAAAATGTCTTGTCCATTGAAATAAACTCCCTTGTGTGTTTTGTTAAAGTATGTAAATGTTTCTATCACGTTTCCTCTTTTTCTTATTTCCTCCTAGCTATACGTATCGAGTTCCCTTGGTATTTCCTGATGATAATCCTTATCCTGCATTATATTAGCCCTCCTGACCATCTCTGCTATTTCCTCATGGATGTCACAATGCTACCTGAAACTTAATCTTTCTAAAACTGAACTCATTATCTTCCCTTCCTCCATCTCCACTCCACTACCCGAATTCTCCATAACCATTAACAACACGACTATCTCTCCTACTAACCAGGCCCGATTCCTTGGGGTCATCCTTGATTCAAACCTCGCCTTCATCCCTCACATTCAGCCCCTCACCAGATCCTGCCGCTTGCACCTAAAAAACATCTCTTGTAGCCACCCATTCCTCACCCCAGAATCCACAAAAACTCTGGTTCATTCACTTATCATTTCCCGTCTTGACTACTGCAACGCTCTTCTGGTTAGCACTCCACTGTCTCGACTCTCTCCTCTACAGTCTGTCCTAAATGCTGCTGCTAGACAGCTCATCTTCTGCTTCCCCATTCTGAAACCCTCCACTAGCTCCCAATTACCTTTAGAATTAAATTAAAACTCCTGGTACTGACATATAAGGCCTTCCATTATACTGTTCCTCCATACATTTCTAACCTCATTACCAAATACTCTCCTGCACGATCCCTAAGTTCTTCCCATGGGCTAAGGCTCTCCTCCTCACTTATCACCTCTTCCTTTTCCCATCTACAAGATTTCACTCGAGATGCCCCATATGTCTGGAATCTACTCCCAACGAGCCTTCAGCATTCACCCTCCCTCCCGACATTCAAGAAACACCTCAAACCCACTTCTTCAGAGAAGCCGCACCATCTTAGCTGCTAGAAGTTCCTTATCATTGATACAACCACCACACTACCTCTCACCCTTTCTCTGTGCCTTACGTTTGTTAATTGGCTCCACCCATGGAGGGAACTTCATTGGCATTTTAAAAAGCGTTGAAATGCCCCTAGTCAAATACTTCAGCAGTTTAGTTTTCTAGTTTTTAGTCCCAATATATAAATTTTTAACAACTCTAGTTTGGAATGCATGCGCACTTCATTAATATTTAGTCTTGTAACTACCAAAATGGATGTAAAACCATGCATATGAGCTGTTTCCAAAATCAGGACAAATTCCATATTTGCTCGATTATAAGACAAGCAAATGCTCTGAAAAATACTCCTCGTCTTATATTCAAGGCCGTCAAATAGAGAGCTAACTATAAGAGTGGAATAATGGGGATTAAAAGGCATATCATGGGGGCAGAGTGGCATAATGGGGGTTAAAAGGCATATCTGGGGGGCTTTTTGTAGGTGAAAGTGTTTCCCATGTTTAGATTTTTTTATTCCATACAAAAGAATGGTTTATATAGAATTATTATTTCAAATGAAATCCTTACTTGTGCTGAAAAAATAAAAATACATATATCATCTGTGGGAGTAAACTAAATGAGTTAGTTGAAAATCACAAAAATTTCTCTGATTTGTTTGCAAAATAACCCGGTCCTTAACAGGTTAAAGATAAATGACGAGTTATATGAATGAGCGCAAATATTTAGCTGACTGTCTAAATAAATTTACATTTTTACAGAGGAAAACTAAGGGACCTCAGTTAGAAATGTGAAACACATAAACATATAAAATTTCTCCAAGTCCAAGTAGTCCAATTCTAATTTCAGTAAGGCATTTAAGACTGACCCTAATAGAAGTTCACTAGGTTGGGGGTGAGGTCCATATAAATCATTCAAGCGGTACAACTTGTGAGCCTCATTTGTCTTTTCAGGCTCCAACCACTGGTGAGTCCTAGCCTTTAGCCCAGGGAAATATGCCATCAAAAGAAAGCTCTCAATAATAATAAATAAAATCCTATTCACATGCAGTAGTAAAGGATGTACAATGATAGACTTGCTGCTAGTTATACAGCAAAAATATCTTTTGGGTCTTATATGACATCACATTCTAATTATATAGACATTAATGTGGAGTTGCTCTGTCCTTTGCAGCTATAACAGCTTCCACTCTTCTGGGAAGACTTACCACAAAATGTTTGCATGTGGGAATTCATCCAGTAGCGCATTTGTGAGGTCAGACACTGATGTTGGATCAGAAGGCCTGGCTCGCAATCTCCCTTCCAGTTCATCCCAAAAGTATTCAAGGGGGTTGAGGACAAGGCTCTGTGCAGACCAGTCAAGTTCTCCCACACCAAACTCGTTTTGCCATGTCTGTGGATTTGCTTTGTGCACCGGGGCACAGTCATGCTGGAAAAGAAAAGGGGCTTCTACAAACTGTTCCCAAAGTTGAAAGCATGGCATTGTCCAGAATGTCTTGGTATGCTGAAGTATTAAGATTTACCTCAGCTGGAATTAAGGGGCCCACCCCAAACACTAAACAAACATCCCCACCAAACTCTATAGTTAGTAGAATGCAATCAGGCAGGGAAAGTTTTCCAGGCATCTGCCAAACCAGACTCGCACATCAGGTTGACAGAGATGTGTGATTCGTGGACTCATCTTTGTTGAATCACCTCACTCTTATCACATCATGCTGGGGGCTTGTCCAATAGTTGTGCTCCCTCTTTCAAAGAATAAAACCCCAAAACAGACTAGTAATGAAGAGAGCCTATATAAGAGCAGAGCGGGCAGGGGATCTGTTCATTTTACTGTGACAGCTTTATATGACACTGCTGTGCTACATGTGAACATTTTACAGAGTGAGATTCTTCTGTGTGAGACTTGGTGAGCCTAAGCCTGCTATTTCTCACATTTCTCAATATTCATGCAAACGCTATCAAAATCCATGTCTATGGACCAGAAGGGTCATTAGAGACTTGTCACATTTTAAATAGATAAAATACCATGAACTTAACCCTCAACCAGATATACGGTAAATCTTTGTGCTTACTTATCACAAAATTACATACAAATAATCAAAAATAATAATTCATGGGCTCAATGAGTATTCCCAAAAGTAGAAAAAAATATAGATTAACCTCAAAAATATATGAAGGTGTAGTAATCAAACTCCAATCATATGGATAAACATTAAAAGAAAAAAAAAAGAAATGCATAGTGCAGAAATGTAAAATATCAGAATAGTGCTCTTCAAAGGCAATAGGGTATTTTTCTTTTTCAATTTTCTCTGGTAAATGCGGAAGATAGCAGAAACCATATAGGTCATTATGAATGTAGTAAAGGTTTATTATGTATACTTATAAAAAAAAATATATAAATACTTTACATTTAAAACCTGTAGAAGATCCAGGCAGGAAAATAGACCAAAATAAGTAGAGAAATTAAAGCTCCCCTAAATATTAATAAAGTCCCCAAAATAAAAATAAAATAATCAGGGTTGCCAGGAGGAAGCCCAAAAGGGCGAAACGCGTTAGACATTTACTGAGCTGATTAATTTGATTAATCATTCGATAATGTAAGATACTACTTCTATATAATAAATTAGAATACTTACCTTTACAATTATTTTGGTTTGGTTCTTCACATTCCCCAAGCATACAAAGGAAGAAGACCCATATCACTGCTTTTTGAGGAGCCGTTTGATACTACTTACCTTTTATATGAGTGCAATATTTTAAGACATGACATTAATATGTTGAACTTCTACACTATATATTTTTATGTTGGACATCATACGCAAAGAAGATCCACATCACAGTTTTTGAAGAGCCTTTCATCAAACAAGTATATATGTGGGTGTAATACATAAAGACATTTGTCATTTTTTATTTAAAACTGCTAAACTATATATTTTTGTTCTCTACTTTTTATGTTTAAAATCCTCTGGATACTGGTCAAAGAATGATGCTTTAACAACACTTATTTTGAGGAACCTCTTTTTTAACAAATGTATACACTGGAGTTGCAACATTCCTATGTGAATGTGGAATTAGATTTGCAGTTTGAGCAAAAATAACATCATTGTTAAAAATATTTTTAGAGGGTATCATGATACTGCTGATTTGGCCACTCCTAATATTCATGCTCCGTCTCTGATGGATTTTTTTTGCAGTCTAAGGATGGCCTGTTTCGCTTGCATTGAGAGCTCCTTTGACTGCATGTTGTGGGTTCACGACAGCTTCCAAATGCAAATGCGTCAATCAACTCCAGACCTTTTACCTGCTTAATCGAAGAAATAAAGGAATAGCCCACACCTGTCCATGAAACAGCTTTTGAAGCAATTGGCCAATTTATTTTGATACCTTGAAAAATTGGGAGCTATATATTAAAGAGCTGTAATTCCTAACCTTTCCTCCAATTTGGATGTGAACACCTATATATATATATATATATATATATATATATATATATACATATATATACATATACACACACACTGATCAGCAATAACATTATGACCACCCACCTAATATTGTATAGGCCCCCTTTTGCAGCCTAAACAGCCCTTACCTGTCGAGGCATGGACTCCACTAGACCACTGAAGGGGTGCTGTGGTATCTGGCACCAAGACGCTAGCAGATCCTTTAAGTCCTGTAAATTGTGAGGTGAGGCCTTAATGGATCGGCTTTGTTTGTCCAGCACATGCCTCAGATGCAGGATTGGATTGAGATCTGGGGAAAGGGCCAAGTCAACACCTTGAATTCATTGTTGTGTTCCTCAAACTATTCCTGAACCATTTTGCTTTGTGGCAGGGCGCATTATCCTGTTGGAAGAGGCAAATGTCATCATGGAATAACACGTCCACGAAACGGTGCACACTGTCTGCAACAATGTTTATGTAGGTGGTAGGTGTCAAAGTAAAATCCACATGAATGGCAGGACCCAATGTTTCCTAACAGAGCATTGCTCAAAGTATCTTGCCTTGTTCCCATGGTGCATCCTGGTGCCATGTGTTCTCCAGGTAAACAACACACACGCACCTGGCCATCCACGTGATGTAAAAGAAAAGGCGATTCATCAGACCAGGCCACCTTCTTCCTTTGCTCCATGGTCCAGTTCTTATGCTCACATGCTCATTGCAGGCACTTTCATCAGCGGAAAGTGATCAGCATGAGTACCCTAACTGGTCTGTTGCTACACAACAAATTGGGATGCACTGTGTGTTGACACCTTTCTATCAGAACCTGCATTAACTTTTTTTTTTAGCAATTTGAGCTAGAGTAGCTTTTCTGTTGGATTTGATTACACGGACCAGCCTTTGACCCCCAGATGCATCAATAAGCCTTGGCCGTCCATGATGCTGCTGCTGGCTCATTGCTTTTCCTTCCTTGGGCCACTTGCTGCCTAATATATCCTACCCATCGACAGGTGCCACTATAATATTATCACTGTTATTCACTTTAGCTGTCAGCGGTCTAAATGTTATGGCTGATCAGTGTGTATATATATATATATATATATATATATATTATATATATATATATATGCACACACTAGCATGATAGATATATATCATATATATAGATTATACATACACATACACACAAACATGGTGGTAATTGGAGGTTGGTTCATACATCATTGACAGATTATTTCTATGTTATTCACATAGATAATACCTTTCTAAACTATGAAAACCATGGGGGGGGGGGAGTTTAAGTTAATTCAAACACTTTCCTCATCTGTATTTATTTCATGAAGGGAGAGTTGTGGTTTCATTTCCCTCACTTTACTATTCATCCTGATGGGCCAAACAGCAAGTTTCTTCAGGAAGATAGGGTGAGGCAGCTCTGTGTAAAACATAGATGGGTGAGGAGACTTTGAAGAGCTCACCGTTTTAATTCAACCATGTGCTTCTTGTAGTTAGACCATCAAAGCCAAACCTTACCTCTTTTGCAAACTTCTCCTTTTGTGAATAAGCCCCTCTGTCACTTCTACTCTCCCCTTCATCCAACTCCCTATCTAGATATATGTATCTCTCTCAGAGACGTAGGGGGAAAAAAAATAGACTTCAAGGTTGGTGGGAGCGGGGTACTTTTAACTCAGTTCATAACAAGGAAAGACATACATTACAGATAGCATGTTAACAAGCTTGAGGATTAAAAAAAAGACTGACCAAATGCATAAAATAAGCCATAATGCTCACCGTGTCTATTTTATATCTACGAAGAGATTCTTGCTCCAAAATTAATTTATATTTCTACTGTCAGCTTACCAAAAATCGGATACAAGATTAGACCACATTACAAGGATAAAATAAGTCTTTATTTATAGTTTTATAGTAAAGGTGACTAGTAACTTTGATATGTCTGTTGGGCTGTACAATATAGCCATGGTCTCCAGTGGGTAGAAATGAGAATAAAAATAATTAAATATTTGTTGGTTATATTAAGATTAATAGAAAATAAAAATCTTGTGATTAGCTGCATTTTCCTCTGTAACAACTAGAAATGGTATAAATAGTAGTTAATTTGTTGTCATGTTGTGCAAATCCTTTTTTAATTAATCCACCCATGAACGCGACCCTGATTGTATCTTGGAAAACACCCTGCAATCCATTAGAAAACCATTTCACACAATATTAAGTTTGCTTCTCTATTAAGACAAAAAGGTATACTCCCCCACTCAAGAAGAAAAATAATAAATTACAAGCATATCGCTATAATATGTGCATCAAGCTTTTTTTCACATCTGGTTTGTTTTACTAATATAGAAATGTAAAAATTTCAGTATCCATTTGAAAAGCCACATTGATTGAAAGAGACTAGCAGAGTATCTGAATTAAGATGGCTCCCTTTTTTAATGAAGCATAGAGAAGAGGTTTAAAAGAAGCAAACAGCTGTTGTGTCATAAGTAGCCTTAGGTTAAGATCTAAAGCATTCCATATATATATTAAAAAAAATGTGCCAAGCTAAGCTCAGTCCAAATGCCTTTTGTGTGGAGAAACATATCTGCTTTAAACATTCCAGTTTCCATCTAACAAGACAACACAGTATACATTGTGAAAATAACAGTACGCAAGTATTATTAAAGACAACAATGCTCTACTTAATCCACTAATTCCTTTCCTGTACAAGAGGAAAGTCAAGTTATTTTTCTGTTTACCACACTAATAGCATTTAAATTATTGGATCCTTGAAAACTGCATTTTGAAGAAGGTTGCTGGTTTTTGTAGTTGAGGGCAAATTTCATTTGGCAAGTACATACAATTAACAAAAAAAAAAAAAAAAAAAAAGATTACAAATCTGTCAAATCACAGCCAACTCGATAAGTAGGCAGTCAGATAAAGTGACTGCTGCAACATGTAGCTACATCATCTCGGTGTACGAAAAGGCTGTGGGGGACCCTTTTATTACATGTTGCACACACTATTTTATGAGCATGTCAACTGAATGCATGAATGAAGAAGAAAAACAAATTTCCTCATGGAATCTTTCACATCTCACATAAGGATTAATTCAAAATATAATTTAAAGTAAGTGGGAATGTAAAATTATAATGTTGTAATAGATAAATGTAGATTTGAGCCCAAAGGTTCACATCAAAGTAAAGCACCAACTATGTACCTTTTTGAAACCTCTTGTGGCACAGTCAATTTTTCAAACTGAAATTCAGTTAGAAGTATTACAAAAAAGCAATAAACGTGCAACTACATGAGGTTTTTTTTTCTCTATATAGGCTTCCATAACCCGCATCATTCACTGTGTTTGTTACTATACATAGAGCAGCTAAACTGTAGTCATAGGTGCTGGGGTATAGCAAGCAACTTGCACAGTTTCTCTTTTTTGTACTTCTACTGATTTAAGATGATATTGCCGTTATGTTAAATAAGAAGTGAAAAATGGGGTGTGAGTAAGTCAACAAAAAATATTCAGTCCATGAGCCTAGTGAAACTGTAAACTAACAGAAGTTCTTAAAGCTGATGGATAGGGTCTAATTTTGAACTATGTTGTGGGTGAATAAGTCAAACTTGGTACAGGATGTTTGTTTATTGCTGGATCCTTAGCTTGCTTCCATTCGTAGCTTCTTTCTGCTTTGGGGTTCCTCGGGCTCTGATTCAGAACTAGAGTCAGAACCACCATCAAAGGCAGAAATGGTGCTGCCCTTGGGATTTGTGTAGAGACTGCTGTCAGAGGAAGAGTAGTTGGTCTGCAGCTGAGAGCTTGATCTTGCTTTCTCCAGTGCACGAACTGTCCATGGCAAAAACCAAAAGAGAACAACAAGAATGTCAGTACAGTTACATTCTAGTATGCACAACAAAAGTAGTTACAATGTCTCTATAAAGCTTTTAAGACTCGCTACAAACTCAGGTAATAACTTTCAGAAACTTTAGTGAATAAAGTGAACAAGAGAGAAGTGAAATAATGTCACGGAATGATTACTTAATAAAAACCTATTTAAAATCACAAAAAAAATAAGAATGAGCTAAATAATTACATTATATATCTAAGTAAAGAAGGGATGGTATATACCACCACAAAACAAAAGGAAAAAAAAAAAAAAAAAAAAAGATTTTGAATACCATATTTGCTTGATCATAAGACTAGGTTTTTTTCCCCCAGAGCAAATGCTCTGAAAAATACCCCTTGTCTTATATTCGAGGTCATCTTCTAACCAGACCTCAAACAGAGGTCTGACTACAAGACTAAGATCCAGATCCCCCGCAGCGCTGCAGTGGACCTGGATCCTCCTCTCTGGCAGCCGGCGGAGGTCTGTGCAATGCGCACAGATAACCTCCTCTGCTGCCGGCACTTCCTCTGGAGCTTCTATGACGGAGCACCGGCATCACATGACCATCCGGTTCTCCACAGACAACCTCCGCTACTGCCAGCACTTCCGCCAGGGCCTCTATGGTTGAGCACTGGTCATGTGACGCCGGCGCCCAGTCTTCCCCGGCAGAAGTACTGGCCAGCAGCAGCGGAGGTCTGCATTGCACTAGACACCAGGGAGTGCATGGGGGGTTCAATGGTTTTTGGATGCAGAGTGGCATATAGGGGGTTAAAAGTCATATCAGGGAGGCAGAGTGGAATACAGGGGGTTAAAAATGCATGTCAGGGAGGCAGAGTGGCATATATGGGTGTATAAGGCATATCTGGGGCAGAGTGGCAAATAGGGGGGTTAAAAGGCATGTCAGGGAGGCAGAGTGGCATATATGGGTGTATAAGGCATATCTGGGGCAGAGTGGCAAATAGGGGGGTTAAAAGGCATGTCAGGGAGGCAGAGTAGCATATAGGGGTCGTCTTACAATTGAGCAAATACGGTAATAGCAAAGGGATATAAGGCACCTCTGCATAGCAATTTAATCATGTAGTCACTGAAAATAGCCGTAAATATATATATATATATAGCCGTAATGTGCTATGGAATGATACTTTTGTTATTGGACAATACAATACTTCATTCAACATGGGAAGCCTGAAGCCACAATTTAGTACAACTAATCCTTGAAATAAGTATTATAGCGTAAACACCACAATACCTTAACTTTTCCACTAAATGATTTCAGGGCCTAATATTAGACCCTGCTGCCCATATATATTAATATTAGCCCCAGTTGCCGATATATATATTAATATAAGACCCTGTTGCCGATAGCAGGTATAGATCAACACGTTAACACACAAACCCAGCTTTGCATGTATAGATCAATTGAAATTCACTTGTGATCTCAGCACTGAAGGTATATATCAAATAAACAGAATCAGATATACAAATCCTGTATTTGCAGGTATACAATAATAATATATGAAACGTAGCATTGCAGGTATAGATCAAATAAATACATGGAAACAGCACTGCAGGTATTAATCAACTGAACAAGACATACAAACCCTGTATTTGCAAGTTTACATTAATAATGTATGGAAACATAGCATAGCAGATATGGATCTACAGAATAACACACAAACCCAGCTTTGCAGGTACAGATCAATTGGAATTCACATAAAAACACGGCATTAAAAAGGTATATTTAAAACCCCCTAAATTACAGGCATAGATCACAGGTTGCACACCCCAAAGTCAGCCCTGGTGTCCACACTGCCCACATAGAACCTGGCCAGCACCCAGATAACACACATACGATTTGCCAGCTTTGTCCCCAAATAGCCCAGCACAAGTCAACTTTGTCCCCAAACAGCTGGCCTGTGCCATCTGTCTCATATACACGCTGCCTGTGCCATCTTGGTCCCCAAGGCTCAAACATCCTGCTAGTGCCATCTTTGCCCTTCCACAATTATCATTCAGACAATTCATCCACACATGAACTCATGCTCTCCCTCATTCAGACAACCCATCCACATATTAACTCATGCTCTCCCTCATTCAGACAATTCATCCATATATTAACTCATGCTCTCCCTCATTCAGACAATGCATCTCACTCATTCACACTTTACGTCAATTCAATATTCTTACTACCCTCTTTCTCACTATGTACCCCCACTCCCTCCCTCATCACTTTCTACACCCACTCCCTCATCTCTTTCTACCCCTTCTGCCTCCCTTATCACTTTCTAACCCCTCTCCCCCTTTGTAGTTCATTCACCTGCGGCCGGAGAACGAGGCTTCCGTCTTCCTGCTCTGCCACGGCGCCCGCTGCTTCACTGCTGGGCGCCAGATATGAAGTCATATACCGGTGCTCAGCATGAAACACCGGCACCGGAGGTAGAGGCTTCGTGGAGGAGACTGAGGAGGCCCGAGCGGTTGCTAGACGCCCCTCTCTCTCCTCCACGTCAAAAAAACCCCAAAAAAACGTTTGAGGCTGCCCTGGACTTAAAGTCCCAGTGCGGGACTGTTCTGGGCAATCCGTTGGGTGGTTCCAAATTCGGAGGGGGGGGGGGGGCAACGAATAACCTATTGCCCCCCCTTTCCCTCTGTAGCGACGCCACTGGAGGGCAGTATTAAGATACCTACTGCCATTAGCACAATACAATGTGAGACAATCACACATCTAATCACCTTGTTGTTCTAATAAAGCATTCTGTCTTTTCAGGTCATCGATATCTTGCTGGTGTGTATGATTTTTCCTCCTCATATACTGAATGTACTCTGTAGCTTTGTCCAGTATTTGAGCTCTTGATGCCTTAGAAAGAAAACATCTTATTAAACACGAAAATAAAGAATGTTGGCTTTTAAATTTATATGTAAGAGACTAGCAATTTTTTCTTTACTGTTAACCATTTTTTTTTTTTACACAAAGTTTCCCTGCTTTGAATACGGGGTGACCGCTCTAAAAAGCGTTCACAACTGCCACTGCGAGAGATTTAGCCACGAACAAGATGGCGGTGGGTACTCCAAGAGGGTCTATATATATATATAAAATAATTTGAGACCAAGTCCTTAAATTAGTGTTAACAGTAAATTTACCTGTAGCGACCAGTGTCAGGCAGCTGCTGCTAAGGCAAATAAAATCATGGGGTGCATCAAAAGGGGCATAGATGCCCACGACAAGGAAATAATTCTACCACTGTACAAGTCACTAGTCAGACCACACATGGAATACTGTGTACAGTACTGGGCACCAGTGTACAAGAAAGATATAGTGGAGCTGGAGAGTGTTCAAAGACGGGCAACCAGAGTAATAAGGGGAATGGGAGGACTACAGTACCCAGAAAGATTATTAGAATTAGGGTTATTTAGTTTGGAAAAAAGACGGCTTAGGGGGGATTTAATAACTATGTATAAATATATAAGGGGACAGTACAGAGATCACTCCCAGGACCTATTTATACCCAGGACTGTATCTATAACAAGGGGACATCCTCTACGGTTGGAGGAAAGAAGGTTTCTACACCAGCACAGACGGGGGTTCTTTACAGTAAGAGCGGTGAGATTATGGAACTCTCTGCCAGAGGAAGTGGTTATGGCAAACTCAATAAAAGAGTTCAAAAGGAGCCTGGACGTGTTTCTTGAAAGCAATAATATTACAAGTTATGGATATTAGATTAATAGGGACAGAACGTTGATCCAGGGATTTATTCTGATTGCCATATTTGGAGTCGGGAAGGAATTTTCCCCCTGGTATGGGGCAATTGGCATCTGCTTCATAAGGGTTTTTTTGCCTTCCTCTGGATCAACACAGTAGGGACACAATATGTATATAGGTTGAACTTGATGGACTTTGGTCTTTTTTTCAACCTTATGAACTATGTTACTATGTTACTATGTAGTGCTATATCTTCAAACAATTCTCGCATGGCAAGAGTTAAAATACTGGCATGTTAAATGCCCATGGGGTGTCTACTTTTTTAAAAAAATGTATGATTTGACAGGGTAAATTGAATTGGCCGGGTTCAACAATGTCCCAATTAACAAAGGGGGCAGGATGACCACGTGTCAAATTTCCAATTTGAAAAATGCACACATCCCAAATGTGGCCTTTTAGCCTCCAAACAACCAGAGAAAACCCATGCTATCACTGTACTAAGGAGATGTTATTGAACACATATTGGGGTTTTGTGTGACAGTGACCTATACCAGGACCTGTAAATTCATACCTGAATAAAATGTGTGAAAAAAACGCAAAAAAAAAAAAGGACTACCACAAAGTTTGACAAAGACTGGTGGTAGAATTAGGCCATGGAAACTAGCATCTGAAATACCCTGGGGTGTCTAGTCTTCAAAAATATATGGTTTAAAAGGGTAAATGGCGTCGCCCGGCTTCAAAGATACCTGAAATAGCAAAAGACTACTTGTACCTACTGCCCCCTGTAACATGCAGAAATAAAAGCAAAAAAAACCAAAACCCAAAACATTGTGTATTTCTAAATTCAGGACAAATATTAGAATCTACTTAGCAGGTATTTTCATTAGTTTTTATAGATGAGTAAAAGATTTTTCTACTATTATAGTATTTAAAGAAAAAAAAAACAACAATATATAACTTGTGTGGGTTCAGTAAACGGGAAAGAAGAAAATCACAGCTAAACACGAGCACCGCAGAAATGTTAAAACAGCCCTTGTCACAAAGGGGTTAATAAGTGCAATTTCTGACTCTTCTGGCCATAGTGCCCTGAAGCGAGAACAGGCCAGATTTGCTGTCCATTAGAGCACGCCTCTGTATTTTTTTAACGATACTGGTGCATCCAAACAGACACCTTGCCTTACCTTTCATGGACATACAGGTAAGTCCATATAGTCACAAAGGGGTAACGTCGCTCTAATAAGTATACTAAACTAGAGGATGTAGGGATTAGAAAAGTGAAAGCTACACAGGAACAAAAATGAATACTAAATATAAGGACAGTAGCAAAGTAAATGGCAGAGGTGACAGGGGGGAGCACATTTTATGACAGCGGACCTACCTTTTCACCTTGCAGTGAAGGTACAGAGTCTCTCAGACTGTGGAAGCTGTCTTTGATGTGATCTCTCCTCTTACGCTCCAGTGCGTTGTGATGAGCTCTTTTGTCTGCCTGTAAACAATAAAAACACATCATACGCATGCATCTGGTGCAGCTAATGCAAAGCCTTCATAACACTCTCCAAGAAGTGCGGTTTTTTGCAATATATAATGAAGCAACAATATAAAAAGAAAAGAAAAAAAGCCTGTATGATGTTAAGGGTGTGCGAACGTGAACATATTTTCTACGTTTATCTTGTGTCTACATGAACAAAGCAAAGTTTTTCTTTTAACACCGAGTCAAACACGTTTGAAACATGCATTTTTTTTATTTTTATGCAACAAATAAATCATGGAGATATATTTCTGAAAGACAAAAAATTACATATGAAGCTCCAAAGCCTCCTGAATAGCACAATACCACATGTGTGTTATAACACAATTACATGGTCACAACATTCCTCCAAATCATGGGTGAGCAAAGTGATTACAAGCCAAGAAATATGCACACCTTGTGATTTGCAAAAGATAACTATGCTCACCAGGATAACCCCCACAATATATATATACCAGGGCTTGACAAATTTGTTGTGAATCTAGGCGCCAGCTAAAAAAGTTAGGAGCCAGGATTTTTTTTTTAAACTAACAGTTGGTTAGGAGTGATCTGATCATTATCAGCCCACTTACTAAACTCACAGCATTTGACCTGGAAGCACCCTGGACACCCTGGTCAGTGCTGGTTTTTGTTGTTGTTTTTTTTTTTAATTATTATTATTATTAAATTTTTTTTAACGCTTTCAATGCCGATGTTCCGTTGGACACAGCATGGACTGATATTTAGTCCCCACAAGCTTGTGGGGACAAATGTTAACCCCTGCAATGCCACGAATGTGTTATACACAACTGTGGAATTGAAGGGGTTAATGCTGCACTGTCACTCTCATGGAGCGATCAGGCAGCAGGGGGGTGTTGGGGCTGGCCTCCACACTCATGTGGAGACCAAAGAACCCTCTCCCCCTGTCCCTGAAGCTGCCTCTGACAGCTGAGACGCAATTGCTGGTCTATAGACCAGCCATTGCAGGGGGGAGTCTCTGATGACTGCTGTAGGCTTCCATGCCTACAGGAATCATCAAAGGGCTTGTGGGGGGCTCGTTTTTGCTGTTGCTGGTCTGCCTGGGCTTCCCCAGAGCCCCTTACATTGAAGGGGTTAACGCTGCACTTTCGCTCTCATGGAGCGATCAGGCAGCAGGGGGTTGTTGTGTCAGGTCCCCAATCAACCCCCTTTCCTGAAGCTGCCTGTGGCAGCTGAAAACGCGATTGCAGGTTTTCCCGCAATCGCGGTTTCAGCCTACAGAATCACTCCATGGGAGTGATCTCATGCTCGGGGGCGGGCTCAGAGTGGCTGTGCTGTCTGCCCAGACTCCTGGGCAGACAGCAGCAGCAGCAGCAGCAGGCCCCCCCCCCCCCCCGCGATCACAGGTAGACAAACACCTAGGCGCCAGGACAAAATTCTGAGTCGCCATGGCAACCTGGGATTTGTCGAGCCCTGATATATACACATATATACATACATATGCGTATACATTCCCTAAAAGCACGCCTCTTAAATATTTTAAAGACACCTCATTTATGTTTCTAGGTCGTTCATAGTAACCAAGTATCCTTCAAGAACAATAGATTTTGGACATCCCCCCAATCTGTTTTATGTTTCAGACATATCTTAGGATGGATGCAGTACCCTGGCCTACCTGGAACATGGTATTAGCAGATGACCTCACTTGGAGTATTGTGTACAGTACTGGAGACCGTATCTCCAGAAGGATATAGATATGTTGGAGAAAGTTCAGAAAAGGGCTACTAAAATGGTTCATGGATAACAGGATTAAAATGCGACAGGGGGGGTTTAAAGGTAACATCAGGAAATATTACTTTACGGAAAGGGTAGTGGTAGATGTTAATACAGTAAAGGCATTTAAGCAAGCATGGGATAGGCATAAAGCCAAGCTAGATATAGGATAAGGCCAGGTACTAAAGAAAGCACTCAGAAGTCAGGCAGACTGGATGGGCCGAATGGTTCTTATCTGCCGTCACTTTCTATGTTTTCATGAGAGAACAAAAAAAATTGCCCTTTTCTCGAGAGCACATAGATACCACGTGTAGTGAATTATTATTACATGCTCACGACATACCCCAAAACCATAAGTGTGGAAAGCAGTTTTGTACCCAAGAAATTTGCACCTAATGATTTGGGGGTAATAACTGCTAAACACCCCCATAAACTTATATATATAGTAAAAGTTCACCCCTTGAAGATTTCTAATACGCCCCACTTACAATTCTAAGAGGCCAGCAGCAAATCACATATCTAATGGGAACATAGAATTTCTTTCTCTACCTTCTTCCATATCAAAAGAATCTACTACTTTTCCTGAGCACGTAGATACTACATGTATGTGAGCATCACACAAGAGACTCACAAGTCCCGAGTGTACAAAGTGGTGTAAATTTTGTAACGGTTGAGCCAGGATATGGCGTCATAACCCGGCGCTCAGTCCGCACCAGTGGCGTACATAGTAGGGGCATCAGTCCGGGTGCCACTCGCCATGCTCTGTTCCAACCCCCCTGACCTAAAATTTTGGACTGGCCCAGGGAGGCAGGAACAGAGCATGATTAAATAAAGGTCACATGATCCCACGGCTAAAGCGAGGCTGCTTGCACATATAATGAAAAGGAGGAGCTAATGGGGACAAAGGGAAGCCAAAAAAATAAGGAGACTTTATTACTATTATTCTTTTATACAGCGCCATCAAATTCCGTAGCACTGTACAATTGAGAGAAATAGGATGAGAGAGAGAGAGAGAGAGAGAAAGAAAGACAAGGATAGTGGGGAAGATGAAAAGATACATAACATTTGAGATACAGTTGTGTTCATATGAGACCATTTGTGATCACATAGTGGTTTGGCTCTTTTTTAACAAATGATAACAGATACCACCCAAATGGCCCGATCAAAAGTTTATATACCCTTCAATGTACGGCCGTGTTACACGGTGACACACACAGGTTAAATGCCAATTAAAGGTTAATCTCTTGATACCAAGCTAATGTCAAGTAGACCAAGAAAGATTTCAGCCACAACTGCCAGAATAATTGTATAGGATACAAAGAAAAACCAACAGGTAACTTCAGGAGAAATACAGGCTGCTCTGGAAAAAAAGACAGTGTGATTGTTTCAAGGAGTACAACACTTGGAAAAAAAAAATTAGCTGCATGGTCGAGTTGCCAGACCAAAGCCTTTGCTGTGCCAATGCCACAAAAAAGCCTGGTTACAATATGCCCAACAACACCTTGACACGCCTCACAGCTTCTGGCACATCACAACCATTAGCACTATGTTTGGAGAGGGGTCAACAAGGTCTATAGCAAAAAGAATACCATCCCCACTGTGAAGCATGGAGGCAGCTCCCAGATGGGTTTGGGGGGACTCTAAAGGCACAGGGAATCTTGTGAAAATCGATGGCAAGATGAATGCAGGATGGTATCAGAAAATACTGGCAGAGAATATGCATTCTTCCGCACAAAAGATTTGCACGGGACTAGGGCTGAAACAACTAATCAATAAAATCGATAATGAAAATCGTTGTCAACGATTTTCATCAAATCGATTTTTATCGATTATAAAAATTATAATCCGACCTCAAACAGAGATCGGATTATAACACTAGAATCCAGATCCCCCACAACGCTGCAGGGGACCTGGATTCCCCTCACTGTCGGCCGGTCTCTCACTTCCGTCTCTCTCCCCCTCCCATACACCCCTCTGACTCCTCCCCCCCTCCCATACATCACTCTGCCTCTCTACTCGGCTCCGTTACTGACTTCATAGAAGCCTCAGCGTAAGTGAAGGGCAGTAATGGAGGCTGTCTGTGCGCATCATTTAGACCCCCACCGGCTGACAGAGAATCATCCTCTCTGTCAGCCAGTGGGGGTCTGCATCGCACAGACAGCCTGTTACTCACCTTCACTTACGCTGAGGCTTCTATGAAGCTGCAGTGAAAGTTCCTGTGAGTAACGGAGCCGGGTAGAGAGGCAGAGCGGTGTATGGGAGGGGGGAGGAGTCAGAGGGGTGTATGGGAGCCACCCTCCCATACACCACTCTGGCTCCTCCCCCTCCCATACAGCACTCTGCCTCTCCACCCGGCTCCCTGGTGTCCTGTGAACCTCCGTGGCTGACAGGAGGCAGAGTGGAGTATGGGAGGGGGGAGGAGGCAGAGTGGAGTATGGGAGGGGGAGGAGCCAAAGTGATGTATGGGAGGGGGAGGAGGCAGAGTGGTGTATGGGAGGGGGAGGAGGCAGAGTGGAGTATGGGGGGGCAAAGTGGTATATGGGAGGGGGAGGAGGCAAAGTGATGTATGGGAGGGGGGAGGAGACAGAGTGGAGTATGGGAGGGGGAGGAGCCAAAGTGATGTATGGGAGGGGGAGGAGCCAGAGTGGTGTATGGGAGGGGGAGGAGCCAGAGTTATAGTGGTGTATGGGGGGTATTATGAATTTCAGGGCATATAGGGGGTATAAGGCATTTCGATATTAGGCATATCAGGGGGGCATAAAACATATCTGGGGTAAAAGGTATATCAGGGGGCTCAGTGGCATATAGGGGGTATAAGGCATATCGATATTAGGCATATCAGGGGGGCATAAAACATATCTGGGGGTAAAAGGTATATCAGGGGGCTCAGTTGCATATAAGAGGTATAAGGCATATATGGGGGCAGAGTGGCAAGCTGGGGGTCAGATGTGCATAACCGGGGGCAGTTTGGTAAATAAAAAAAATTTAAACAAGGCTTTTTTCTCATAGTTTTTATTAAATATGAAAAATAGTTAACATATGAATTAATATTTACTAATAACTTTGTATTAAAACCTAGTTTGAGAAACACTGTTTGGGTTCTTGTAGCTTTTATTATTATGTCAGTAAAACAAGAAGGTGAATAGAGAGGCCATTGTGTAAATTGTACGTTTTTTATTACATTATTTTAAATTGAAAAAAAAAAGTATTTTTTTTATCCGATTAATCGAAAAAAATAATCGGCCAACTAATTGATTATTAAAATAATCGTTAGTTGCAGCCCTACATGGGAGGCTCTTGGACTTTCCAGCACAATTACTCTAAGCACAAGGCCAAGATGACCCTTAAGTTGTTACAGCAGAAAAAGGTGAAGGTTCTGGAGCGGCCATCACAGTCCGCTGACCTTTATATCATCGAGCCAATCTGAGATCTCAAATGCGCAGCTGATGCAAGACGACCAAAGACTTTACATGATCTGGAGGCATTTTGCCATGATGAATGGGCAGCTATACCGCCTGCAAGAATTTGGGGACTCATAGACAACTTGGGCAACAGAAGCATCCCTTGGGTACTACAGTAAGAGGTGCATCACTACTGGGTAGATCAGGGGGGACATCACTGAGTCAAATGAGGCATGTCCTCCTCTAAAGTCCCTTCTCCCATTCTTAATGCATCCTTTTTGAATCCCCCTCCCTGTCATGATGATCACACTGAAGAAACCAAGGATGCCCCCTGTCATTGTAGTAAGGTTGAATGGATGATTACGATATATTAAATATAAAATAAATTGAAAAAGCTATGATATATGGGACATAAATAAAGTGATAAGGAATAATTTGTGTGATTGCCACCTCCATTCTTGATGCAACTTTAGGGGATCCCATCCCTTTTTGATGGGCTCTCAAACTAAGGGTGGATCATTAAAAGTCTTAAAATGACTATAAAATATAGGGCTATAATACTTGATAGGGGCTTTAAGGCCCCCCAATATTCATCTTGAATTAAGCCCCTACCAGCTAAGGATGCATAATGAATTAAGGCGGGAACCTAAAAACAGCTATTAAGTATGAGGCTACAATACATAAGCCTACGTGTAGCCTTTTAAGGTACCACTTTAATTCATGTTGTATCTTAGAAAATGCATGATGAATTAAGGACAGGAGCATAAAAAGGCTAATGTATTGTAGCCCAATACTTGATGGGCCCACCTTAATTCACACTCCACCTTCAGAGTGCATCATGAATTAAGGGGGAGCGTACAAAGGCTATAAAGTGTGGGGCTACAAAATAATATCTTATAGCCTTAAGTTTCCCCTTAATTTATGATGCATGCTTTAAGGGTGCATCATGAACTAAGGAGGGAACCTTTTGTTTCTAATGTAAGGTAGGAGGCTACTACCACCTTAACAGCTGTGGAGATGCAGCAGATGGTAAGAGGAAGTGGAGGTTGCACGTTTCTCGGGGGACCACATTAATGACGGACTGCACGGAACACAGGAGAGGTAAATATCTAAGCTCTGATTTTAGGTTGCAGCCCTAATTTAAAGATTAGGAGGAAAACGTGTGTGCCTATAATCGGGACAATACAAAATGTGTAGTGCGCGCAGCAACCACTCCCAAAGCCGACTGCAAATTATAAAATCTGCTGTGGCCGCTAGCCCCGGATCTTTTGTAGACGTAGCAACACCACTGCCTTTACATATCGAATCCACTAGAGATATCCCTTCAAAAATGATTTTACTGCTTTCATCTGGGATACAAAAAGTCACATACATAAAATAGGACCTCTACCTATATAAAAGTGGTCTCATACAAATGGCAAATTGGGTAAATACCGGATCAAACTGAATTGTAAGACTTAAAACCGTCTTTATAAAGAAGGCTAGAAATAGCGACTGGCCTGTAGTTGCCTAGATATTCACATACTACTCCATGGCTAGATCCTTGTCAGTTTTCTGTCACTGTAGCCGAAGCCTCAGTTTTGGATTTAACCTGGAGTGTTTGACACCTAAGGGATCAAAGACGGGCTTACTGACAGGAAGGTCTCTGACTGTCATCTAGCTAGGATTGGGAGTAGACATCCCAGCCATGCCTACTGTAAATGGGATGGTTGACAACCAATGAAGTGCACGTTCTCTGCCCTTCTAACTGTGGGCACTGTGCATACCAGCTCTAGCACACTCTTAATCTTGGGGTTTAGGGCTTTTGATTTTCTGGATTTAGAGAGCACACCTAGAGTCAAAATGAGCTTCTTGCACAGGCAAATGCACAGTAAAATGGTAGATGTACGTAGCCCTCACAATTAGGGATCATGTAAGGCAGCTGCACAACGGACTCACAACTAATCATATAATTAGAAGATTTTTGCACCGGAGGATGCCAATACTCTTGAATCACCTGCCAAACGTGGGAGGTCATGTAGATCAAGTACCAAGTAGCTGTTCCACAACCCATATAGGAAGTGTGACACTAATGCAAACACAAACGGTCATGGACATTATCAGTCACAATAAGTCTATCAACCAAAAAGTCCCCACAATAACAGGCAGAAAGGAGGAGAAAAGACAATACAGATGCCGAAGAAACAGGTGCCTGGCTGTGACAGTTTGTAAAGATGTATTCCTGTGTTCACTGAATGCTGTAACTCACTCCATTGATTCAAACAAGTACATCCTACCTTTTGTGCTTTCTATACTAGATGATGCTCTTTTTCTGCCATACCTAATCCAGCACTACACTAGCAGTTCCCTGAAAGTATTATTTCTATAGAATTTTGCCTTATTTGCTAGGAAAACTCATACATCTTATTTGACACAGAAGAAGGGATTGATAGACCACTGCCATAAAGGAAAATCTTCTTGTTTAAGTGGTACATAGACCTTTAAAGGTCTTCTAGACTAAAATATGTTTCGGCCTCTGGCTATCGTGGTTGGGAACGTGGAGCCTCTTGCTATGCAAAAGTCATTAAACATTTAAAACAAAAAAAAAATGAAGAGGCACTGGTCAACCATCTCCTATATTTGAGATCACTGCCATTTTATTGGCATATTGACTTGGACATTTAAAAAGTTTTGTTGAAAAACACACTTTTCATATTGTGTATGTTAAATCAGATTACTATTAACCACTTGGTGGTTATTCCCAGTCTTTTTCTTCTCCTATTGATACCCCAGTTATTTTATGTTCAAGAGCATAATACTGAGAATATAATAGTATCTGTTTTATTATATGCTTTTTCATTAGTTTTGAAAACTAAAGCTCACCCGACTCAATTATTAGACAGCAACTACATTCTGTGAGAATCTGTACACTACTTAAAATGGATGGACAATAGGGTCCACAGTCAATATATTACACATTACATATACATTGTCCTATCGTGTGTGTGTGTGTGTACGTACGTGTGTGTACGTGTGTGTACGTGTGTGTGTGTGTGTGTGTACACACACATCCACCTGCGCACGCTCCCCGACTGCCTTCTGTTTATGGTGTGTGCACCATTGCAATAGAGTGGGAAGGATTAGGAGTGCGCGTGCCTGCACCACAGCAGCCATGTAATTTATATGCCCCCAGAGATAACAGCGACAGTGGTGGGATTTAAGATGATACATAACATTTTACCCATACACTTGCTAGCTAACGACAGGTGCACCTTGATTCAGGGTTCCAATAAATGTCAGGCGTTTATGATTTAGGTTGTCTAATATTACAAAATGTGTATTGTACTGGTGCTTTATTGAGCAAAACCTTTGTTTGACACACCACACACATCCATTTATCAGTTGTAACTAAAAAAGCAATATATATTTTAGGAAAATTAGCAAATTCTAGTTTTTATGTTTGTTGGAAACCCTGTTACAATGCACAAGCGAATACAGAATGATTTCTGTTAAAAAGCTGACTTTGGTTATTCATTGTAATTTGTTTCCTGAAGACAGTTTACAGGAATATAATAAAGGAAGCTAAACACTCAAAACTGACCCTGGCAGATCAATAAAAGTGAGAAAATACCCTGGCACTGAATGGGTGTAACTCACTATAATTACTTACGAAAGATTTACAGACACAGTTATAAAAAACAATGCAGAATGTCCAGAGCCTAGAAGATAAACTCGTACATGGGCTTCGAGTAAATAACTGGTCAATAGCTAATTCACAAAAATAATGGCAAGAATTGTAGGATCTTTTATAGTGTTGGTTGTATATGCTATAAAAGCACAGTATTTACAATTACACCTGCTGCTGACCAAGTAGATTAAATCGAAAGTTCCCAAATCATAGATGGAGTTAGCACGCAATATGACAGAAAGGGGGGCATATATATTCTTATATCAACACCACAAAGATCTGATTTACCAAGAATATATTACACGAGTGATCGAACCAGGTTTCTTTACTACAAGTTCAGGCCATGATCACATCTTAGACGCATATACCTAAATATAATAGATCAAACCACCAGGTTTCAGCGGATTTCAAAATCCTGATCGTAGAAGCAAATTTGTTTTATGTCACACTTCATCAAAAACCCACAGCTAACAGAGTTTCTCCAAGTTTCATCCAAACATTCCAGTTGCTCTGACAGTTCAAGAGTAGATATTTCAAAGGCTTTAGTATACCCTCAGCTGAATTATTTTATTTGATCCCAACACTGTAATAGCTGCACCCCTAAACTATTTTTATATTTTATTAAGAATATACAGGACCTCAAATGGATTTTCAAAATCTATAGCTATGAAAAGACACGACTTTCAAGATGAGCTGCCTTTTGGTTGCACTTAATCATATCCTTAAACGTCAATAATGACACTACCCGCCCAAATATGATCTCCGTTGAACCAAAAAGAGTATTTCCTTTTTTTTTCCATTTATAGTGAACTATTAAATACACCGCCCCCCCAAGCCAACGTACCGAATCACCTTAGAAAACCCTTCACCCCAATGAAACCGACCCACAACACAAAATGAAACAAGATGAAGACTCACGTCGCTTTCAACCTCGATGTCATCGTTATCGCTCATGCTTTCATACAACGACAGGAGGTGGAGTGTCTTATATTTAGAAGGAAGATCAAATGAGAACTGAATTATGTTAAATCTGATTTAAAAATTAAAGAAAATAAAAAAAACAAAGCCGCGCTGGAAAACCAAGCCGAAATAACACACAACAGAAAGGGGTAGATCTTCACTGTGCCTAGGAAAACAGATCAACGGAAGCCACACGTGACTTTGCACAGCTCGGTATCATTAGCCAAACCCTTAACCTCTGACCAAGGAAGCAAAGAGAACGCTGGGAAACGATGTTCAGGGACTACTAAGATACAATGCAAGTCAACTAAACAGTCCATACGGAGTGACTACATCCCCCATCAGCCTCTGTAAGCTTAGTAAAGGTCTTGCGCAAGCGTAACACTCGCAGGGATTCCCGGGATTTGTAGTATATGGTAGTGAATTTCCCGGAAGTCAGGGGCAGACACGTGGATGTAGGAAGGAACAGTGTGTTTGGCTTGTACGCGGTAGTAGTCACTCGTGAATGTCACCAATGGATAATTTTCATCCGTAAGAAGATGAAGGGCCTTCGGAAATACAAGCTACCCTCAGGAAATTTGGGATGAAAGTTGATTACTTAAGAGGACACCTGTGTTGTTGTTTTTTATATTTAAAAGTCAAAAGCTCACCATTTTCGAATTACACCTATCAAATTAAAACAATTTTAATTAACATTGAGTTTTGTGTTTTAAAACAATTCTAGGTTTCACATACTGCTTTTTAGGTCTGCAGCAACTATCGATAATAATTCATAATGACAATTGTCATTATCGATTTTATCGAATATAAGATGAGGGTTTGTTAAGAGCAACTGGTCTGAAAAATACCCCTCGTCATGTAATCAGACCTCAAATACGGGTCGGACTATAACACCAAGATCCAGACCCCGCGCAGCACTGTGGGGGACCTGGATCCTCCTTTGTTGCAGCCGGTGGATGTCCGCGTGGTGCGCGTAGACAACCTCCGATGCTGCCGGCAATTCCGCTGCGGTTTCAGAGCATTTGCTCTTAAAAAAAACAGAAGCCCCAGCGGAGGTTGTCTACACGCATCTCCGGCTGCCAGAGAGGCGGACCACCCGTAGTGCTGCAGGTGTCCTGGATCTTCCTCTCTGGCAGCTGGTGGGCGTCTGTGCACAGATCCACCGCTACTGTCCTCCACTTCTGTTGGGGCTTCTATGATTGAGCACCAGCATCAAATGACCTTCAGGTGCTCCGTCGTAGAAGCTCCAGTGAAAGTGCTAGCCACCAGAACTAGGAAAGTGTTTCGAGAAATGCCATTGTGATAATGAGATACAATGACGCATGTTAATGTCAATTTTTTATTCTGCTGTTTGGTTTTAACACCCAGTTTGTTAATTAAATTATTTTAAGTAAATGGAAAATTTGCATATTTTTTATCTGATTAATCGAAAAGATTATATATGAAAATAATCGTTAGTTGCAGCCCTACTGCTTTTAAAGAGTTTTATTATTTGTTGCCTTATTGTCTAAACCCAATGTAGCAGACAAACACTTTAGGGGTGTATTCACAATCATGTCAAGGAATAATTTGACCAGACTCGTCTGAGGACAAGTGTAATTTCATGCAAATACTCAAAACAACTCAGATTCACTAATGTAAGTTGTTTGCTAGAGTAAAGTTGTTTGTGAGTTTTAGGCGAGCTTCCTCCATGGTTTGCTCGAAATTCTAAAATTATTTTTAGGAAGTTTTGGAACCTAGTTCACAGGCACCACAGTTGAAGAAAATAGCCCCCCCATTCTAATTTTCAGAAAATGTTTTCAGATGGCTACGTGTTTGCCATGTGAATGTATTCTAGCTCTATTCTACATGATACATACCAAGTACTGTCTTGTAACAGGTCCTGCCAGCCAGAAGCCCCTTATGTAGTAACTTGCTGCAGTCAGAGTGGAAGCTGCATGGATTTCTGCTTGTAAGGAAAACAGTTGTGTCAGAAACCCCTAGCCACTACAAACAATAAAAAATACTTTACAAGTAGGCTGGAAACGTGCAACCATGCATTATGACTTTTTATAAAAAGATGTGGCCAAACACCGTTGACACAGACTTCCATTGAGGCTCCCGCTTTGCCGCCTCTCAACACTAGCGTCATAATTCTCATGGCCTTTAGCCAGTGATGATGTGGGTCATCTGAGCTGTAATCCCCACACTCAACATTATCAGAGTTAAAACAAAAAAGTGTCATAATTGGGAATGTATTTATGCCTTTAGGTTTTGTTGGGTGTTTTTGCATTTTTACTATTATATCATGTGATGCACATTTTTTTATTAAATTAGGCGTTTATGGATAGCTTAACCTGTCTTGGGTTTTCATAGGTAAAGTGGAATATGCGTATAAGGTTTTCAACGAAGTGTAACTATGCCAATTCTAAAAAGACTGGCTGGAATTCATGCACACTGAAGTCAGGCAGAAGCGCAAGCGTTACCAAATCGTAGTCAGAACAAGCCGAGGTCAGGATACCAGGAATCAGGGTCAGCGGATAAGTAGCTGAGGTTAGGATTCCAGAGAATCAGCGCGAACAATAAACAAGGCGGGGTAAAAACATGTAAAGACTAAGAGAGGATAACGCGCACTATGGGACATAGGCGACCATCAGAGGGCAAGGTCCACCCGTTACTGAAGAGTTTAAATATGAACTGGAAGGATTAGGCAAGAAATTCGGATTTTCCACCAAAATTACAGTACGAAAGGTCGCTTCCTGTTGTCAGGGGCCGCAGCCATCTTGTGTATGGTGTAAACTTCCTTTATAAAGACTTGTAGTTCTGGAGTCGTCCACAAGTGATATTCTCCATAGAGAATCAACCGCCGCCGCTTTAGGATCCGGCTGCCGCAGAGAGGAGGAACGAGGTCTCCCTCTACTGCGCGGCTGCTGCTGTGGCGGTTGCACGGTGGAGGGGGGTCTCCCTCTTCTCTGCAGAGGCTGCTGCTGTGGCGGCTGCGAGGTGGAGGGGGGTCTCCACCTTCCCTGAGAAGAAGCCGCAGAAGAGGTGTGCTGCACCTCTGGTACTTACTGTTAATTGCAGTACCCCGTGTCATGTCTTCCCCAGGGTGGTTACTAGACATAACAAAACAATGTGATAGGTAGTTAAAGCAGGGGTCTTCTCTGTCAAGTTATAGGTTGAACTTGATGGACTTTGGTCTTTTTTCAACCTTATGAACTATGTTACTATGTAACAATATGTTATTTCTTTAAAAAAATTATACCTATCAGATTAGGGAGTGGTTTAGTGATGTAAGTATGGTAAGTGAAATCAAAGTTTGTGTATATTCTGTTGGTGATATCACTGAAGCGCACAATATCACTTTATTTTTTTATTTACGTTTATTGTTTGATTGAGGAAAACAAACAGTGCTACTGGTGAAAGGTGGAGGCGCTGGGCAATTCACGGTATAAAAGTATATTCTATATATATATAGAGAGAGAGAGAGAGAGAGAGAGCATGTGTAAAATAAATTAAAAAAATCTATAATTCAGCACATACCCAGCAAAAATCATTCAAAAAACCACCAGCCTAAGGCTTAAATACTGGGGATACTTGCAACGCTGGGCTCTCCCTCACGTGTCGTGGCATGGTAGAGTAAACGTAATCAAGATGAATATTCTCACGAGGGTGCTGTACCTCTTTCAGACCTTATGGATCTGTGTCCCTAGATCTTTCTTCTCTGAGCTCCGCACTCTTATCATTCGTTATGTTTAGAGGGGGAAGCTCCCCAGGCTTTGGTATACGGTGCTCACGCATCCAAAGGACAGGGGTGGTCTCTCCCTTCCTGATTTCTTTCACTACTATTGCGCTGCCCACCTGCTTCGCCTACTCGAGTGGAGATTTCACCCTGCCCCTAAGATACGGATCGAGATGGACCAGGCCTCCTTGTCATTTCCCGTGCTCTCCAGCCCACGCTCTGTTCAAACCCCTGTGTGTGCCTCCTTGGGGGTTTGGTGCTGGAGGCGGATTGTAGGGACCATCTCCTCTTCTCCGTCTCCGCTGACTCCTATAGCTGGTAATCCGGATTTTGTTCCGGGATCGGAGAGGGGCTTCTTGGAATCTCTAGGTCTGGCCCCCTCCATCTGAGGTCTGGGATTGGACGGCCCTTGTACATTTTGAAAGGGCTTCTCCCACTGCTCGACGTTCCATGCTGCAGTGCTTCAGTTATAATCAGATTAAGCGATATGTCACTTCACTTCCGGGTAAACATAATCTCAAGAAAGACCTGACTCCATTTGAACATCTCACTAGAAGGGAAACTTTGCTCAGGGGTGAGATTTCCCTTATCTATCGCATGCCTTTGATAAAGGACTCCTCGGTGCCCCCATCATTGATGGGATTTTGGGAGTCTGCCCTCGGAGTCGTCCTCTCTTATCACGAATGGGAGAAGATTTGTGTCTTAACGCACAAATGCTCCATCACTTCCAAGGTCCAAGAGAGTGCTTACAAGCTTATGACCCGGTGGTATCGAACCCCTGTGGCTGTCAGCAGGTTCATGCCAGGGAGCGATCCGTCCTGTTGGAGGTGTGGTCTAGAACCGGGTACCTACCTGCATATCTGGTGGGATTGCGGTCGCTTGCTGCCCTACCGGAAGGGTATTTTTCACTGTCTGGGAGCGGTTGTGGGCGAACCAATAGCGCCTTCCCCGTCTGGGTCTCCTTCACTCTGAGGGATCCTTGGCAACCTGTGAACTCCATGCCCAAGAGGGTTAAGGCAATGCTGGAAAAAAATGGTGGCCACACAAAATATTGACACTTTGGGCCCAATTTGGACATTTCCACTTAGGGGTATACTCACTTTTGTTGCCAAGGTTTAGACATTAATGTGTGTGTGTTATTTTGAGGGGACAGCAAATTTACACTGTTATACAGGCTGTACACTCACTACTTTACATTGTAGCAGAGCATCATTTCTTCAGTGTTGAAACGTGAAAAGATACAATAAAATATTTACAAAAATGTGAGGGGTGTACTCACTTTTGTGAGATACTGTATATATAAAACCTGTTGATTACCAGAGTTGTTTTGTCCCCCCTTGATCCTGTAGTGAAGTATTGCTGCAATCAAGAGATATTGCAAAATACATTTTTTTCAGCAGTTGCACATATCCTGTTTAAGACAAGAGCAGTATTGCAAGGTGTGTATGAAAACGCATTTTATTTTTGCCTCAAATTTTGGAAGAAGTTGGGGGTTTAATCAGGCCCCCCAACTGTCCCGATTTAGGCAGGATAGTCACGATTTTGGGACTCTGTCCCGCCTGTCCCTACGCCTGTCCCGCTTTACCGTCCCACAGAATTTGATAAGCAGCTGGCTTGTGTGTGCCGTGCCGTGCTTCTGTCTGCTTCTGCTTCAGAGAGGCTCACAGAGTCAATACAGTTCCTCGTGTGGCAGTCAGTCCCGTGGAGGAGGGCACAGAGCAGGCGGGAAAGTCAGAAAAAAGGTAATAGTTATGGTTCTAAACAAATAGGGGGTGGTCGGGGGGGCATGAGTACTCAATGGGGTAACAATACACAATGAGGAGAAGGCTGGGGCATTATATAAATCAAGACTAAAGGGGCTGGGGGCATACATACACAGCGGGGAAAAGCAAGGGACACAAGGTTGTGGGGGCATTAATACACAAGGGGCGCTGGCTAGGGGCATCACTTACATCTATACTAAAAGAGGGCTGGCTGGTGCTATAAATACGCAATGGGGGGCTGGCTGTGGGCAACACACAAGGGAGTTATGGGTATCACATAAAGGGGGGCTGGCAGGGGGCATGAAAGAGGCCTGACTGTGGGCAATACACAAGGTTGTGGGGTCACCAATACATAAGAGGCCGCTGGAGCCATTACACGATAAAAAAATACTAAAGGAAGGGGCTGGCTGGTAGAGATTCATGGTATGGTAGAGGCTGGCCTGGTGTGTGTGTTTGGGTGTCGGTGTGGCAGAGCCTGTCCTGGTGTGTTTGGGTTTCGGTGTGGCAGAGCCTGTCCTGGTGTGCGTGTTTGGGTGTCAGTGTGACAGAGCCTGTCCTGGTGTGTGTTTGGGTGTTGGTGTGGCAGAGCTTGTCCTGCTGTGTGTGTGTTTGTGTGGCAGAGCCTGTCCTGGTGTGTGTGTTTGGGTGTCGGTATGGCAGAGCCTGTCCTGGTGTGTGTGTGTTTGGGTGTCGGTATGGCAGAGCCTGTCCTGGTGTGTGTGTTTGGGTGTCAGTGTGGCAGAGCCTGTCCTGGTGTGTGTGTTTGGGTGTAGGTCAGGACCAGTCAGTCCGTGGGCCGGGCGGCCGGCAGAACAACAACAGCTACGAGCAGGATTGAAAGCAGCCCCTAATGAACTTAAAAGGGCTGGCGTGCACGCACCGCGCCGCCCAATGGCCATGCCTCAGCACTTCATCCCACGTCTTAAAAGGGGTGGGACGAAGAGCTGAGGCACTGCCCCTACCAGACATCAGGGAGTCAGAACCAGTGGTAAGTCGGGGGGGGTGTTATATAGAGGTCATAAGGCTTTTTCTGGAGGCAGAGTGCCTCATGACATACCTTTTATCCTCCTTTATGCGACTCTGCCTACAGAAATGCCTTTTAACCCCCTATATGCCACTCTGCCTCTGGGATAAACAAGACAATGATCAACGAGTCACTTTCTTTACTCAGCTGGTGTTGTTGCAATGCATAGGCATTGGTACTCAGGAGATATTGCGGAAAATGGTGTGTTGTTTGGCTGTGAAATACCAGGAGCTGTCACCATCACAAACTTTGACAAAGGCTGGTGGTAGACTTGGTGTATGAAAACCGTTAAAATGTAAGCATGTGAAATACCCTTATTTATCTAGTTTTTATAAATATATATGATGGGGACAAATTAAATTGGCCAGCTTCAAAGATGTCCCAAATAGGACATGGACACAGTATGAGCAGATTTTAAAAGAATAGTTTTGAAATACTGAAAAGATTTTTCCAATTAATAATCAAAAAAAGTAGGACATTTCTATTTTAAATTTTTTTTATAGATATGATCAAAAATGGTATGTAAAGAAAGACCTTATTGTCCTGAGAAAAAAAACCCAATATATAATTTGTCTGGGTACAGTAAACGAGAAATTTAGAGCTAAGCAGAAACACAGTGGAAACAGCCATTGCCACAAAAGGGCATTTTGTGTTTACCCACATTGTCTTATATTAAAATTGAATGATATGAAAACATTTAAATGTGACAAATAAGCAAAAATTTAACCAATTGAGAAGGGGCAAATACTTTTTGATAGCACTGTATATGTGTGTGTTTGGTTCCCAAATCATGATAAGTAAATTCATACATTTTGGGGTCATTTTCTTTAGATGCTGTAGAAGGGGCGGAAATTAATAAACCAAATTAGGTCACCTATGTTCGGGGTTGTGAGTGAGCAAGGCAAGAAGTGAGTGGCCATGTGGCAGCTGAAGTTTTGGTCTGTATTGCAATGGCAGAGATTACCATTGATTCTAAAACTCAAAGGATCTTGCCAACTTTACCACCAGGAAGTAGGGAAGTGCCAGAAAACCAAGACTGCCATGTGTTTGCCTTTGCTCATCTACCTGGTACCTGTTCTGTCAGTTCTCGTCACAGTCGTATGTTCATGGCCTTGCCTGTAGATGGTGCCCTAAACGAGCATTAAGGATGTTGTAGACAACTGTATGCAAGGAGAGACTTCAGAATCTACCAGCCCCACACAGGGTTCTAAATAAACATCAGTACCTGCATGGAGACCTGACCAATTACCAGCAGTCATGACATTTTGGTAGAAAGTATCTTCCGGCTGTCATTTTGAAAACCATATATCTCATGTTAACACTTTCAAGATGGCAAAGGAAATTAAACATTCCTTGTTGAGATCTTTATCTTGCACATCCTTTGGCACTACATATTTCCCACCCAATATTTTTTGTTACCTAAAGGTCTTTCTTTAGATGACATTGTTTTGATTGTATCATATTATTTACTATTAAAAAAAGTATAAAATATGGTGAAAAATTTAGAAAAAATACTTTTTCTTACTTTTAGTTGAAAAATCTTTGACTCATCTATAAAAGGTAATGAAAAAACCTGCTAAATAGATTCTACTATTCACCCTGAGTTTAGAAATACTGAATGTTTTTATGTTTTTTTGCTTTTTTCTGCACGTTATGGAGCAATAAGTACAGGTAGCGTTTTGCTATTTCAAAGCCATTTTTTCCAAATCTGGTAATTCTTCCCCCCATGTGCCATTTCGGGTATCTTTGAAGCCGGCCAATGCAATTTACCCTATGAAATCATATATTTTTGAAAACTAGACACCCCAGGGTATTTCAAAAGCTAGTATTTTAACTCTTTCCATGCACTATATCTACCACCAGTCTTTGTTAAACTTTGTGGTAGTCATTTTCTTGCATTTTTTTTCCACACACATTTTACTTCAGGTATGAATAAACAGGTTCTGGTATATGTCACTATCATAAAACAATATGTGTTCAGCAACATCTCCTGAGTACAGTGATACCCCACATGAATGGTTTTGCCTGGCTGTTTGGGGGGGGGCACATTTGGGGCATGCACATTTTTCAATGTTGAACTTCGGTATTTGATGATCCACAGCCAGGCCATTTCAGTGTGCCCAATAAAACCTCCAAAGGGGTCTTACTTCTTTACAAGTCCTCCATATATGTTGGAAGTCTCCCTTTTCCTGATTACATCGCCAACATATATCAGAGGCATTTTAAAACATAGCTTTTATTTTTGTTGGTGTTAAGTACCATTGATTTATAAGTTTGAAGTAATTTTCTCTAATTGTTATAGAGTGTATTAAATTATTTGTCATATTTATTGGAATATACCATTCTTTCTCTGTTACTTGTCTTATTGAGCCTCTAGCCCATTTAATTGAAGTTGGTGGGGTCTCATCCATTTTATTAATTACTTCATATGATTTGGACATTGCTTTTTTTATATCTTTCCTATTATATACATTTTGAAGTTTAAAATGAAGTTCTTTGTCAGCTTTAAAACTCGCTTGTATTAGGAAAGATTTTAATCTGAAGTAATTGAATATTTCTGAACTGGGTAGATTGTACTCAACTGATCAAATGGTTTTATGTTATCTTCGGTAAACATATCTTTAATTACCATGATTCCAACGTTTTTACATATCCTTAAAGTTATATCAGGAATGATAGATTCTATAGTACGCCCTCTTGTAATTTGCTGAGTCAACTGGATAAATAATTCCCCTGAAAAGGCATTGTAGTGACCCTTCATATATTTGAACATAGTTATCAGATCGCCTTTGAGGCACTTTTTCTGGGTAAAGAAAGCCCGTTTAGACAAGCGATCATCATAATTCAATCCCTCTTTTCCCATAATTAATATAATATATATATATATATATATATAAATATATATATATATATATATATATATTTATATATATATATATAAATATATATATATATATATACACACACACTCACACAAATATTTGCAAAACGTTTAACAAAGTTCTTTCCAGCAACCTATAATATGGACTTGCCCCAGCACCCAGATTGCACCCACAAGATTTGCCCCAGCACCCAGATTGCACCGATGTGATTTCCCACTTTTCTCTTTATCACTCATCCTCTCTCTCTCCCCTTTTATCCATTTTCCTCTCTTTCTCTTTACCTCACCTTTTTCCTATTTCTCTCTCCTTTTTCTTACTACCTCTCCCTTTTCTTTTATCTATCCTCCTTTCCTTTTACTCCCCTTTCCCATTATATATATTTTCTATTTATCTCACCGTTTCTCTTTGGCTGTCATCTGATTTCATTTTATCACTCCCTTTCCCCTATCTTCCCCACTTCTCATTATCTCTCCCTTTCTCATTATGCCTCCTGTTTTTATCTATCCTCTTACTGCTTATCTCTCATTATCTTTCTCCTCCTCTTTATTTCAGTGTCTTTTCTTTCTCTTTATCTCTCCACCTTGTGCCCATATCTCTTCCATTTCATTATCTCTTTCCTTTCTCCCTATCGCTACTGTTTTTCATTATTATATTTGGCATCCCTTTTCCCTTGCCTCTCCCACAGTAACGTGCAGTGGCACTCATTTTTACACACACCCTTACATTTGAACAGACTTACACACTCCCGCCAACACACAAATTCACTTATAGACATCAATGGCCAAACTTACACATACATGATAACACACCCATACACATCCATGCTCGCACACACACACACACGTCTATGCTCACACACTTACACACAGAAATGCCCCTTATAATAGTGAGGGCTAACCTGTGTTTTGTATAGTGGACAAATTATATTTTCTGTTCTTCTATAATTTTTATACATACCAATATTCTATTTGCCTTTGCAGCTGCTACTTGACATTAAATGCCCCCATTTACTAATGTGCCTTAATTTATTAAAATAATTCTGCGAACAATAAACATCTTGATCGGAATTTACAACCCTTCACAATGTGGTGTAATCAGCAAATATAAATATTCTGTTTTCCACACCTACGTCTTGTTTTTTTTTTTTATAAAGATTAAAGAGAAATGGACGCAGACTTGACCCTCGAGGTACTCAACTTATAGCTATAACAGAATCGGAGGAGTCTCTGTTTATCACAACTCTCTGTTTTTGTTTTCAACCAATTTTCTATATCAATGCAAATGCTCTCTTCTAGACCTAGCTCCCTTAAGTACTAACCTCCCATGAGGCACTGTAGAAGATGTACTTTAAAAATCCAAATAGACATCATCAACAGCATTGCCCTGATACATGTTCTTACTAGCCTGTTTATGGAAAATTGCAGATTTGTAAGCAATGATCTATTCTTCATAAAATTATTTAAGCATTTGTGTCAACCTCAGACTAGCTCCTGGACCCAATTAACCATGATATAGCTTGTTGGATGTTAGAGCTTTTACCTCTGGACTATCTAGACCTGGATGAGCATTAAAAATGCTAAAATTAAATAATTGTTACTCTGATACCTGTATTCTTTAGAATTTAGGCATTTTCTTCTACAATAACAACTAAACTAAACAAAACCACCTCACTTGGGAGTTTGTAGGATATGTAACTAAAACTGAATGGCTGAATGTCAGACCCAGTGTCTCAGCCAGCCTCCTAAACAAAGAAAAAAAAAAACTTACCTAGCGGAGGCATTGCTAAAGCAGAATGATTCCTCTGTGGTCCAACGTTTCATGTCACCTCTTGGCTGCTTGAAGCATCCAATCAGTGATATCCCTTTCAGAGCATGCATGACCCTCAGAAACACTTGTCAGCCCAGAACTGGGGCTAACGGACAGTAAGTATTCTGGTGAACACATCTAGTGCACAGCAAATAGTTGGGGAGAGGGCCAAATACATACGATGGGATTTCCCAAAATCTCTCAATGCTTACGCAGGTATCATGGGCATTATAGTATATCTCTTTAACCCCTTAATGAAAGCATTTTTGGACTTGCGGAGCATTTCCAGTATTTCAGTATGTATTAGTGTAAATAATAAATAAAAATACAAAATATATTCATATACATGCCCCAATGTGCTTATGAGTTTGATTTATTTTGGAAGATATAAGGCAAATATTTAGGTGAACATATTGCTTTCCAAATTCAAATAATAATAATAATTAAATTAAAGATGTGTGAGAGGAGAAAGGAAAACAATGGAGGCAATAGAAGATACTAAAAAATAAAGGAAACAAAAGAGAAACAAGAAAAAGAAGTAACGAGAAAAGAGGGAAATGAGAGAAAAAAGAACAGAGACAAATTGAGAGAGGAAGAGGAAAAAAACATAGGGATGGAACAAGCGAAAAGAAGAATTAAGGAAAGACAGAAAGAAAGAAATTTGAAAGGAAAGACAGGTGAGACACATCTGCACGCTCGCTCTAACACCAACACACATACCCAGACACTAACACATACCCTCACACTGACTCACACTAACACTAACATAACCAGATACTCACACTAACACACACTGAGACACTAACACACTCCCTGACACTCACACTAACACAGCTACAGTGACAGACACACTAACCCACAAATATACTAAGGCACTTACTAACTTAGCCAGGGTAAAAGCTGCCGCCCTCCTCTGTGGTCTGTGATTCTGAGCTTGAAACAGCCAATCAGAGCCACACCAAATTTTAAAGGGACCGCACAAATACCATAGGCATTAACATGCATATGATGGCTGCATTTGCAAATGGGAGAGAATTATTTAAACAGAACACTCAGCTATCAAGTGAATTAAAATGCATTCAATGGTTGGAGTCAGCACTGGACATGGTCGACCTGGGACTTTAAGGCCAGTGGCCGGCTGATAAGATGTGGCCCGGGGGTAATAAGCCCGGCTGCCCACATAGCGTTTACATCACAGCAGTTCAGGGGCGGATTCGTTCCCCTAGCTGTCCCAGTGGGCGTCGTGGATAACCCAGCCAGTAGGTCAGAGGTTGTACACAACCTCCGACAAGAGTGCCGCAGGCGGTTGATTTTGTCCCCCCCGCCCCTCCGTATCGTCCCTGTAGTTAGCACAGAGAACCACGCTTGCGTAGTGTGCTTACTCTCCGCCCGCTACCCTCCTTTCCAGGTCTGCTGCCAATGTTTCTCCCGTCTTCGTTTCAAGCTGAACACGGGTACGGTTTCCTGTGTGCATTGAATAGACGGGCTCGATTTACACGCCCAAGACACCGGCTCGTATATCCGGCCTTGGTGTGAGGAGGACTAGATGGTAGGTGGCAACAAGGATGTGTGCGAGGCTGGGAGATATCGCATGATGCCAAGCTGTGTATCGATATCTGTTATTGTTTTTGCTTCCTGTAGGATATGTTACAAAACTGAGCGCGGAGCCTATTGTAAGATGGTGGGTCGCATTCTTTATTCTTGCTGGGGTGGTGAGTTGTGTGAAGCATAATGATGACAGAAATTGTGTATTTTTGCTGGCGCGTGCGTGACGTTGTGTGAAGGCATACCCTGTATTAAATGGGTGTTGGACATTGTTGGCACTGTATGTAAATGTACATGTATATGAGGGCCGGTTGAAGTGAAGGATAAGCAGCCATGTACTGTGCTGGCAGGTTTTCCTTTATTAAGATCATGCATTAGGGATTCTTTCTATGTATGAGACTACATGTATGTATGATGTGTGGCACCAGAAGAAGTGGGAAGCTGGGACGGATGGTGGGTTTTGTGTGCCATTGTTTGGAATTGTGGATGGAATTGCTTGTATCTATGTCAATAACAGCGTCGTGCAGCCATTTAGCACATAGTGTGCTGTCATACAAACAGGCAATAATACACATTGACCGACTGCACTTTCAGAGCGCCGCATGTATGTTGTGGTTGGCGGTGACTGTAGAGTATGGGATTATATCCTTGACATGTTCTTTATAATGCAGTGGAATAGAAAGAACATATACATAGCCAAGTATACATTTCTAGGATTCAGCAGTATCAGGAACAGATACAATCATTCAAATCAGTATGAATGGGCCCAAAAAGTGGCCACTGTATGTTTTTTTTTCTGGGCTAGATCATGTAACTGCGAAACTATAGGTTTGGCGAGCCCTTGCTATAGAAATATATATACGTTTATTATGAATTTGTATATTGTATATATTTTTACTATTACATAATGCATGTATTAATTTATTTCCGGAATATTGTGTCATACATTATAGGTAATCATGTCCTGTAGTGGAAAACATTTCTGTGCTGATCTGCATATTTGCAGGATACCTGTAATATGTGGCAGTTAACAACAGACGTGTTTTATGACAAGGCATGTACTGTTGAAATAAAAATTCCATTGTTAGTCATCTAGTTTTAACTTTATGGTATTTGATGATGCAGTTACTCTCATCACAATACTTTCATACTGCAGGTAGAGGACAATGAAAATACTGTCTACAGTGCGTATTTAGATTAGTACGATGACATTAATGTAAAACAGGCTATAATGCTATATTTTAGTTTTTGTGTTTGTTTTTGCTTATGTTTGTACATCATATTAATTTATAACATATATATATATATATATATATATATAACTTTCAGTGCAGCAAACCTTCCCTGGTAAACTTCTGGGTTTAGCAGTTTCTTTCCCGGGTTACTTGCTTGTAGAACTTTTTACGTGTCTTAAGACAGCATTTAGAGTGCTTTTAGATAAAAAGCCCTGCTATAAACAAATACACATAAGTGATCTATTGCTTTTCTGAGTTACAAGCCTACTGTTTTGGTTCCTGACAAAAGAAATAAAAAGTAACTTTTTGCAAATCCTTGCATCACGAATGATGCAATGTTTTAAAACTGGATGCATAATCAGAACATGCAATGGAATGATTATTAGTCTATACCTATTTTTTTCACCTTAAAATGTTTCACAGAATTTTCTTTATCAATAGTATTATTAATTATCAGCAAAGTTATTTGCTTATACATACATACATACATACATACATACATACATACATACATACAAAAACAGTGTATCCAGAATGGAGTCATCAAACTCAGAAGTGCCAAGCGTGCTTAACATACCATCAGAGAACCATACACAACACAACCAACAATCATTTCACCACACTGGCTTCTTCTGGGTCTGGATTTCTAATCTAGTCTCTATTTCTAATCAAACAAACTATATATAAAAGGTGATCATTGCTGACCTTATTTGCATGTTTCTATCCAGAATCCCTTGTGGTTGTGGCAGCATCATGAGATTTCTGAGTGAAAAAACAAGCCTTCTGGTGTCTGTAGATGAGTGTTTTAATAATGCTTCTACTAAAATATAATATATATATATATATATATATATATATATATATATATATATATATATATATATATATAATATAATTTGTATGTATAGATATAATTAATACACAAAAATAACCAAAAGGGAATACATTTAAACCCAAATCATAGAGGCATGTATATATGCAAATATTTTTTTTTCTTATTTCAACCCATATGAGATTAACTATATATAGTCAGATCACGCATTCAGTATCAACTAATGTTCTTGGGAGTAGCTATATTAACTTCAGCCACTGATATTTTGGTATTGATCAGCGAGAGGTTCAGTGGTCGTCGGGAAGCTGAATTAAGTGTGCATATTCAGATACTGAGACCCGCTACTATTGGTGGTAGAGGTGGGATCTGCTTCCTCCCCACAGGGCATTTCCAGTGCACTGTATATAGGACCAGGTAGCATCTCGGTAGGTACCTCCGGGGAAGGCAGCCCAGAGCTGAATGGATAATTGACTGGAGTGGCTGGTTCACATAGAAGTTGACCTGGGCGACAATATCTTGCGCTGGGGTGGTGTGCAGCACAGAAGCAATATGGTCCTGAGGGAGACGGCTTTACCGAGGGGGATGGTTTTGAAAGCCCTACATTATTGTGGAAGAGTTTTGTGGAAGTGACTATGAATTGCGGTTCTGGGAAATTCAGGATGCCAGAGAATGGCAGCAGGATCCTGAAGGAGTGCCAGAGCTTGCTATCCAGGAGTGGGAGCTGGAAAGGGCACACCAAAGTCTACTAGAACGCGTTCAGCAGCATGCCCTGGAGACCATCTATGCAGCCCCAGCAGAAGAGCTGGCATCAGGGCAGAGTGCGACGGGCAGCATTCTGCCAGAGAGGAAGGAGAACCCAGCGGATGGACTAGCAGCGGAAGTTGACTCTGCCTGCAACTATCGGAGGCGCAGGACTCCTGAGTATTAACCACCAAAGTTGCAATTGCATCCCTAGAGGAAAAGCTGTCAGAGGTACTTGATACAGAAAGTGCAGCGCTGCATATGATTATTGTTGCCATTTTTGGCTGCTTGAATCAATTGAAAACAGTGGGAAAGCTCTCTACGTATGCATATCCTCTGCACAGACCCCAGGCCTGTGGCATTCCCAGAACCAGCCCTGGAGCTGACTGGAGGTGTGTATATCACATTCTGGAAGATTCGTGCCAAATACATCTCCTGCAGGCATTTAGCTGGGAGTATGGAAAAGAGACAGATGCATTTGAGTGGATTCTGCAAAATCTGCACACGTTTGCAAACTGGACCATGCAGCTATCATATGCGTTGACCCCTTAATGACCAGTGATGTGTGAGGCAACACCGAGATTGTATCAGGGGCCCTATGTGGCCCCTCCCCATGGCGTCAACGTCCGCCATACACTGTATTGCAGCGAACACCCGTTTTAAAAGAGATGGTGTTGCTGAAATGCCTCAATGCGAGTCATTCAGTGGCACTGAACACTGACCCCAGGACGCACTTTGACTGCTCTGGACAGTGGTCACAAGCGCTACTGCTAGAGATTCAGCCTCTCACATGATAGCCATGTTCTTTAAAAAAATAAACACGTTTCGAAGAGGGTCAACCATGCACGTTAATTACTAAAATATTTTAAAATATAGCTATCTATAAAAATAAAAACGCAGTGATGTCGCCATCAGGGGCCAAATTTTTTTTTTAAGTAGTTTTATTTTTATGAGCAAGTGCAAAATTAGCGCTGTATCTTCCCAAAAATCCTGGCATGGAAAGAGTTACAATAGTAGCATTTCAAATACCCAAGAGGTGCCTACTATAAAAGAAAAAAAATGAATGGTTTGATGGGGTAAATCATAGTGGCCGGGTTCAAAGATGTCCCAAATAGGGCATAGACACACACTGACCAAAATAAAAAAAGTGTACTTCCCAAATGTGGCCTTGTAGCCCCAAACAATCAGACAAACCTATGCATGGTTGGTATTGCTGTACTGAAGAGCTGTTGCTGAACACATATTGGGGTGTTGTTTGACAGTGACGTATACCAGGAGGAGCTGTAAATTCACACCTGAAATAGAATTTGTGTGGAGAAAAAATGCTACCCTGCCAAACTGCGCTTCCGTCTGCCGAGACACCAGGGGTTAAACCCTTCACCACCAGACAGAACCATCGTTGTAGAGAGAAGGGGGATGCCGCTGAACCGTTGGTGCATTGGTGCTGTGGCTAGCTGTTGCTTAGCGTATTCGGTGCATGTACTGTCCTGAAAAGGACAGTGAGTTATGACAGCAGCCCACCCCAAGCATTAGACAGAATCAATGTTGAGGTGAAAATTGGACTGAGTTTTATTGAAAACACACCAGTATTTAAAAAGTACTATAGTCACAGAAAACCACACATAGTTGTTCATGAAGCCCTCCTTTGCCCACGCCTCAGTATTTGCGCCCAAATCAGCCCAGTAGTTGCTATTGTAGTCTGTGGGGAAGATGGTAAACATGGGCGGTCCCCTGACTTCTGGCCGAAACCGGCTGGATGTCAGATCTTGGTGCAAATACTGACCATGGAGGTTTATGTCCTGTAAGTCCTTACCCGATGGAGAATAACACACAGACATAAAACCCCCTCCCAAATTGCAGATACCCCAAATCCATGTCCGAGCTCCACAGTCTTTAGAGTCTCTGGTAATTGGGGAAATGTGGCACTCTGTACCAGGTGGAAGTATTAGTCCCAAGGGATCCCTTGTACCCACCTCCTCAAAAACAGAACCCCTTCCAAGACCAGGGCCCAAAGTTTGTAAGGGGGAGGTTGGAGCCCATGGCATGGAGGCTTCCTTGACAACTACGTTGACCTAAAGACAAGAGATCACACCCAGTCCATTGAGTGATCTTGACTCGAGGCAAAAAATAATATTTTTAGGAAAATTTGAGGACTATTTGTTGAATAATACATTAGTAAAATAAATTGTGTGAAATGGAAAGACCATCTGCTTGGCTATCTCAGTGACATTAAGGAGAAATGTTAGAACAAGAAGTTTAACATTACTGACAGAGTGTTCAGTAAATGGAACATGCTCCCATCAGAAGTGGTAGCGCCTAATACAGTGATAGGATAGCTTTATACCCAAGGACTGATTAGGTTCTAAGTCTTTACATCAGAAAAATGGACAGACTAAATGGACCAAATTGTTCTTATCTGCTGTCAAATTCCATATTTCTTTGTATCTCATCTATAGGGAGATAATCACAGCTGACCATACTTATTCAACCCCATTGGCCAAAGCAATCTCTGTAGACTCAAAGCAATCTTCTGTAATTATAACTTAATCTTATTTAAGCTTTTAAAATGCTGTTATTATAAAGGTAAGCACCCGTACTTAAGAAAATATTTACGAAAACTGACTGAGCTGCGAATCAACCAAAACAAACTTTTACTAGCCGCATTCTTTAAAGCACATGTTTTATGCACAGTAATGTACTCAAATGTTTTTTTCTCTTTATCCTTCTGTTTTCTTTGCTGCTAAGTTATTATATGATTTGTGCCCTTCAACTAAAACTAACATTTGTTCACCTGTTTATGGTAAATGGGTTCATAGAATGTTTTTATATATACACACACACACTATATAGACACAGGTATTGGGGTACCTGACCATTACACCAACATGAACTTTTATAACATTGCATTCTGAATACATAGTCATTCATAGGTAGTTGGTCCCTTATCCAGCTATAACAACTTTCACTCTTCTGAGTGTTTTTGTGCGATTTTTTTTGTCCATTCATCCAGGGCAGAGTGTTTGTAAGATCAGGCACTGATGTTGGACAAAAAAATCTGTCTTGCAGTCTCAATTCCAGTTCATCCCAAAGGTGTTCGATGCAGTCAGGGCTCTGTGTAGGCCAGTCAAGTTCTTCCTCATCAAACTCATCCAACCATGTCTTCATGGACCTTGGTTTGTGCACTGGGGAACAGTCACTTGATATGCTCAAGTAATAAGATTTCCCTTCACTGGAAGTAGGGGGCCTTGCACAACCCCTAAAAAATAGCCCTATGGCATTATCCCTCCACCAAACTTGGCACAATGCAGTCAGGCAGGTAAACTTTTGGTATCCACCAAACCCAGACACGCTCATCAGAAAAGCCCAATTCCTCAGTCCATAGAACATGTTTCCCCTGCTCCAGAGTCCAGTGGCAGCGTGCTTTAGACCAGCTGTCCCCAACTATTTTGGCACCAGGGACCGGTTTTGTGGAAGACAATATTTCCACGGGCCGGGAGGTTTTGGGTTTGATTCAATTGCGTTACATTTATTGTGCATTTTACTTCTATTATTATTAATAATATATTTATTATTTATTATTTATAATACTCCACAGCACTCCATACCTGGCTGTGTTTAAATATAAAACTTGTAAAGTAAATTAAAGCTGCTCCTTCTCTGGCTGCCTGTCCTCCTTCCTCGTGGTTGCCGCCAAGTTTTACAGTAGTCGGGCAGCCACAACAAGCCCGAAGTAATTGATTGTATAGCAGGCAGCGGCAGGTGGTGATTTTTCATTGTGCCCAGGGGAGGGCTGGCAGCGTAAGGCCTAGGGGGGGGCAAGTCTAGTCAAGTGGTCCATTGTGCCACTGAATCAGCCCACCATCCATGCCCATCTTTTCCTGATTTTCAAATGCATATTGATATAATGTGATGGTATTGGGAGTTCATCAGTACACAAAAAAAAAGTCATCATACACAATTTTCTGCCGCTAATCCTTTTTGATAAAATATGCAGATTGAAATAGATTAAATAACACAAAACCTTTTACTTTTCCTCTCACTGATTTCTGGGCCTATAAAGTTTCAGGGCTGACCTTTAGTTAAGGCCGTTGGAGCCCAGCTCACTAATCAGTGTGATTAGTAAAAAAAAAAAAAAGTTTTAAAAAAATATGGTAACAATAAGGTAAAAATTCCCCACTTTCACCAAAAAAATAAACAAAAATTTTATGAACAAGTGTTACAATTCACGCTATAGCTTCACAAGAATTCCTGCCTAGTTTTTGTTTTTTTAAATGTATGATTTGATGGGGTAAATTGAATTGGCCGGTTTCAAAGATGTCCCAAATATGGGACGTGGGCATAGACTGACCAGATGTCTAAATGGCAAAAAAAAATACACACCTCACAAAGGTGGTCTTTTACCTCCCAAATAACCCAACAAACCCATGCGCTGCGCTCAGGAGATGTTGCTGAACACATATTGTGTTGTTTGACACGGACATATACCAGGAGAGGTAAATTCATACCTGAAGTACGTGTGTGGGGGAAAAAAAAAAAAAATTACTACCATAAAGTTTGACAAAGGCTGGTGGTAAGGTTAGCAGGTATTTTCATTAGTTTTTGCAGATGAGTAAAAGATTATTTTTTAAAAAAAATATCACCATATTTTATCTTTTTTTTTTTTTTTATAGTAGATTAGATGACATGATAAAATAATGGTATCTAGAGAAAGAAAGTTTGTCCTGAAAAGAACAATATAGAATGTGTGTGGGAGCACGAAATGAGAAAGAAGAAAATTACAGCTAAAACAGCAACACTGAAAAATGTTAAGAGCCTTTGTCCCAAAATGTACTACGAGTAAGAAACAGTCTTGTCATTAAGGGGTTAACTTGCCAGAAGAAATGTATGGTAACGTGAAACATGTTGGAGCTGTGAAAACTCGAGTTTGAATGTTTTTAGGCTAGGTGTATGTAAACTTTAAGCATCAACTGTAACAGCGCTTTGTTTCAGTAGCCGATGCTTTAGCATATCCTAAAGTGTTTTCAGGATGTTGTACTTACGCACAGATAGTCAAGTACAGGAATTAAGTTTGTTTTAAAGGAGGAGAAATGTTAGTACAAGAGCTCGTAATCTAAAAACTAGAGGGCCAGAGGTTTAGATGCAATGTAAGGAAGGTTTACTTTACTGATAATGTGGTAGATATGTGAAACAGCCTCCCAGCAAAAGTGGTAGTGGCTAATATAATGATGCAATTTAAACATGCATGAGATCAGCATCTAAGAGAAAAAACAAGGACTAATTAAGAACTGAACTGAATCTTTATGAAAAATAGGCAGACTAGATGGACTGAACAGTTCTCATCTGCTATTAAATTCTATATTTACATTAATCTTTTTTTCTTTATTAATAAACCATAAGTACTGAAACTTTTAATGTTCAAGCCATGTATGCTTCATAAAAGTTGGGTGGGTAGGCATGTGAATACATTATGTCCCACGTATAACACTTTCTTCAAAACTTGGTTGTATCTTTGTTATTATATATAGAAATTTTCCTGAAGATTGAACACGCTCTTTGCTGACATTGTTTTCTTTAAGACTTCCAGTTTGAGGTTTCTGGGACGTATGTACACAATACATACAACAATAAAATTTAGACACTTTTTCTAAAATAACATTTCTTGCATAACATGAAATGAGACTACAAAAATAGAACATACAATGTCTGCTTATGGCTTGCTTTTTCATAGACATCACAATATTGTATTATGACCCATCAAAGGTTAGTAAATGCCTATATGTGTTATAAATGGAATTTTGCATAATTGTACAGCTCTCTCTATACGTTTCCTGCTCAACTTATATTGCAGTTATTCTACGCACTTTTGCGTGCACTTAAGCATATTTTTTCTTTTGTGTCCCTGACATATTTGTCTACATGTTTTGTGGTGTGTTCTCAAATACTAGCCAGCAGCCAAGCAAGGCAGGTAGAGACACTTCAGCTCAGATTACATTGGTGACGTGTTCTGAATGTCGTCCTTCTCCAGTAACTTTATCAAGTAGTTTTAAAAGCACTTTCTCCTGTGAAGACAACAGTGTGGCAGCAGAAGTAAGTTGTATGTGGTTATTCTAAAAATACTTTACTTTCTTTCAATCTTTAAATGTGTTATGGATTCATCACCTGTTGATACACTGCATTCATTAGTATATGTATCATTACATTTATAGATCTATACAATTTAACTATTTTTGTGCTAACCATAGTTACTAATAACTTTTCTTGGCATCTGGTCACGTAAAGCCAACTGTATTCTTGGGCCTCACAGACTACTAGCAAGTCAACAAGCTTATACTCTTGCCATTACATCTTTCATAACACCATTCACTATTTGTGCCTCTTTTTATATAGGGATTTTGAGATTAAATCACTAACTATACCTATTTTAAAGGGGGGCCCATGAAGCCAAAGTGCCCTGCACAACCAATGTTTGGTATGTGAGAGAATTTTTTCTTTTGAACAATTAAGCTGTTTTATATTCAGTTGCTTAAATTGTGATGCTTTCCCAGGAAAATGTCTTCAGCCATAATTTTTTACAGCATTGTTTCTAAAATTTGCAGCAATCAAAATACATGCAACCATAGACTTGGATGGCACATAAAACTTCCCTACATTACATCTAAACCTCTGACCAGTATGTCTATACACAGTCCTGCTCAATCCAAAATGTAAAGTCTTCAAATCAAAGTAACCTAGATCAAATGACATGGGCTCCCTTGTTTGCATACGCCTGGTGTACATAGTGTTGAGCGTAACACAGGGTGGAATTGCTAGGCCAGAGAACTCCACCTATATACAACCGTTTTGGTGTCAGTAGAGCTCTGCAGTAAAGGGTAGGAACTTTTCAGATACATACGTGTAAAAACCAAGAACATATGCAGTCATAGTTAACCTTTAAACACCGCTCTAGTGGTAAATTCATTCTATTTATTTATTTGTGCCACTGAAGTATTCATTCCCTTTGTAGTGGAAGTCCAAAATTCCATTTTAAAGTTTCTAATAGGACTAGATTTTCTGTAAACCAAACAAAAACCGGTGCCTCGGGCAACTTTTTTGGCTGTGCTAAGGAAGAGAAAAGGGGGAGTCTTGTGATTTATCACATATTCACTGTGCTAGTTTGCGCACACCACACTGCCTATGCCCTGTCTTAATAAATACATTTACTACTAGTAAAATTGAAAGAAGATTAAGCCATTGGGGTAGGGGCCAAGTATTAGGGATGGGGAATCGGCAGAATCTGGTGGCCATGTCAGGGAATTATTTTGATGGATTGCTGCCCCCTTCTGGGGACACTCAATTTTCCAAGTGTGTTAAGAGGATGGTACACACTAGAGATGTGCATTCGGATTGAAGGGAGTTTCAATTTTAACAATCCAAATACGAGGAAGGACCCCAACAAAACAAACTAAAGTGAATCAAAGAGCACCAAATTTTTCATTTGCATTTTTTGGAATTTTCCATTCACTCTCATACTCTTATTCATATTCTCTCACACTCTCATTTACTCTCTCTCATGCTTTCTCTCAATTTCTCCCTACCTTCTACAAAACCACTTCTATATCAATTTCTTCTTCTTCACTTGCCTCTTCTTGTTCCTCTTTGGTGGCTGCATCTTCCCATCTGATGCTCCCCGCGACTGTAGGTGAATGATGGGATCTGATGTATCCAGTGCTCAGCATCAATTGCTGGCAGCATCGCAGACCTCTTGTTTCACTGGTCTCTCACGATACTGTCGGCTAATGGTGCTGAGACATATGAAGCTTTATCCTGGCATTCACCCCCAGTTGCCAGTAGCATCAGAAGGGAAGATGCAGCCACCAAAATGAATAGGAACTAAATGCTGTCCAAATGCCAGTTTAAATTATGCTGATAGAACAGCGCACAATGTGCATCAATAGCAGCAAAGAATCAGATCTGTATAGAATGGAATGTTCAGAAATGGTCTGTAAATCTATAATTTTAACCCCATTGTTGCAGTTGAGGCAGTTTTTGCACTGTTCTACCTATTATCATCACAACACTCTTAGGGATTTCTATTAAAATAATCTATACATTTATAGAATAAATCATAAGAAAATGGAGGGATAAAGAGAAAGGTATAAAGGAGACACGTGAGAGATAGAAGAGGATGAGAAAGGAGAGATAAAGAGAAAGGAAAGTGGTAGGGAGAAAGTCAGAGATGAAGAGAGATATAAGATAATGAGAAAGGGAAGGATCAAAGTGAGTGATAAAACCAAAGGGGAAGATAAACAGAGTAAGGATAGGAAAAAAAAAAGTGTGAGGTAAATAGGAGGAGATTAACAGAGGGGAGATAAAAATAAAGGGAAGAGATAATGAGAAGGTGGATCAAAGAGAAATGGGATAGATAACAAGGAGGGGAGAAACAAAGAGTAGGGATAAGGAAAACAGAGAGAGGAGGAGAGAGAAAGGGGAGAGAAAATGTGAAAGAGGAGTAGATATAATGATGAATTGAGAGATAAAACGTGGGAACCAGAAAGAGGAGAGATGCACAAAATTGGGAACATTTGAGAAAGAGGAGAGAGTTTGCTTGGGGTTTAAAAGTATTTATATGTCTGTGTGTTAAGTAGGGCTGCAACTAACGATTATTTTAATAATCGATTAGTTGGCCGATTTATTTTTTCGATTAATCGGATAAAAAAAAATATGCAAATTTTTCGTTTATTTAAAATAATTTAATGAACTGGATGTTAAAAAACAACTTAAAATTTACATTAACATTCTTATTTTGTTATGATGTAATAAAAAACAATATTTTCAAAGTACAAGAACCCAAACACAATATTTATGAAACAAAATAACCCCAAACATTCTGAAAAGAGGTGGACTATTACTGTTCAAGAAACTTTGCCCCAGCCCTGGCACTTTGCCCCAGCCCTGGCACTTTGCCCCAGCCCTGGCACTTTGCCCCAGCCCTGGCACTTTGCCCCAGCCCTGGCACTTTGCCCCAGCCCTGGCACTTTGCACCCAGCACTTTGCACCCAGCACTTTGCACCCAGCACTTTGCACCCAGCCCTGGCACTTTGCACCCAGCACTCAGCACTTTGCCCCAGCCCTGGCACTTTGCACCCAGAACTTTGCGCCAAGCCCTGGCACTTTGCGCCCAGCCCTGGCACTTTGCACCCACCCCTTTGCACCCACCCCTGGCACTTTGCACCCACCCCTGGCACTTTGCACCCACCCCTGGCACTTTGCACCCAGCCCTGGCACTTTGCACCCAGCACTTTGCACCCAGCCCTGGCACTTTGCACCCAGCACTTTGCACTGTGCCCCTGCACCCAGTCTCCAACTCTGCCCTGCACCCACACTCACACCCTGCCCTGCACCCAGTCTCCCACTCTGCCCTGCACCCACACTCACACCCTGCATCCCCACCCCCACTCTGCCCTGCACCCAGTCTCCTGCCCTGCCCCCACACTCACACCCTGCCCTGCATCCCCACCCCCACTCTGCCCTGCACCCACACTCACACCCTGCATCCCCTGAAACCCCACCCCCACCCCTGCGAATCGCTCTGTGCGAATGGAGCCACTCGCACAGAGCGAATCGCTCTGTGCGAATGGAGCCACTCGCACAGACATGGCGTAGACTGCAGAAGCGGGGAACGCTCGCGGAGGTAAGTAAACAACGAATCGATCACTCGATTAATCGATAACGGAAATCGTCGACAACGATTTCCGTTATCGATTATTATCGATTTTATCGATTCGTTGTTTCAGCCCTAGTGTTAAGTGTATATGTGTGTATCCATTACTGTTATTGTTTTGTGCCTAAGGGTATAGAATGAATAAAGGGTTTGCGTGAGCCAGACTAAGAAGAAACTATTGTGGTGCAATCTGGGCGCTGGTTAAATCCTCTGAATGCAATCTGGGAATATCCCATGTCTGTATGTAATCTGGGTGCTGGGGCAACTCTTGTGGGTGCAATCTGGGTGTTTAGGCAAGTCCCTTGGGTGCAACCTGTAATTTATTGTTTCCATGCATATACCATTGATGCTGAGTTTGTGTGTGATTTTTTTTTTCAGTTGCCCTATACAAAGCTATGTTTATTGGGTTATTTATTTTATGTTTATCTGCAAACTAAGTGTCCACGTACTTTTGCAAGCAAGGTTCTCCAATTTATTTATTGTGTTATCTCTTTGATATTGTGATATGCTATACTGTGTAAAGTGGTATGTAAATAAAATTGAATATTAATTGTTATGTATATTTTAAGGTTAATTTATTTTAAGGTTAGTCTCTCTTTATTTATATTCGTAATGCTTGCTTTTGATGGCTTTTAGTGTCATTTATCCATTCAGGTAACATCTGCAATATTGATGTGCATTGTTACCTTTCTTATGCTGCTATTTCATCACCTGTTTTTTCTATACTAGTCCCAAGTAAACTTGCCAAAGGGGAAATAACATTGTTCTTTTATTCTGTCCCTAGGGTTTATGCTGAAAGTCTGTGATATTTCTGCATAGGTAGAGAAGAATATCACTGTTCTCTGCAGCCACACCTTAAATCAGAGAAAATGACCTTCTTAAAACGTTATAGCTATGTATTTACTGTTTGCTCTAAAGATATGTTACCTAATCTCTTTAGAGATTATCTAAAACCCTCCCATATGTGCAGTTTCTATAAATTTTAACCCTTATATTTATTGCAAAACATGGGTATTTTTATTTTGGGCCTTAATACTTATGAGATTGAATAGGAATATAGTAGTAAATATACAATGAACAGAAAAATATGCCCCATAAGTATTTCAAAGAGGGTGTAATGGACTCCAAGGTTTAGGGTAGGCAACATGATGTACGTCATGTAAGTGTACATCAGCCCCACAAAGGAAAGGGGGCAGAACATTGGTACCACTATTCGCTTGTTCCTTTTATGTTTGTAGGATCATAAAAACAATATATTACTTCTGAAGTAAATTGTTTTTCTCGACAAACCAGAGCTGACATTTTTATTTTAGATTCTCAGTTGAGTTTAGAACACATATATACAGTATCCCACAAAAGTGTGTACACCCTTCACATTTTTGTAAATATTTGATTATATCTTTTCATGTGACAACACTGAAGAAATTACACTCTGCTACAATGTAAAGTAGTGAGTGCACAGCCTGTATAACAGTGTAAATTTGCTGTCTCTTCAAAATAACTCAACACACAGCCATTAATGTCTAAACCTTGGCAACAAGAGTAAGTACACATTGGGCCCAAAGTGTCAATTTTATGTGGCCACCATTATTTTCCAGCACTGCTTTTACCCTCTTGGGCATGGAGTTCACCAGAGCTTCACAGGTTGCCACTGGAGTCCTCTTCCACTCCTCCATGATGACATCACAGAGCTGATGGATGTTGGAGACCTTGCGCTCCCCCACCTTCCGTTTGAGGATGCCCCACAGATGCTCAATAGGGTTTAGGTCTGGAGACATGTCTGGCCAGTCCATCACCTTTACCTTCAGCTTCTTTAGCAAGGCAGTGGTCATCTTGGAGGTGTGTTTGGGGTCGTTATCACGTTGGAATACTGCCCTGCGGCCCAGTCTCCAAAGGGAGGGGATCATCCTCTGCTTCAGTATGTCACAGTACATGTTAGCATTCATGGTTCCCATAATGAACTGTAGCTCCCCAAGCACTCCAATTTACCCCATCAAACCATTATTTTTTTCTAAATTAGACACCCCTTCCGTATTTTAAATGCTTTTACTTTAACTCTTTCCATGTCAAGATTTTTGGGAAGATACCGCGCTATTCTGTGAGACCCTGCTATTTTGCAAATCTTAGCACTTGTTCATAATAATAAAAGTTATTTTTTATTTATTTTATTCTTTTTGTACTTTTTTTTCCATTTTGCTGGAACTGGATGGTTCCGCTTTTAAATTTTAGCTTTTTTTTTCCCATTTTTATTTTTTTTATTATTTAAAAAAATATTGTACTAATCACATTGTGATTAGAAAGATGGGCTCTATTGACTTGCATGGTTGAATGCAGTACCGGTATTCAACCTGCAAATGGAGCCAGAGTTCTCAATAGGGTCTAGAGACCCTCTAGCGAACATTTTACATTTTTTTTTTGCCCTGCCCTCTTGCCAGTGGCAAAATCAACCACAGTGGCGGTTGTGACCTCTTTTAATAGCAACAATAGTGGATCCCGCCATTGTTAAGGGTAGACAAAAAGTACTCGGTATTACCTTAACACCTTTAACATGTCACATGATACTTTAGTATGTAACAGTCCTCCCTCTTATAAGTGGCTGCTAATTAGAAAGCTTTTTGTTTGTTTTAAAACGAGTGAGAAGAGAGTGAAAGCAGAGAGCCTTATATCTAGTATCTTGATCGTTTACATTAACTCATGGACAGTACCACCAACCACTCTCATGTCATGGCTGATGTCCTGTGGATGGAATGCCCTTGGTGGAGCACAATGTAGAGTAGTGAAGTCCATGTCCTGTCACAGGAGGTACAGCAGCAGTAATAGTAGAGCACTGGACATGAGCAGGCAGACACTGGCACATCATAGGCACATGCAGCCCTGTGGAGCAGGACTGGATTTCCCCAATATTATATAATTATTTTTATTTAAAATTTTCCCCACAGTAAGGACGGGTAAAGATGTCCCAAAATAAAAGTAAATTCATACCTGAAGTTAAATGTGCGTGGAAAAAACCCACAAAAAATACTACTGCAACACTTGACAAATGCTGGTGGTAAAATGTGTGCAGGGAATGTGTTAAAATACTAGCATTTGAAATACCCTGGGGCATATCGTTTTCAAACATGTATGGTTTGATGGGGTCAGTTGAACTGATGTCCCAAATACGATATGGGGCAGTAAAGAGCCATAAGCTACTTGTACTATAAACAAACATAAAAAGATTGGGTATTTCTAAACTCAGAACAAATATTAGAATCAATTAAGCAGGTTTTTTCATTAGCTATTTTAGATGATAAAAGATTTTTCAAATAAAAATGAGAAAAAGTGCTTCCCCCCCCTAAATTTTCACCATATTTTATACTTTTTTTATAGTAAATTATATAGTACAATCAAAATAATAGAATCTAAAAAAAGCCATTCTTGTCCTGAAAAAATAATATATAACTTGCGAAAGAAGAAAATTACAACTGCATACATTTGCACCGTGGAAATGTTAAAACCATTGCCACTAAGGTTACAAAAATAAAAACGTCTCTGTCCTTAAGGGGTTAAATATATTGTTTTAAAGTGTTCTAGTTAATGTCTTCATGTAGCTGCATATTAGCTGTTTGTGTTTTTATACTACCACTTGTGGTAAACAATAGAATTTCTCTGTCTTAATCACCAAGAGGGACTCTCATACTCAGACTATGACTGAAAATGGTTTTATTAGATAATTAGACTTCATTAGCATTGCCATAAAATTTTAGCTCGGTGCTTGAGAAGAAAGAATCTCACGAAACGGATGACTGTGTTACGCTATTCCTCTTTCAGACTGGCTTTGGATAAGTTCACTTAATGTGGATCTATGTGTCAGCCTGAACATATTCTTTCCAGCATAGATTAGCATCAAGCTTGCCCACTCAAATTGTTGAGTTGTGTTGTACCATCTGTTTTATGAAAAATAAACAGGTTCAAGCTGGGTTCCCGTAAGACTGACTATTTCTCTGAATCTAGAAGACTTGATTCCTTTTTCCCATGCATGATGGTAGACTTGGCATATTTTTGTACTAGAAAAATATCAAACCTAAAAGCATAGAATTTGATGGCAGATTCGGCCCATCTAGTCTGCCCATTTTTCTTGATGTAAGAGGTTTAAACCCCTATCGGTCTTTGGTCAGGTCCTATGGTGAGAAAGGCTTTATGTCTATCCCATGCTTGTTTAAATGTCCTTATTATATTGGCCTCCACCACTGCTACTGGGAGACTGTTCCATTTATCTACTACCCTCAGAGTAAAGTATAACTTCCTTACATTACATCTAAGCCTCTGGCCTTCAAGTTTTAGACCATGACTGCTTGTTCTAATGTAGGTCCTCCTTTGAAATAAGCTTGCCTCCTGTACCTTGTTAAATCTCTTTAAGTATTTAAATGTTTCTATTGCATCCCCTCTTCTTTCCTCCAAGCTATACATATTAAGATCCTTTAACTAGGGCTGCAACAACTAATCGATAATGAAACAGACAACTTGCGCCTCTCCCCTCCACTTCCTCTGGGGCTCCTACGATGCAGCGCCAGCATCACATGATGTAGAAGCCCCAGCAGAAGTGAAGGGGAGTAACAGAGGCTGTCTGTGCACATCGTGCAGACCCCCACCGGCTCTCTCCTGCAGAGGATCATCCTCTCTGTCAGCTGGTGGGGGTCTGCGCGATGTGCGCAGACAGCCTCCGTTACTCCCCTTCACTTCCGCTGCACTTCAGTGCCGAAGTACAATAGATCTGCATAGCTCCTATCAGCTCCAGTGAAAGTGCCTGTCCGCAACGGAGGTTCACAAAACACCAGGGAGTTGAGAGAGAGAGGCAGAGTGGCGTATGGGAGGGGGAGGAGGCAGAGTGGTGTATGGGAGCCGCCCCCCCCATACACCACTCTGCCCCCCCCATACACCACTCTGCCTCTCTTCCTGACTCCCTGGTGTCTTGTGAACCTCCGTTGCTGACAGGAGGCAGAGTGGTGTATGGGAGGGGGAGAAAGGCAGAGTGATGTATGGGAGGGGGGAGAAAGGCAGAGTGATGTATGGGAGGGGGGAGAAAGGCAGAGTGGTGTATGGGAGGGGGGAGAAAGGCAGAGTGGTGTATGGGTGTGTAATGAATTTCAGGGAGGCAGAGTGGCATATCTGGGGGGGTTAGAGTGGTGTATGGAGGGGGTATAATGAATTTCAGAATGGCATATCTGGGGAGGCAGAGTGGTGAATCAGGGAGTATAATGAATTTCACGGTGTTGCAGGGCATTTATGGGGGGCGGAGCGGCATATAGGGAGGTATAAGGCATAAATGGGGGCGAGTGGCATATTGGAAGTTATAAGGCATGTCAGGGGGTATAAGGCATATCGATATTAGGCATATCAGGGGGCATAAGACATATCTGGGGGTAAAAGGTATATCAGGGGGCTCAGTTGCATATCACTGGCATATAAGGAGTATAAGGCGTATCGGGGGCACATTGGCATATCAGGGGGCACAGTGGAATCTCTGGCATATCTGGGGGCAGAGTAGCAATCTGGGGGTCAGATGTGCATAACTGGGGGCAGTTTGGTAAATAAAAGAAAATATAAACAAGGCGTTTTTTCTCAGTTTTTATTAAATATGAAAAATTGTTAACATATGAATTGATATTTACTAATTACTTTGTATTAAAACCTAGGTTTGGGTTTGGGTTCTTGTAACTTTTATTATTATGTCAGTAAAATAAGAAGATGAATAGGGAAATACCATTGTGATAAAGAGAAGAAAGTGTAAATTGATTTTTTTATTACATTATTTTAAATTAAAAAAAATTGCATTTTTTATCCGATTAATCGAAAAATTCTTCGGCCAACTAATCGATTATTAAAATAATTGTTAGTTGCAGCCGTACCTTTAACCTTTCCTGGTAATTTCTGTTCTGCAAACCACTTACTGTTTGTTTTTTTTTTTTTAGCTCTCCTCTGAACTCTCTCCAAAGTGTTGATACCCTTCTGGAGATGGGGTCTCCAGAACTGTACACAATATTCTAGGTGAGGCCTGACCAGAGATCTGTAAAGTGGCATAATCACCTCCCTCTCCTTGCTTCGAATGCCTCTCCCTATGCAACCTAGCATCCTGTTTTCTGCTTACTTTTTAGCCATCAGAAATTACTCTTCCATTGTTACTGACACTACAGTTATTATCATTATTATTTATTGTTTTATATAGCGCCATCAAAGTGCTGTACAGTGGGTAGACAGGACATAACAAGTAGTATGTAACATAACAATTTGACTTACAGAAACAAGAGGTGAGGAGGACCCTACTCAAACACGCTTACAATCTAGAGGGATTTAGGGTGTATTACGCAATTGGTAAAAGGCAAAAGTGCCGTAGTTAGGGTTGGAATAGCCACACTACTATAAGTATTGCAGGAGAGGGAATAGGAAAGGTGAGCTAAAGGAATATGGGAGGGCGTAAAGTGTGCAAATGTTGTAAGCATCCTTAAAGAAGTGGGTCTTGAGGGATTTTTTGAAGGAATGAATGCACTGAGAAAGACGGATAGGTCGGGGGAGAACATTCCAGAGGATAGGGGCAGCCCTTGAGAAATCTTGTAAGCGCGCATGAGAGCTAGAAATCAGAGGAGAGGATAGAAGGAGATCATTGGAGCGGAGAGACAGATTAGCAGTGTATTTAGAGATGAGTGAGGAGATGTAAGTAGGGGAACCGCTGTGAAGGGCTTTGAAAGTAAGAGGATTTTGAAATGAATCCTGAAGCGCATGGGCAGCCAGTGAAGAGACTGACCGAGGGGAGAGACGTTAGTAAAGCAATGGGAAGATAAGTCTGGCAGCAGCATTCATGGTGGATTGTAGAGGAGGGAGACCAGCTAAGACAGAGTTACAATAATTGAGGTAGGAGATAATAAGGGCATGGAAAGAGCCCTAGTGGCATGCTGTGTTAGGAAGGAACGGATACGGGCAATGTTTTTAAGATGGAGACTGCAGTTTTTAGAGACAGACTGAATGTAGGGGGTGAACGAAAGGTCGGAGTCAAGGGTGACAGCAAGCATGAGGGGATGGGGAGATGATGGCACCATTAACATTGAGAGAAACTGATGGGGGAATCTCGGCAATAGAGGGAGAGATAAACAACACTTGGTACTAGATAATGATAACCCAGACCACTCCAACAGAGAGTTGTCTAAGATATTCCCTACTACCTTTTTGGTGCAGTGACTGGTTAAATAGATCTGCTAATGGTTTTTCCAGGACATCTTGAAGCTCTTTTAATAATTTTGGGTGTATACCATCAGGTGCCATTGACTTTGGAGGGCTCAAGTACGAACGTCTTCCTCCGTCAACACAGCTGTTTTACATGTCACCCCATGTCTCTTGGCTAACAAAGGTCCGTCACCATCATCCTCCTGTGTAAAAACAGAACAGAAGTATTTATTTAAGGAGTCAGCTAGCTCGTTATCCTCATTTACATAATTCCTTTCATTTGTCTTTCATTTTTCCTAGTTAATGTTTTCTTCTCTCACTTTTATATCTAAAAAGGGTTTTATCACTCTTTTTTGTTGACCAAGTCCTAAAATTACCACATTAGCTTAAAACAATTCTCGCATGGAAAGAGTTAAAATACTGGCATATTAAATGCCCATGGGATGTCTACTTTTAAAAAATTTATGATTTGATGGGGTAAATTGAATTGGCCGGATTCAACAATGTCCCAATTAACACGGGGGGAAGGATGGCCACACATCTAATTTCCAATTAGAAAAATGCACACGTACCAAATGTGGCCTTTTAGTTCCCCCCCAAAAATGACAAACCCATGCATGTGGGGTATCACTGTACTCAGGAGATGTTGCTGAACACATATTGGGGTGTCGTGTGACAGCGGCATATACCAGGAGCTGTAAATTTATACATAACATAGGTGTGTGGGGGAAAAATACACACAAAAGAATACTACTGCAAACTTTCTGGTGGTAAAATGTGTGCATGCAAAGAGTTAAAATACCCTGGGGTGTCTAGTTTTCAAAAATATATGGTTTTGTTGGGCACACTGAAATGGCCTGGCTCAAAGATGTACCAAATAGGGCATGGGCAGTGGATCCCTAAATGCCAAAGTTCAACATTGAAAATGTGCATGCCCCAAATGTGGCCCTTTTGCCCCCAAACAGCCAGGCAAAATCATTCATGTGAGGTATCGCTGTACTCAGGAGATGTTGCTAAACACATATTGGGGTGTTTTATGATAGTGACATATACCAGAACCTGTTTATTCATACCTAAAGTAAAATGTGTGTGAAAAAACAAATGCAAAAAAAATTACTACCATAAAGTTTGACAAAGGCTGATGACAAGAATTAGTGCTTGGAAAGGGTTAAAATACTAGCATTTGGAATACCCTGGGCTGTCTAGTTTTCAAAAATATATGACTTGATGGGGTAAATTGCATTGGCCGGCTTCAAAGATACCCGAAATGGCTTTGAAATGGCAAAACGCTACCTGTACTTATTTCCCCATAATGTGTAGAAAAAAGCAAAAAAACATAAAAACATTGGGTATTTCTAAACTCAGGACAAATAGTAGAATCTATTTAGCAGGTTTTTTCATTACCTTTTATAGATGAGTAAAAGATTTTTCAACTAAAAGTTAGAAACAGTAATTTTTTTCTAAGTTTTTCACCGTATTTTATACTTTTTTTTTTTTTATATTAATTTTTATTTGGTTTTAACAACAAATAACAAAATTATGGACACCGCATGAATATGTTTTGCATTTAGTCCCGGACCAAAACAACACGACAATACATACAACGAATATATATAAAATACTATACTTTGAGATGAGGTAAGAAAGAAGGGAAACCCAAGATCACTCTTATACTCTTATTTAAACTTCAAAAATGTTTAGGAGTTTTTCCCATTTTTTAATTTTCTTATAATTAAATCCATTTAATTTGGTTATACCCAATTCCATTTTACAATGATAAATTGTAATTGTTTTAATCTCTTCCCAATTAGGGAGTTTTTTATTTTTCCAATTTTTTGCTATAAGTAATTTAGTAGATGCAAGGATATGTATTATTAAGCTTCTATAAAGATTAGTAATTTTAGGCCAATCTAAGTGTAAGAGAAAGCAGTCTGGTGTAAAAGGTAAGTATACACCCGTTAATAGTTCAATCCGATTATAAACCTCTTTCCAGAGAACCTCTATATGTTGACAGGTCCACCAGATATGCATAAAATTCCCAGTGTCTTTCTCACATCTCCAACAGGTATCTTTAACCTGTGGGTACATTTTTGCTAGCTTTGTTGGAACAAGATACCATCTGTAATAAATCTTATAAAAATTCTCTCTTATATTTAGACAATGAAACTCACTATTAACCAGTTGAATTGTAGATTTCCAACTTTCCCAAGAGATAATCCTATTCAATTCTCTCTCCCATGTCTTAATTACCTTTACTGGGTTATTTTCATAATCAATTTTAATAAGAGTTAAACATTTAGTAATCATTCCCTTAGTATTTATCATATTGTATAAGACATTAAGAAGAGCCCATTTTTTCTCCACTGTTTAAGATACCATATTTCAGGAGAAACCCTTTAATTCTAAGATAAGGGAAAACTTCTTTAGAAGGAAGTAGGTATTCCTGTTGTATCTGAGAGAAGGGTTTTACTTTCTCATTCAGACAGAGATCATAAATAGTCCGAATACACGCCTGTTTCCATGTTTGTAAACTGATATTCTCTATACAGGACTCTAAAAGTTCCAATGGAAGAAAGTCCGCTATGGACTTATTTATAGTTAACTTCTTCCTAGTCTTTTTCCATATGTCTAGGGTATCTGTAGCAACCAAAGATCCTAAAGCCTCCTGACAGTTAGCATCTATCTCTCTAATGTACCATGGGGCTAATGCTAAACTTTTCAAGCCTGTTGTTATTTCCTCAATTTTGTACCAAACTTCTTCTTTTCGATCTTTAATTTGAACAGACATCACATGCGCAATCATACAGGCTTCATAGTAATCCTTAATACCTGGTATCCCGAGTCCCCCATTATTTGTCTTCCTAGAAAGGAGTGACAGACTCAATCGTGGCTTTTTACCTTGCCAAATAAACTTATTAAAAGCCATCTGTACCATTCCTAGCCATACTTTAGGAACCTTTAATGGTAACATTTGGAAAAGGTAAGTCCATTTAGGCAGTATATATGATCTAATTGTGTTAATTCTACCTATCCAAGATATTTCTTTTTTCATCCAATCTTTTAAAGATTTATTTGTAGATTTCAAAAGGGGTAAAAAGTTTGTATAATTTTTGTCGGATCTTTAGTGATCTTAATACCTAGGTATTCTAAGCTATCTTTGGCCCATGAGAAATTAAAGTTATCAAGGAGATACTTTATTTCAACCTGGTTCATATTACATGCAAGCAAAATAGTTTTGTTAACATTCAATTTATAATCTGAATATTTGGAATAATCTTCAGTTACTTTAATTAACGCTGGTAACGACTTTCTTGGTTGTTCTAAAAAGACAAAAATATCATCCGCATAAAGACTAATCTTACTCTCCAATGTTTTCAATCTAAAACCATATATGTCCCGGTTTTCTCGGATATCACAGGCAAGAGGCTCAATTGTCAGTATGTAAAGCAACGGAGATAAAGGACAGCCCTGTCTCGTACCATTCTTAATTTCGAACCATTCAGCATCTATACTTGGTCCGATCGTCCTAGCAGAAGGGCAAGTATAAAGGGCCATAATTGCTTGATATATATTACCCACGAAACCAAATGCCTGTAGTGTATGTCCTAAGAAATCCCATCTGACCCTGTCAAAAGCCTTTTCGGCATCTAATGACAGGGCCAGAATCGTTGGGAAACATCTCAAATATCTATGACTCTTCTAATATTATTTTTAGATGATCTACCTGGTACAAAACCTGATTGATCTCGGTGAATTAAATCCACTATCACTCCTTTTAATCTTTTTGCTAATATAGCCGCATAGATTTTAATGTCGCCATTTAATAGCGAAATTGGTCTATAATTAGGATCTCCGGGTTTTTATTAGGTTTTAAAATAGGAATTATATTGGTTCTTAACATATCCAGAGGAAGATTCCCCTTTGCTATTGCCTCATTGAAAGTTTTAGTGAGTTTAGGTGCCAAAAGATCTTTATATATTTTATAAAAATTATTGCTAAATCCATCCGGTCCAGGCGTCTTATTAATTAGTAATTCCTTTATCACATTTTTAACTTCTACTATATTAATTGGTCTATTAATAACCCTTAATTGTTGTTCTGAGATTCTGGGGAGTTTCCTATTTAAAAAATAGTCCTGAGGTGGGTTTTGTTCTATCCTTGTTAAATTATAGAGAGTCTTATAATAATTATTAAAGGCGGCACCAATTTTCTCGGGGGTAAGGCATAGCTCTCCATTAGATCTAAAATTCTTTTAGATTGTTTCTTGCCTTTTAATTTATTTGATAGTAAAGTGTCTGCTCTATTATTTTTATAATACCATTTAGTTTTTAAATAATATAAATTTTTATTCTTTTCCTCAATAAGTAATTCATTTATTTTATTTTGGATCTTACCTAGTTGTTCAGTTTTATGATGAGTTGGAAAATGTTTATTTTCATGTGAGAGTCTATAATAATTTACATAAAGATCTGCTAAGGATTCTCCTCTAGCTTTCTTTAAAATAGTGCCAAGTTTAATTATATGCCCCCTAATTACACATTTATATGCACACCAAATAGCACCTAATGTGACTTCTTCACTTTCATTTTCAAGAAAATAATTCTCTGAAATTTTTGCTATATACTCCCTATTCTCCATTTTAAGTAATATATTTTCATTTAAGCGCCAGTTTGTCCTGTTTTTAGGAGTTTGGGGTATGATATCAAGCACTATCGCATTGTGATCTGACCAGGTTATCTCATGAATCAGCACCTTTTTTACTTTCTTAATCATTTGATCATCCCCTAAAAATAGATCTATTCTGGAATAAGAAAGGAAGGTTTTAGAAAAACAAGTAAAATCCATCTCCTCAGGAGTTTCAATTTAAGAAATTTCTTAGAAGCTATGGACTCTTGGACCTTTGGCGATTCTATCAATCGCCAAAGGTCCGAGAGTCCATAGCTTCTAAGAAATTTCTTAAATTGAAACGCCTGTGATTTTATATTTTTATCTAGAAGCTTACCTCTAGTAGTTTTTTTTATCTAATATCGGATCTATTACTCGGTTGAAATCCCCTGCCAGGAGTAAGTTACCTTGTTTTAATCTGTCTATTTTCCGAAAAAGATTCTTAAAAAATAAGTTAGAAGATCCATTGGGAGCATATACATTTACCAAGGTATATATTTCGCCTTGAATCTCGGCTATGACTATTAAAAATCTGGCTTCTACATCAGCTTCATGATAAATAATCTTTATGTCGAGCTCATCTCAAGTAACACATAGTTAACATTTAGACCCTTCGCATTACATATAATTAAAAATAGAAAAACATCATCTCTCATTATAGTAATTATAAGATATCCATCTATATTCCGTGGTAATAACCCCCTGCCACGGTTAAAGAGTATCATATTCGAATTATACATAGGAAATATGATATTAAGTGAAGCCGTGAGGCCGTTGGCCAAGAGAAAAAAAAAAAAAAAAAAGCAAAAGGAAAAAGTGTTTTCTACTTTATATATAGAACCTTTAAATATAATAAACTTTAGTTAATATGTATCATCCCAAATGTGTTTCCCTTTTCCTTTGTTTTATCTTGTGATATATAATCTACGATCTATAATTAATAGAAGTCAAACAGTGTGTCGTCTTTTCCTAAATAATGTGATCAATATATTCATTACTATTAATTAATCCTCTTAAAATATTATCCACTGTGCATAAGAACCCTTTCAGTGATATACTCTTTAAATGAGATATTTCAATCCAATTACCGTATTTGCTCGATTATAAGACGACCCTGATTATAAGACGACCCCCCAAAATCTGAATATTAACTTAGGAAAAAAGAAAAAGCCTGAATATAAGACGACCCTAAAGGAAAAAAGTTTTACCAGTAAATGTTAATTCATGTAAACTATTTTTTTTAATAAAAGCTATGATTGAGAAAAATATTTTTTTTGTTTTTATTTCCTTGTATTTTCCAGCCTGTCCCCCAGTTACGCACATCTGCCCCCAGGCTTGCCACACCAATATGGCACTGTGGCCCATGATATGCCTTTTAACCCTCTATATGCCACTGTGCCCCATGGTATGCCTTTTGACCCCCTATATGCCACTCTGCCTCCAGAAATGCCTTATACCCCTATATCCCATTCTGGCATTTAGGGGGTTAAAATGCATATTATGGGGCAGAGTGGCATATAGGGAGGTATAAGGCATTTCAGGAGGCAGAGTGGCATTAAGGGAGTTAAAAGGCATTGTATAGAGCACTCTGCCTCCAGAAATGCCTTATACCCCTATATGCCACTCTGGCATTTAGGAGGTTAAAAGGCATATTATGGGGCAGAGTGGCATATAGGGAGGTATAAGGCATTTCAGGAGGCAGAGTGCTCTATTAAATGCCCCCTTAACGCCACTCCAGAAATGCCCTATGCCCCCATTTAACTAACACACACACACACACACACTCTCTCCCTCCCCTCTCCTCTCCTCCCCTCTCCTCTCCTCTCCTCTCCTCTCCTCTCTCCTCTCTCCTCTCTCCCCTCTCTCCCCTCTCAGCCCTCTCTTACCGGTGCTTCCAGCCGGGGCAGCGGGTTGACGTCGCCTTCTCCTGCAGCCGGAAGGAGGTGGAGTTGGCAGCGGGGGTTTGTATGCGTCCGTCGCGTATACTTTCCCCGGCTGTCAGAGATCAGAGATCTCTGACAGTCGGGGAAGGTCTACGCGACGGACGCAGACAACCCCCGCTGCTAGCCACACCTCCTTCCGGCTGCAGCGGACGTTGTCTACGCGGATCGCGTAGACGTCAACCCGCTGCCCCGGCAATACAGCAGGAAGCACCGGTAAGTGTGTATGATGGGGGGGGGGTGAGACAGGAGGATCCAGGTCCCCTGCAGCGGTGCGGGGGATCTGGATCTTAGTCTCCTAATCAGACTCTATTTGAGGTCTGATTAGAAGACGACCCCGATTAGAAGACGAGGGGTATTTTTCAGAGCATTTGCTCTGAAAAAAACCTCGTCTTATAATCGAGCAAATACGGTATGTTTCCCTATTTTGTTTGACTTCCATATGTATCTATTTGTATGTAAAATTTTACTATCTTCTAAAGATAGAATACATTCATTAATTAAATGAAAAAAAAATAAATTTCCTTCCCTTTTCCTTCTTTTTGTGTAGGACCCTTAAGTGTAGTGAAATTTAATTAATAAATATCATCCCAAGTGTGTTTCCCTATATCATTTGTGTTATGTGTATATACTTTAAAATTTCAACATCTTGTGATATATGATCTGCAATCTTTTATTAATAGAAGTTAAACGATATGTCGTCTTTTACCAAATAATGTGATCAGTATATTCATTACTGTTCATATTATACCTCTTGAGAGATTATCCACTGTGCATATGATCCCTTTAAATACATGTAATCCCTATACTCTTTAATGGAATATATCGACCCAGTTATGTTTTCCTATTTTGTTTGACTTCCATATGTGTCTAATCTGTGCATTATATAAAAAACAAAAACAAAAAAAGCCTATCGTACTCGTCTATTCTATGACATTATTACTGTCTATATTTACTATTACTTAACTCAGCAATATGCACGCTGCTCGAGCCATTTCTTAGCAGCCTCCGGAGATGTTAAGATTTCCGTTTTATCATCTAATAGAATGATAATTTTTGCGGGAAAACCCCATTTATACTTTATATTATGTTTTCTCATTATCAAAGTTACCTCTGAGAAAGCTTTCCTAGCATTTCTAGTTTGAAATGATAAATCTTGGAAATATTTTATATCTCGAAATGGGCCCTCCTTTACTTTGGAGGCTCTTATTGCTTTCATAATGTTATCTCTCATTTTAAATAACTGACAAGAAATCATAACATCCCTGGTGGCATTGGGCGGTGCAGATGTAGGTTTTGACATTCTATAATAATTTTCCAAAACCCTGCTCCCCTCCCCCAATTGAAGGCCTATTTCTTTAAGAAGTTGTATTAAATAGTCCTCCAAGGCTTGTTGTGTAACATCTTCAGGTATGTTTCGAAGCCTTAAGTTATTACGTCTTAATTTATTGTCCATTTCTGCTAATCTCATCTCCATATCTCTTAGTTCAAATTGCTGTTTAGAGATTGTATCCTTTTGGGTAAGTATTGTAAAGTCTAAGCTCAACAACTTTTCTTCCATTATCTTGACTTTTTGACCCATGTATCCCAAGTCTTTCTTCAAATCTAATATGTTATCCTGAATTTCTTGTTTAATCAAAGTCAGTTGTTGGTCAAAGCACAGTTTGATATATTGCATTGTTACTGCCTGATCATCCATAGACAATTGCATTGATATTTGTTCAGCTGAATCTTGAATGTCTTTCTGTCCCATTTCTTTATCTGGAGTGTTAGTCTGAGACTGTTCTCTTGAGCTTTTATCCTATTGTGGCGAGAAAAAATTGGACATTCTTTTTGTTTGTCTGTCTTGCTTATCTTTTCTATCCTTGTCCCGTTTAGGGAGAAGTTTTTGCTCAGCCATTTTCCTAGTAGCCATTTTAAAAGGATATCTCGAATAGAATTATATTCTCTATAATGTATTCAATCTTATTCTTATTCAGTTGGCTCTTCAAGTTTTAAGCAAAAATACGAAATTCAGGAAATGGCAGTAACTTTCTCAAATATATTCAGCACAGAATCAATCTGTGTATTGGTTTGTTCAATTATCTTTAATTTATAATATATGTTCAATTAATTCCTTCGAATTTTGGAGGAAATATTCGCCCCATCCATGGAGATATATTCATCCGGAATAGACAATAAATAAAGGAGCTTCAAACTTTTGATGCATTCAGTGTATTCTTGACCTTTGAATATTTAAAAATAAATATTCCTCACTAGCAATGTAATCACAGAGGTGAGAAGCACACGATCTTATGTTCTTTGCGACCACTTCCAGCTTCTATTAACAATTAATAATGTAGTAGAATATAGTAAATAATATAATATGGTACTATGTGATTTCAAAACAAAATAGAATATATTTCAAGTATACGTCACCCCAACTTCATGTAGGGAACTTCATAGGAGCATCAGCCCCAGGAATGGTGGCACAGATACAGCAACTTTATGCCCTCAACAATGCTCTTTAGGGCTTTCAGGTTTAATTCCAGTCTAAATCTGGCGTCCACTTCACGCTCCTCGTGGCAGGAGTATCTCCTGTATTCAATTAGGCTGTTGGGGCCATCCGTCGGCCTTCAGCACCAGATTCTATTCCCGCACTCCGGGAAAAGAAAACCGTGCCGACTCCGGTACTCCGGCACCACCACAGCCCGGCTCTGCGGTATACCGCAACTCCGGGGCTCCGGCACTCGGTGCTTCGACACACCGGTGCTCCGGGACTCCTGATATTACCGGTGGCAGAAGGTGACGGTCGAGCAGCGGCAGCAGCAGCTCGTTCTCCTCATTCTCCTCTTGGCGGCGAGACGACGGGCTGTAAGACACTTGGCGTCCCGGCCTCACGGCACCTCCCTAGACGCACGCGCACGTCACGTCATCACGCCCCCCTCATTTTATACTTTTTTAATAGTAAATAATATGATACAATCAAAACAATGTCATCTAAAGAAAGCCCTTCTTGTCCTGAAAAAAACAATATCTAATGTGTGTGGGTTCAGTAAACGGGAAAGAAGAAAATTATAGCTAAACACGAGCAGCGCAGAAATGTTAAAACGGCCATTGTCACGAAGGGTACAAAAAGTAAAATCAGCCTTTGTCACGAAGGGGTTAAATGGTTGCTTCCATGGTATACAAACAAGGTGGATTTTTGATACATAAATACATCTTTTTAGTCTCTAAACACCATTCCTAGATTTATTTAGTGAATTACAAAATATAGGATTTTTGAAAACTGCCAAATCTACTTTGAAATAATGCTATTAACCAAAGTGGTTAAATTATATTCCTTTTGGCCAACCTTAATCCTTGAAATATCTTGATATTTTGTTTTACAAAAAGTTCCAGAGGGGAAAGTAACACTGAAGCTTTGGCTAGTCCTGGTGGAGATGGCAAATGGAGAGAGACTGGTACCAAAGAAACAGTCTAGTCCCCCAAATTGTATTTTTATATTTCGATGCATATTTGAGTCCCTTTTGCATTGACTCCAACACATTTTACCTCATGCAAATTAAACTTCTCATTTAACTCCTCTTCTAGTTGCCTCTCCTGAAGCCTGGAAGTGCAGACATGAAGCATATTTCGTGTAGATTCTCGGTAGTGTTTGTGCTGACACATGCTCTCGGTTTTTATTAGAAGGTGCTGGGGAAGAGTTAAATGAGCCTTAAATCTATTATTATTATATTAACTCCAATAACTAAAGAATGTTTGTGCTGATTTTTATGCTACAAAGTGCATTGTAATCTGTGCATATAAACTCCAATACGTACCGGTATTTAACGCAGTTTGGTTGCTTGAAAATCTGTTTTAAATCAAGCTGCTTATTCTTGACCTAGTATACCATTGTTGTTTAATGAACACTTAATTTATACTTGCTTGCTTTCTTTTTCCCCAGGGTAGTGGTAAAAAACAAAACAAAATGAGTCTTGCACTTAGGAGGTGGTGAACATAGAGAATGAAAGAGGCTGGCCAGATATCTTGAAGACCACGTCAAAGGACATACAATGTTTCTTTGATGAGACAGGATATTCCTCATTAGTGCTGAAGATGCGACCATGGACAGGTTCATGGCGTTGGATAATGCTCATCCTTTTTGCCTGGGGATCATTACTGTTCTATATTGGTGGACACTTGGTACGAGATAATGATAACCCAGACCACTCCAGTAGAGAGTTGTCGAAGATATTGGCAAAACTTGAACGACTGAAACAGCAAAATGAGGACTTGAGAAGAATGGCAGAGTCTCTCAGGTACTGCTTAGCATGTTTTAGTGATGTAGTTTTAGTAAACTATTTGCAGCAAGTTTGCAGTTCTGTTTGAAAGCCAGTTCTACAAACTTTTCTTCTTTTTTCATAATAAGTGTGTTTTAATTTCCCATGAGTTTTGGTATCTGTTTAAAGTGGAATTAGTATTACCTGTGTTATTTTGTAAGCAGTATACTGTTAACAAATATGACAAAATGTTTGCTGGAAAAGACACGGCTATTCTGAAGGTTTTTGAAAATCCACATGGATGAAAATCTAAAACGCTTCTGCATTTTATCTGGTTTTACTATCTTCCAGGGGAGGGCTGGCAGCCTAAGGCCTGGGGGGCAAGTCTAGTCAAGAGGCCCATTGCGCCACCAAAGCGGCTGCAATCGACATTGAAAGCGGCCGTCGTGCGGCAGTCGCTCCACCGGCGCCTAATGAAATTAAAAAATCCGGCATGCGCCCACCGTGCTGCCCAAAAGCCGTGCCTCAGCTCGTTATCTCACCCCTTTTAAAACGTGGGACGAAGAGCTGAGGCATGGCCATTGGGCCTGACTGCCGCACAACGCAGGGTCGTACCTAGAGTATTTGGCACCTGTGGCAGATCCTGTATGTGGCAACCCCCCCCCCCCCACACACACACTTTAAAACTGCATAGTTTCTATGGTTAGGCAAACTTTGACAATGGGTACAGCATAACTGTTATCATTATATACTTAGGGATTATGCTGTACCACGCTGTACCACCGTCAATGTGTGCCTATACATTGAGCCAGACACTGACAATACTGCAGCACAACCCCTATCACTATATACTAAGCCAAACATTGATGTGGTGTAGGCCCTGTACTGAGTATATAGTAGGGATGTACCGAAATGAAAATTCTGGACCGAAACTGAAAATTCAGCATTCATTTGGCCAAAACCGAAAAAAACAAAACTTTAAAATACTTTATTAAAAGTAAAACACCAAAATTAGACAAAAAAAATCAATAACAATCTTAATATATATACATATATAATTAACCACAATCACAATCCTATCATGCCCAGGTTCTAGCATGTGCTGGCTGACTTAGCATGATAGGAGTGTGATTGCTGTTTGCAATCATACATATATGTTAATACTGTTATTGAATTTTTCTGTCCAATTTTGGTATGTAATTTACTTTTAATAAAAGTGTTGTTAACACACCACAATTGATAACAGCAATCACACTCCTATCATGCCTAGACAGCCTCCCTATACCATGCTATCCCCCCACACTTCCATGCAATCTGAAACCCTCATTCACAAACATTCATCACAAACTACAGCATAACACCCATCACTCTCACACACTTACTAATATTTTCTTACCTTTCCTCTGTCACTTTTCCTCCTCCTCTTCGTTCTTCCTCTTCTTCTTCTTCTGTGTCCCGTCCTTCCGGTGCAGAGAGCGCAGAAGATGGTGGGCGTGGCTTCAGTGTTGTGTGCCACACACAACACTGCCACACGCCACACGCATCTTTTTTGGAGGCGTGCCGACACCCCGGGCGGATTGCCCCTGAAAGGTTACGCTACCGGTACGACGGCCAGTCTTAGTTTCGAACTTTGCGGCTGCCTTGAATGTTCGTCTGCCGGCCGCCCGACTGGCCCGGATTCAGGGCGGCCTGGGGGGGCAATTGCCCCCCAGCCCAGCCTGCCCCTGCTATCTTCCCTATAGCATCATGCTCGAAACCCTTTTTTTCCTTCCCCCAGTTAGCCTTTGTATCTCCACCCTGTGGACTGATGTTTCATTTAAATAACAAGAAACTAGAAATGTTTGATGCTTCTGACAACTGTTATCTTATATTTATCTGATAAACGTATGATTTGTATACGTGTATTCTTAATGTGCCATTAACCCCTTAACGACAATTGCCGGTCCTGGCACGACACGGAAAAGCATGTGCTTTACGACAATTGACGTGCCAGGACCGGCACGTCTTTAAACGGGTGCAGAAAGCGATCTACTTTCGCTTTCTGCACCCAAAAAGCGTTGCTGAATGCCTCGACCTCGAGGCATTCAGCAACGCCGCGATCGGCACGAAGGGGCCATCTCTGGCCCCTCCACGGGGCGTCAACATCCGCCATACTTTGTATGGCGGCGGACGCCCGTTTTAAAAGCGTTTAGGAGGCGATCAACGATCGCCTCCTAAACTTAAATGGTGTCGCTGGAATGCCTCGATCAGGAGGCATCCAGCGACACCAAACACTTACCTTTCGGTGGGCTGTGACCGCTCGGGAGAGCGGTCACAGCCGCAGCTGCCGGTGATCTTCGCCATCAAGGAAGATGGCCGCCGCCCTGCAAGAGAAACAAGCTTTTAAAAGCTCGCTAGACGGTCTCCAGACCATCTAGAGAACTCTGGCTCCACTTGCAGGTTGAATACAGGTACTGCATTCACCATGCAAGTCAATGGAGCCCAGCTTTCTAATCACATTGTGATTAGTAAAAAAAAATTACAAAATAAAATAAAATTAATAATTAGAAAAAAATAGTAAAAAAACAGTAAAATGTAAAAATCATTTCCCACTGATGTCACTATCAGGGGAACCTCCAAGTTGAAAAAAAAATGTTTAAAATTTTTTTTTAAAAAACGCAACAAAATATAAAATATATATATAAAAAATATATTTTTGTGAGCAAGTCCTAAAATTAGCATATTAGCTTAAAACAATTCTCGCATGGAAAGAGTTAAAATACTGGCATATTAAATGCCCGTGGGGTGTCTACTTTTAAAAAAGGTATGATTTGATGGGGTAAATTGAATTGGCCAGGTTCAACAAGGTCCCAATTAACACCGGGGGAAGGATGGCCACACATCTAATTTCCAATTAGAAAAATGCACACGTACCAAATGTGGCCTTTTAGTTCCCCCAAAAAATGACAAATTCATGCATGTGGGGTATCACTGTACTCAGGAGATGTTGCTGAACACATATTGGGGTGTCGTGTGACAGCGGCATATACCAGGAGCTGTAAATTCATACATAAAGTAGGTGTGTGTGGGAAAAATACACACACAAAAATACTACTGCAAACTTTGAAACAATGCTGGTGGTAAAATGTGTGCATGCAAAGAGTTAAAATACCAGCATTTAAAATACCCTGGGGTGTCTAGTTTTCAAAAATATATGGTTTTGTTGGGCACACTGAAATGGCCCGGCTCAAAGATGTACCAAATAGGGCATGGGCAGTGGATCCCCAAATGCCAAAGTTCAACATTGAAAAATGCGCATGCCCCAAATGTGGCCCTTTTGCCCCCAAACAGCCAGGCAAAATCATTCATGTGGGGTATCACTGCGCTCAGGAGATGTTGCTGAACACATATTGGGGTGTTTTGTGATAGTGACATAAACGAGAACATTTTAATTCATACCTGAAGTAAAATGTGTGTGGCAAAACAAATGCAAAAAAATGACTACCACAAAGTTTGACAAAGACTGGTGGTAGATATGGTGCATGGAAAGAGTTAAAATACTAGCATTTGAAATACCCTGGGGTGTCTAGTTTTCAAAAATATATGACTTGATGGGGTAAATTGCATTGGCCGGGTTCAAAGATACCCGAAATGGCACATGGGGGGAAGAATTACCAGATTTGGAAAAAATGGCTTTGAAATAGCAAAACTCTACCTGTACTTATTGCCCCATAATGGGTAGAAAAAAGCAAAAAAACATAAAAACATTGGGTATTTCTAAACTCAGGACAAATAGTAGAATCTATTTAGCAGGTTTTTTCATTACCTTTTATAGATGAGTAAAAGATTTTTCAACTAAAAGTTAGAAACAGTCATTTTTTTCTAAGTTTTTCACCATATTTTATACTTTTTTTAGTAGTAAATAATAAGATACAATCAAAACAATGTCATCTAAAGAAAGCCCTTCTTGTCCTGAAAAAAACAATATCTAATGTGTGTGGGTTCAGTAAACGGGAAAGAAGAAAATTACAGCTAAACACGAGCAGCGCAGAAATGTTAAAAAGGCCATTGTCACGAAGGGTACAAAAAGTAAAATCAGCTTTTGTCACGAAGGGGTTAAGCAGATGTGCCGCACAACGCATATTTGTCCTGCTATATATACAGTATAAATATATATTGTGAATGAACGCCCTTTAACCCCTTAAGGACCAGGCTGTGTTTTACCTTTTGTACCATTGGGACCGAGGCTGTTTTAACACTTTTGCAGTGTTCGTGTTTAGATGTAATTTTCTCTTCACTCAGTTAGTGAACCCACACAAATTATATGTTGTTTTTGTCAGGACAAGAAGGGCTTTCTTCAGATACCATTGTTTTAATCATATTATCTAATTTCCCATAAAAAAAATAATAAAATATGATGAAAAATGTAAAAAAAACCCACATTTTCTGACTTTTACCCCAAAAATCTTTTACTCATCCAAAAAAGCTAATGAAAAAACCTACTAAATATATTCTACTATTTGTCCTGAGTTTAGAAATACCCAATGTTTTTATGTTTTTTTGCTTTTTTCTGCACGTTATGGAGCATTAAGTACAAGTAGTGTTTTGCTATTTCAAAACCATTTTTTACAAATCTGGTAATTCTTCCCCCCATGTGCCATTTCTGGTATCTTTGAAGCCGGCCAATGCAATTTACCCCATCAAATCATATATTTTTGAAAACTAGACACCCCAAGGTATTTCAAATGCTAGTATTTTAACTCTTTCCATGCACTAATTCTACCACCAGTCTTTGTCAAACTTTGTGGCAGTTATTTATTTTGTGTTTTTTATCGCTAAAATTGCTCTTCAGGTATGGATTTACAGCTCCTGGTATACATCACTTTCAAACAATATGTGTTCAGCAACATCTCCCGAGTACAGTCATACCCCCCATGCATGGGTTTGTCGGGTTGTTTGGGAGGTAAAACGCCACATTTAGGAAGTGCACATTTTTTAACTTGGAACTTTTACATCTGGTCATTCTGCCCCCATGTCCTAATAGGACCATCTTTGAAGCCGGCTAATTCAATTTACCCCATCAAACCATATATTTTTGAAAACTAGACACCCCAAGGTATTTCAAATGCTAGTATTTTAACCCTTTCCATGCATGAGATTCTACCACCAGCCTTTGCCACACTTTGTGTTAGTATTTTTTTGGTATTTTTTTTTTACACAAATTGTACTTTGGGTATACATTTATAGCTCCAGGTATACATCAAACAACACCCTAATATGTGTTCAACAACATCTCTCGAGTACAGTGATACCACCCATGCATGGGTTTCACTGCTGTTTGGGGTTAAAAGGCCACATTTGGGAAGTGCGCTTTTTTTCCCTATTTTGGTCAGTCTGTGCCTATGCCCTATCTTTGAGCCTGGCCACTATAATTTACCTCATAAAACCATATATTTTTGAAAACTAGACACCCCAAGGTACTTAAAATGGTAGTATTTAACCCTTTCCATGCATCAGATTCTACCACCAGCCTTTGCCACACTTTGTGGTAGTATTTTTTTTTTTTTTTTCCACACAAATTGTACTTTGGGTATAAATTTATAGCTCCAGGTATACGTCACTATCAAACAACACCCTAATATGTGTTCAGGAACATCTCCCGAGTTCAGTCATACCCCACATGTATGGGTTTGTCTGGTGTTTGGGGTTAAAATGCCACATTTTGGAAGTGCGCTTTTTTCCCCCCATTTCGGTCAGTCTGTGCCTATGCCCTATCTTTGAGCCCGGCCACTCCAATTTACCCCATCAAACCATTCATTTTTTTAAATTAGACACCCCTTGGGTATTTGAAATGCTTTTATTTAAATTTTTCCACGTCAGGATTTTTGGGAAGATACAGCGCTAATTTTAGCACTTGCTCATAATAATAAACTTTATTTTTGTATTTTATTTATTTTACTCTTTTTGGACTTTTTTTTTGACATTTTGCTTGAACTGGATAGTTCCTCTAAAGTATAATAATTTTTAAATGTTACCATGTTTTTTTAAGCTTTTTCTTTTTTTCCTTTTTTTTTTTTTTTAAATATTTTACTAATCACATAGTGATTAGAAAGCTGGGCTCCATTGACTTGTATGGTTGAATGCAGTACCTGTATTCAACCTGCAAGTGGAGCCAGAGTTCTCTAGAGGGTCTGGAGACCGTCTAGCGAACTTTTTTCAACTTTATTATTTTTTTTTCCCGGGCCGCCGCCATCTTGCGGATGGCGAAGACTGTGTGCAGCTGGGGTAAGTATTTGGTGTCGCTGGATGCCTCCTGATTGAGGCATTCCAGCGACACCATTGAAGTTTAGGAGGTGATCGTTGATCGCCTCCTAAACGCTTTTAAAACGGGCGTCCGCCGCCATACAATGTATGGCGGATGTTGACGCCCCGGGGAGGGGCCAGAGATGGCCCATCATGCCGATCTCAGTGTTGCTGAATGCCTCAACATCGAGGCATTACAGCAACACCGTTTAAGCTTAGAAAGTGATCGTTGATCACTTTCTAAGCTTGTTTAAGTCTGATGACGTGTCAGGCACGTCATAGGTCGTTAAGTGACCGTTTTGCATGACGTGCCTGACCCGGCAATGGACGTTAAGGGGTTAAAGAAATTTGTCAGAGATCATTAACAACCACTTGTCTTCTAGGATAAAATAAAAGCCAATTCCAGATACGGCTAAAATTGAAGTTTGTATTTTCTTCAAAACAGAAGAAAAAGAAATATACAATGTAAACAAAATAAATCCTTGTTCCTCTGAGCGCTAAGTAAACACAAGCTTTTTCTCTCTAGGTTGGGGTGGCTTCCCCACCAAATACTGCAACCAAACAAAATAAAACCAGCAAGTTTTTTTGCCCAGCAGCTTTCTTGGCTGGGGTAAGAAGGGGACTGAATTGCACCAACCTGGTCCTTTTCTAAAGCCTCCTAATTAGGCTAGGTGAACTATACTTGGTCACCTGTAAATCCTGGTCTAGATTTTATAAGGCTGTTGGAGAACCAGCCCACTTTACTCTTTTGGATACTCCACCCCAGCGACCCATAACACCATTTATTAGTCTCATACTTATATTTTATTTATCATGCTAATCTTTCCCCGGGGCTTAAATTTTACTTGTAAGGGCAAACAAAATTAGCCAAAGTATCCACTACTGTACCAGACTTTGTCACAATATATAGTGCCCACCACTAATATTGGCACCCTTGGTAAATATGGGCGAAGAACGCTGTGAAAATTTGTCTTTGTTTTTAAACCTATGGATCTTTTCTTCAAAGAATACACAGAACTACTCTGCTTTCATCAGGGCCATCTTTAATGTGGGCCAAAAGCTGTGGCTACCCTGGACCCAGTCATGACTGGGGGAGCCCATAGCAGCTGCCCTTTGAGCCCACAGCGACCGCGGTCGCAGGGGTTGCAATTGCGACCGGGCCCACAACTCTCTTGTACCGCCAGGAAAAGCAGAGACACAGCATGTCACATTACATTACGCAACTGCTGCGTTCCTGGTTCCCCTTGGAAATTTATGTGCACGCTGTGTGCGTGCAACGTAGAAGTAAGCTGCCGACACGTATGGAAGTGTGAGACCGCAACAGACAAATCAGCAGTGCGAACTGCATAATACTGTGCTCCTCTGCCCTGTGTCTGTAGGTGGAGGGAAGACTGCATTAACTCTGTCTTCGCCTGATCTGTACAATCGGTGTGGCAAGTACTTTCCTTTTTTTTGTGGGGATTTTTTTGGGTGTTAGGGTGGAGGGTGTGATTGTATGCTGTGGGGCGTGGAGGCCACAGCAAATGCTTGTCCAATCAATATTAAAGAGGGCCCTGGCTGTCATGGATATCAAACAGTTTCAAACACAACACAGGATTTATCCCCCAAATATTGTTAAATATATGTGTGGCACAATTATTGGCATCCCTGAATTCATAAGAGAAAATATATTTGAAGTATATTCCCATTGATATGTCACATATTTTACTACACCTGGGTGACTGAAAACAGGAAATTATTCAACCATGACTAGAAATATTAGTTAACACATAGGCCAAGTTATCTTAGTCATTCGTCACAATGAAAGACAAAGAAATACTGTACATCTGTGATGTATGGGGAAAAAAGGTTGTTGAGCTTCACAAAATGGAAAGTGGCTATAAGAAAATGGCAAAAGCATAAAAAAATCCAATTTCCACCATGAGGGCAATAATGAGAGAAGTTCCAGTCAGCTGGAAATGTTATGAATGTGTGTTTCAAAGCACCGTGAAGAGGATGGTTCAAGTGGCCAAAATATCTCTAAGGATCACTGCTGGAGAATTGCAGAAGTAAGTTGTGTCTGGGGCAGAAAGCATCCAAGTTTTGCCTTGCAGGGTCAGGTTCTATGGTTAGATGAAACTCTCTCTCTCACACATAGTGCTGGGAGCTGACTCTTACTGCATCCACCATGGAGGAAAAAAAAGAACAGGAGGATTTCCTGTTTGGCATTATATTATTTACCCTTCATTTGACATCACATCCTGTTTCCAGTGTATTGATGCTTCACTTCCTTTAAGTACGCAAGGATTCTAAGCCCACCTAAACCTATTTGCTTTGTTTATGGAGATCACGAAGACAAGACAAATTACCACACTATGATCCAAAACTTACATCAAAATCAACATAAAATGTTTTACAGATCACGAAATCAAGGTCCTACCATGGCCATCCAAGCCCCCTGACTTGAAAAACATAGAAAACTTGTGGGGTGAACTGAAGAGGAGAGTCCACCAGGATCAAATTTGAAGGATCTGGAGAGATTCTGTAAGGAGGAATGGTGTCAGATCCCTTGCCATGTATTCTCCAACCTCATCCCGCATTATAAGAGAAGACTCAGAGCGGTTATCTTGGCAAAAGGGAGGTAGCGCAAAGTATTCATTGAAAAGGGTGCCAATAATTGTGCCACACGTATATTTCACTTTTAGCGAAACCTGTGTTGTGTTTGATATCCATGCGAACACAGTATTTTTTGAAGAAGAAAAAAAAAGATGAAATGTTAAACAACAAAGACAATTTTTCACAGCTGCCTTTGCTCCTATTTACCTAGGGTGCCAATATTAATGGAGGGAACTGTAAATCTATGACCTATCGCCTATCAGTGTGTGTATAAGAATATTGTGAAGGTAATTGTGTAGCTCTTTCCATCACGATCTGTCACTGAAGAAGGTGGGATGAAACTCTGGCCACAATCTCTTACAATCACTTAAGGGGACACATTCATCATGCTGACTGGTTAGAAGTATACCAGCACAGAAAATATAGCTAATGGTCAGGTAAAGGGGCAAATCCTCTTTTTTCCCGCTACCCATGCTAGGCATACAAAGGACTGCATGTCAGGGTGAGTTTTTACCTGTGTAGGAAATAACATGACCACAAGTAAATGCAATATATTTGATTTTGTTTTTGCTAAATCTTAATGAGAAACAGTCAGATAATTTAGGCATGCAAATCTAAACAATATAAATAAATAGTCCTAGTCCAAGACACAACAGTTGCAGTTATTTTTAAAATATTGATTTCAAATACCTGCATTTATAGTATTGTCCTCTGTGTAATTATTATATTTTCCCCTAAAAGTAGGTTACTTTGGATTAAACAAATTTATTAATCAATCATACATATCATCTGCTTATAGCACTATACTATATACACCGTATATTTTCTGGTTATATTCCTTTTTCCTTTGACATTTGAATGCAAAGGGTGCTGTACCATAGCTTGATACCTGTGCAGCAAAGTAAAACCAAAAAAAAATCAAGGTACACCCTGAAGCCTAACATTTTTGGAGTGAACTGAATGCATGTAGCTATTGAATGGCTCATCTAAGAATGTGAATTATTTCTAAATGCTATATATAGTGTCAAATCTCTGACAGTTAACAGAGCCTCTATGACGGGGCTTGACAAATTTGTTTTGAATCTAGGAGCCAGCTAAAAAAGTTAGGAGTCAGGATTTTTTTTTTTAAACTAACAAAGTTTTATTTTCAACGACAAAAATAACAGATCTTAAAATTTTCTATATAATATATTAGTGTTTTTCACTTGGCTTTTTGTGACCATGAACATGCCTTGTATTTGTCATTGTATTTGTCACTGCGTTGTCATTAACTCCCCTTTCATATTTTTGCCCCTTGTGTATTAATGCCCCAACCAGCCCCCCTTTAGTATTGATTAATGTGCTCTGCCTCACAACCTTGTGTATTGCCCTCCTTTGCTCGTTTATGCCACCACACCCATGTGCGTTGATTTATGTGTTGTCCCCACCCCATTTATAGTAGTTAATGTGATGCCCCCCTTTAGTATTATTTTATGTGATGCCCAACCACCTTTTTTTCTATTGATGCCCCCATTGCCATGTGTATTAGCCCCAGCCACACCCAAACCCTTTTTTATATTGTTTTGCAATTTTAAAACCCAGCCATCCCCCTTTTGTATAATTTAAGTTTTAATGATGTCCCAAGGGAATTCCCCTCCTCTCCCTTAAAAATAGGTCCACTTTCCTCGAACCCCTAACTATTTTTTTAAATACTTACATTTTCGCTTTTCTTTTTTCCTCCCACTCCGCCGACGTGACGTTCCTCTCCCTGTCACGAGGAACTCTTCTGTGAGCCCCGCCGCTTTGAGGGTCACGTCTTGAAAGTGGCGGGATGAAGAGCCTCACTGAGAGTCGGGAAGAAGCGCCTAACTGACGTGAGGTGATAAGACCGCTGTGTGTGGACGCCGGACCCTTTAATTTGATTAGGCGGCCGGCTTGCACACACCGTGCTGCACCGTGAGCAGGGCCAGTCCGGCCCTGCTCACGCGGGCTGCACATTGAAGTCCGCCAGGCCGCACGTTGGACGCCCCTGACCTAGGCACCACGACAAAATTCTCAGTCGCCATGGCGACCTGGCGCCTGGTATTTGTCGAGCCCTGCTCTATGACATAGGTAAGATTTCCCTTGTAATCAGCCCATTTTGTAGCTAGAGACCTGCCACCCTTGACCTAGTTGGCCTAGGTCAGGATATGTCACTAACCAGCAAGCAGGGAGGTCACAGTAAAAAGAGAGAGAAACATAGCTTGTGTGGTAAAGTGTATGGGAAAGTGGTGGATGGGGTGTATCTCACCTGGTTTTCTCAGCCAGGCACGGTAGCAGAAGTCCAGGAGGATCCATGCTGCTTTAGCAGAGCGTAGTCTGTTAGGGCTCTTTTGTTTAAAGTTACATGGGCTGGATTTCTTGGACTGGAGGACAGGTTGGAAGTGGGAGAGCTCCAGTCCACACCCCTAGTCCACTACGGGTTTTCCTTACTCCCAGGGGTCCTCAGGCGAGGCTTCCTATGCTTATTACTGGGGAGGAAGCCTTAAAAGAGAGGGCTGTTTGCAGGGTGTAGGAGAGACTGAGTCAAGGAGCAGCTACAGCCAGCGCTGCAGCTCACCAGGTATGAACCTTTCCCTATGGACAACTTATTTTGCTTGGTGCCAGACCATAGGCTTATAGTGGGATAGTGAGGTATCCTGATGTTTAGTTAGAGCCGGACAGGTTTAGAGTTTGTTTTGTTTGCAAGGTGCTCTGTACCTAAATCATTTAAATAAACACCCTCTTGAACTTTTGAAACCTGCTGCCCGTGTGAATACTGTCATTGCCGCCCCATGTGTGAGCTGTTCCCTACACTTGGCTCTCCAAAACATAAAGAAATCCATGCATATAAGGTTTTGCTGTACTTAGGGAAGGTTGCTGAACATAAAAAGGCTTTTTTGTAGTGGCACATATATTGTGGAAGAAATCCTAAACAAAAGTAAGATCTCCCATCCCCCCCCCCCACAGTTTTGCTACCTTATTATATATTATCGGGCTCAAATCTTGTTTCATGTGTCAGTGGTTTCAAATGAAAACCCTGTTTGCCATAAAAATACATGCACTATAAATAAGAAGTTGTTGAAATAATGCAACTTACAAGAAGATATTATTTATTTACTTTTATAATAGGATACCAGAAGGTCCTATTGAACAGGGAGCTGCAGCGGGGAGGATACGGGCATTAGAGGAACAGCTGTTAAAGGCCAAAGAACAGATAGAGATGTACAAGCAGCAGTCCAGCAGTGTTGGTAAGTTGTGACTGGTCCCATAACCCTACCAAGACCCTTTTGTGTATTAAGGTTTCCTCACTGTCTTTTGACTAATCACAAATCCTTGGTTGCTTTTGACTTCCCAGGAAAACAAATCCCTTTGCATCTCATCTGTCAGTGTTTTGTTGTTTTGTTTTATAGTTATATACCGATATTAACGCATAAGGCACATACATGGTGTTATAGCATTTATAGGTACACCCTTCTATTTCCAAAGGCATTTTACCTTTTGCAGTATTAGGGGAGTAAGAATAACTGAGATTGTACAGTGCAGTAGCTAAGCAGACCTTATGAATGATGTACAATAGGTATGAATACACTAGTAAAGAGGGTTACTAATACAGTCGGTATACAAAATTAACAACAATAATATGGACAAATGTTAACACATGCCAGCACAATAGGAAAGAGTTACAGAAATTGAGGAAGCTATAAATAGTTTGAAAGTAGGGAAAGCACCAGGTCCGGATGGATTTTCAGCATTATTTTATAAAATCTTGAGTACGGAGCTATCACAGATTTTTAAACGACTCTTTGAAGAAATAGGAGAAACAGGTATATTTCCAACTGAAATGTTGGAAGCAATAATAACTCCAATATCAAAACCAGGGAAAGATACAGCAATAGTGACAAACTATAGACCAATTTCCCTCATAAATGTAGATATAAAAATTTTCTCCAAAATATTAGCTCAGAGACTTAAATTAGTTATACCAGACCTTATCCATCCGGATCAAACAGGTTTTATTTTGGGTAGATCGGGAGAAGACAACACCCATAGACTCTTCAATATACTAGAGGAAGTCCATAGTAAGAATATTCCTCAGCTTTTCTAGCATTAGATGCAGAAAAAGCTTTTGACAGAGTCAATTGGAAATTTATGAAAGCAACTTTTCAAATGTTTGGATTAAATGAAAGATTTTTAAGATACATTATGGCACTATATTCATCTCCTACGGCTAAAATAAAAGGACTTGCTTTTGAATCTAAATATTTTACAATTCGAAATGGCACCTGCCAAGGTCCACCTCCGCAGCAGCCGCCACGAGGGAGAGGGAGACCTCCCTCCACCGCAAGGCCGCTTCCACGGCCTTCCTCTGAAGTGCCGGGCAGGAGAGGCAGACCTCCTGGTACACGGCGTCCTGCTGCTGCGCGCGCGTCCTCTAGTGGCGAATTCGCATACTGCGGGAATTTATGAAGGGAGATTACGCCATCCACAAGATGGCCGCGATTCACAGACACCGGAATTGATGTCATGAGGGGCTGATGGGAGATTCAGACTTCCTCTGCGGTTCTCCATTTAAACCCCTCAGACCAGTTTCACCTTGCCTTCTGATGGTCGTCTATGCCTTGTGCTACCACCCAGATAGCGTTTACCTTCTTGATTCCTGTGTTTGACCTCGGCTTGCCTGACTACGTTGTTATCCTGTATCCTGACCTCGGCTTGTTTATCGTTTATCCTGATCTCCTTAATCCTGACCTCGGCTACGTATACCGGCTATCCTGTTCTCCGGAATCCTGACCTCGGCTTGTCTGAACCGTTCTGTCCTGGAGTCCTACCTGACCACAGTGTCTCCAAACTACTTGTGCGTGACAGTTATAATAAAATCCGGTCCAGTTGGAACTCATATGCGATTGGGATCTCTTAAGTGAGTTCAACCCTAATCTACTACGCCAGTGATACAAATTCCCCTTTAAAACCTAAAGTTTAATTCCATCAGGATTAGTTACCATAGAGCACTGTTTATTTGTTTTTGTTTTTGATCTATGTCAGCTACTAACAACGATTTTTGTTTGCTGTCTACGTTAAATCTGACTTATATATCGTTTTGTATAATATGGCTATTTGTGTGCTATATTTTCTTTTTTAAATAATTTAATAAAGAACAATTAAAAAAAAAAAAAAAGGAAAGAGTTCCCCTCTAATGTGAGATTCCAATTTGGTAAATTAGAACATAGACTGCACTATCGCTTCCATTACATATGACAGCTAAAGTATGGTCTCGTTGAAGAATAATGCTAATAAGAATTAACTTTCATTATCCTGACACTTATTATCCTGGGAGATACAAAATCTACATGCTATGTATCCTATCTTTAGCCACAAAATAGCCCTCACCAATATGAGGGCAAAGTGTAAAAGGAGCTTCACGTGTCTGCTGGATACAATGTATCTCAATTTAACAGTGTATTGACTAAAGAGCCGGTCCCATCGGAATGAACAATTCACTGGAAAGAATTGTAAATAAACCATGGTGGTAATTTTAATGGCAATCATAACACCAACCGGTTTTGCCGTTCATACGCCATCTTCAAGGTGATGCGTAAACATACATGACTGAACTAGGTAGTTTATATTTACTTCCCACAGGGTTAATTAACCCAAAAAAAGGGTGTGTTACAATTAAAGTGACATGCACATAAATTCAATTTGTAGGTAAAAACAATCTGATAGCGATTGAAAATGTACAAAAATGTACAAAAATACAATACCCCATTCTACAAAACCACTGACCATTTTTTTTTCTCTGTTTAAGCCTGCAGAATAATTTTCCTTCTGTAGTGCTCTCAATTTGCAAATCCAAAAATATTTTTCCCTCTGCTCTGTGAAGAGGATGATTCAAGTGGCTAAGAAATTGCCAAGGATCACAGCTGGAGAATTGCAGAACTCAGTAGCATCTTGGGGTCTCCAAAACTACAATCTGACGTCGCCTACGCCACCATAGGTTGTTTGGAAGGGTTTCAAGGCAAAAGCCTCTACTCTCATCCAAAAACAAACTTAATGGAACTTTAAACAGGTTCAGGTTCTATGGTTATAGCTCAAAAGTGTAACATGCAAGGAGATTTCTAAAAGTGCATGTTCTACTTTTAGGCCCATACTTTTTGCCTCAAACTTTGTAAGATTGGTTGTGAAATAGCTGCATGAGAAGTACAGAAAAAAATACACTGGGTTATCTACATTTTAGAAGCATATCATTTGAACGAAAGAGCCCCAAATGTGACATGGACCTATTAAAGCAGGGATGCACAAATCCTGTCATTGATTGCTGCAAACAGAATACAGTGGGGTTTCCCTAAAGGGAGAGGTTGTTGGGCTAGTGCTGGGGCTAGGTGACAGTAAGTACAATTGTGGCCAAAATTTTTGAAAATTAGACAAGTATTGGTCTTCACAAAGTTTGCTGTTTCAGTGTTCTTAGATATTTTTGTCAGATGTTACTATGGTATACTGAATTATAATTACAAGCAATTCATAAGTGTCAAAGGCTTTTTTGACAATTACATTAGGTTTATGCAATATTTGCAGTGTTGACCCTTCTTTTCAAGACCTCTGCAATTCCGCCCTGCCATGCTGCCAATTAACTTCTGGGCCACTTCGTGACTGATGGCAGCCCATTCTTGCATAATCAGTGTTTGGAGTTTGGGTTTTTGTTTGTCCACCGACCTCTTGAGGATTGACCACAAGTTCTCACTTAGTTATCACTTTTGCCTTATGGCAAGGTGCTCCATCATGCTGGAAAAGGCATTGTTTGTCTCCAAACTGTTCTTGGATGGTAAGGAGCAGCTGCTTTTGAAGGAAGTGTTGGTGCCACTCTTTATTCATGCGTGTGTTTTTAGGCAAAATTGTGAGTGAGCCCCACTCCCTTGGCTGAGAAGCAGCCCCACACATGAATGGTCTCAGGATGATTTACTGTTGGCATGACACAGGACTGATGGTACTACTCACCTTGTCTGACCAGTATCCGGATAAGCTTTTTTCTGGATGCCCCAAACAATCGGAAAGGGGATTCATCAGAGAAAATGACTTTACCCCAGTCCTCAGCAGTCTAATCCCTGTACCTTTTGCAGAATATCAGTCTGTCCCTGATGTTTTTCCTGGAGAGAAGTGGCTTCTTTGCTTCCCTTCTTGACACCATGCCATTCTCCAAAAGTCTTCTTCTCACTTACACCTGCTTGCTGCCACTCCTGTGGAAGCTCTGCACTGGTGGCGCCCCGATCCCGCAGCTGAATCAACTTTAGGAGAAGTCCTGGCACTTGCTGGACTTTCTTTGGCGCCCTGACACATTCTTCACAACAATTGAATCTCTCTCCTTGAAGGTCTTGATGATTCGATAAATAGTTGATTTAGGTGCAATCTTACTAGCAGCACATTGCCTGTGAAGCTCTTTTTGTGCAAAGCAATGAGGACAAACAATTTATTTCAAGCACCACCCTCCTTTTAAAGCTTCCAGTCTGTTATTCTAACTCAGTCAGCGTAACAGAGTGATCGCCAGCCTTGTCCACGTCACCACTCTCACCCGTGTTAACAAGATAATCACTGACATGATGTCAGCTGGTCCTTCTGGGGCAGGGCTGAAATAGAGTGGAAAAGTTTTTTTGGGGATTAAGTTAATTTTCATGGCAAAGAAGGACTTTGCAATTGATTGCAATTCATCTGGTCACTCTTCATAACATTCTGAAGGTTTATGCAAATTATCATATTTTAAACTGAGGCAGCAGACTTTGTGAAAATTTAATATTTGTGTTATTCTCAAAACTTTTGGCCAGAAGTGTGTTACCTATCAGGAGATGTGTTTAGATAAACGCACCTCCTCCACAGCAAATAGCTGGGGGTGGTGCAAGGAGGCAAATGCATCAACTCCTCCATGCCTTTTGTAAGGGGACACCATCTAAATGTAAAGGGACCGCTCATATGCATTAAAGATGATATAATGGCCGGAGGTGACCAATTATATAAGTTAAGGTCCAGTTTCAAATCTTTTTGTAATCAAATTTCAGTAGTTCATACCCCGATCAGAATGTCTCAATTGCAGAATACCTTTCAAGGGCAGACTGCACTTCATGCAGTAGATTCCATCCAAGCACATGGCAAAGGTATGGCATGAAGTTGTACAAACTTTGTGAGAGCAATAACGTATATACTGTCTCCTTCAGAGTATATAGTGAAGGACAGTCACCTAGATTCACCAGACTGCCCAGAATCAATTGGCACTAGTGAGAAAATATTGTGGGACCGCTTTTTGCCCTTTTTGAGGGTGCATAATTATTATAGAAGCTCAGAATTTATATATATATATATATATATATATTTATTTATTTTTTTATTGATTATAAAATGAGTTTTTGTTTTTTTTTTTATATATAAAATGCTCTGAAAAATACCCCTCATCATATAATCCGTTTAGTCTGACTCACAGCAGCACTTCCTACTTACCAGTCCCTCCCTGTAATCACTGTGACAACTGGCCCCGCCCCTTCCTTCTCCCAGAACCACATGGCTGTGACACTCATCTAACTGTAAGTATGAAATTAATATTTGGGCTGCTGAAAGTTAGGGGAGGTGGGGGTTAATTTAGGGGCAGCTGTGGTTAATGGAGTGTTGAGGGTTAATTTGGGGCAGTTGTGAATGGAGTGTTTAGGGTTAATTTGGGGCAGTTGTGAATGGAGTGTTTAGGGTTAATTGAGGGGCAGTCGTGGTTGATGGGGTCTTTAGGGTTAATTTAGGGGATGCTGTGGTTGATGGGATCTTTAGGGTTAATTTAGGGGATGCTGTTGTTAATGTGGTGTTTAGGGTTAATTTAGGGGCAGTTGTGGTTGATGGGGTGTTTAGGGTTAATTTAGGGTAGTTGTGGTTGATGGGGTGTTTAGGGTTAATTTAATGATGAGGACTGAGGGTTAATTTAATAAAGTTAACTTAAGGTGCAGTTAGAGGTAAAGGGGAGCAAAGTAAAGGGAATCTAAATCCTGGGGGCAGTGAAGATTAACCCAGTCCTTATTTATAAAAGTATTGTGTCAGTGTGATGCGAATGGGTCTGTGACTCTAGGAGGGCACTATGAGATATCGGGGGGGGGGGGGTATAAGGCATATCTGGGGAGGACGGAGTGACAGATCTGGGGGTATAAGGCATATGTGGCGAGGGCAGTGTGGCATGTCTAGGGAGGACGGAGTGGTGTATCAGGGTGTATAAGGCATATCTGGGGGTAGAGTGGAGTGGCATATCTGGGGGAAGAGTGGAGTGGCATATGTGGGCAGGGCAGCGCGCCATGTCTGGGAGGCAGTGTGGCATGTCTTGGGAGGACGGAGTGTTGTATCAGGGGTTATAAGGCATGTCAGGGGCCACAGTGGCATATGTGGGGATGGAGTGGCATATGTGGGGGTAGAGTGGAGTGGCATCTGGGAGGCAGCATGGCATGTCTGGGAGGCAGCGTGGCAAACTCAAATGTGCATAAATGGGGGGGCTGGTTGGGAAATAAAGACAAGAAATGCATTTTATCAAAGCTTTTTTTATTCTGCTGTTTGTATTTAACATCATTTGTTTACTAAATTATTTTAAATAAATGAAAAATATACATTCAGTTTTTTTATCCGATTAATGGAAAAAATAATCGGCCAACTAATCGATTATGAAAATAATCGTTAGTTGCAGCCCTACACAATATTTCTCAAACTAGGTTTTAATACCTAAAAAAGATTTACTAGTCAATATTAATTTACATGTAACTAAAAAATGCATTTCTTGTTTTTATTTCCTTGCCCCCCCAGTTATGCAAACCTAATCCCAGGCTTGCCACTCTGTCCCACAGATATGCCTTATACCCCCAGATATGCCGTATATACTCCAAATATACCACTCTGCCCCACAGATATGCCTTATACCTCCCTATATGCCACTCTGACCCCAGAAATGCCTTAGACCCCCATATATATGCCACTCTGTCCCCCATATATATGCCACTCTGTTTCCCAGATATGCCTTATGACCTCCAGATATACCACTCCCCCCAGACTATATACTATATACCATATACCCCTATATGCCTTAAACCCCTATATGCCACTCTGCCCTCAGATATATCTTATGACCCCCCCAATATGCATTATACCCCCAATATGCCACTCTGCCCACAGATATGCTTTATGACCCCCAGATATGCCACCCCCCCCCCCCCAGACTTACCAATGCATCCCCAGACTTGTCCCCTGTGCTACAGACTCCCTGGTGTCTAATGGGGGCAGCCGGTGAATGTCTGTGCGATGCGCGCAGACAACCCCTGCTTCTGCCAGACACTTCCGCTGGAGCTTCTATGATGGAGCACCGGAAGGTCATGAGATGCCGGCGCTCTGGTATAGAAGCCCCGGCAGAAGTGGAGGGCAGTAGCGGAGGTTGTCTGCGCGTATCGCACAGACGTCCACTGGCTGCCAGAGATGAGGGTGCCGGTCCCTTGCAGCGCTGCAGGGGACCTTGGATCTTAGCCATACTGCTTGCCCACAGCAAGGCTAAATGAAACAAAAAAACACCTGCCGGCGCCCTGAACTGCATGTCCCGGGCATCAGGCGATAAGAATTGTGCATCCCTGAAATGTATTTGTCTTATTTTACATTCAGTATAAAAGCTACTAGGGGATTTTTACATTGGGGCAAATCCATAAATTTTTGCCCCTGCAAATTCCAAAAAACTAAAATGCATAAAAACTAAAATGCATAAAGATATTTCTGTAATCTGAAGAAGCCGTTGAACAAATTTGACTAGATTTCTCTGATGAAACATAACCTGTGCAAAAAAATATAAAAGGTGTCCAAATACTCCTGATGAAATACTCTGAGTTGTCTGCTTTACAAAAACATATATTCTATGGGAGCATGTTGTCCTTGGGGACTGCTTTACATATAGCTTAGGCCTAGCAAAACACCCTGATTTAATATACAGACATGTTCCAACTTGTGCCCTGTAATTTTTGAAAACAAAAAAACTACGCATGTGCCTTATTTCCTTAATCTAAAGATGCAGCTGAACAAGTTTGGCTGGATTTCAATGCCATAACATATAACCTGTGCAACAAATCATATGGCAAAATACCTTAGAGCAGGGGCGTCCAACATGCGGCCCGCGGGCCAAATGCGGCCCGCGGGACCTCGAGTTGTGAGATTGGCAGCCAGGATCACAAGAGCCCTGCTGCTTACTTGTGGGAGGGTCTATTGTCCTGCACAGAGGAAGCAGGAGGCCACGCCCCCTGCTGAAGTCTGTGAGCGGCATCGAGAGCTGTAGTGCAGGTAAGGGGGTGGGGGAGGGTGTTTGAATGAGTATGCGTGATTGAGGGAATGAATCTGTGAATGAATGAATTAGGGCTGCAACTAACGATTATTTTCATAATCGATTAGTTGGCCGATTATTTTTTCGATTAATCGGATAAAAAAAATAAAATTTTTCATTTATTTTAAATTATTTAATAAATTAACATACGATGTTAAAAACAAACGGCAGAATAAATTTTTTTTCTTGTTTTTATTTCCCCAACCTGCCCCCCAGTTATGCATATTTGAGCCCAGGCTTGCCACACTGCCCTCCCCGACATGCCACACTGCCCTCCCCACATATGCCTTATATACCCTATATGCCTTATACCCCCAGATATGTCACTCCGTCCTCCTCAGGTATGCCGTATAGCCCCCTGATATGCCATAGTGCCCTCATAGGATTTGCAGACTCGTTCACAGACACAATACTTTTATAAATAAATACAGGGTTAATCTTCACTGCCCCCAGGATTTAGATTCCCCTCAGTTTGCCCCCCTTTACCTCTAACTGCACCTTAAGTTAACTTTATTAAATTAATGAAATTAACCCTCAGTCCTCAGCATTAAATTAATCCTGAAGAGAAGACCCCATTAACCAAAACTGCCCCTAAATTAACCCTGAAGACCCCATCAACCACAACTGCCCTTAAATTAACCCATTAACTATAACTGCCCCTAAATTAACCCTAAACACCCCATCAACCACAACTGCCCCTAAATTAACCCTAAACACCCCATCAATCACCACTGCCCCTAAATTAACCCTAAACACCCCATTAACTATAACTGCCCCTAAATTAACCCTAAACACCCCATTAACTATAACTGCCCCTAAGTTAACCCTAAACACCCCATTAACTATAACTGCCCCTATGTTAACCCTAAACACCCCATTAACAATAACTGCCCCTAAGTTAACCCTAAACACCCCATTAACTATAACTGCCCCTAAGTTAACCCTAAACACCCCATTAACTATAACTGCCCCTAACCCCCACCTCCCCTAACTTTCAGCAGCCCAAATATTAATTTTATACTCAGTTAGATGAGTGTCACAGCCATGGCGATGCTAAAGAAATGGGCGGAGCCAATCGGCAGTTTGGCTCCGCCCCTTTCTCCCTCCCTGTCCGTCACTGCCGATTGGCCCCGCCCCTTTCTTTCTCCAGCAGCGATTGCAGGGAGGGACTGGAAAAAGGAAGTGGGCAGGCCAATCGGCAGTGACTGCAGGGCGGAACTGTAAGTAGCAACTGCTGCTGTGACTCCTGTGAGTCACACAAACGGATTATAACACGAGGGGTATTTTTCAGAGCGTTTGCTCTGAAAAAACCCTCATTTTATAATCGATAAAAATCGATTCAACTAATAGATAATGAAATTCGTTGCCAACAAATTTGATTATCGATTATCATCGATTTTATCGATTAGTTGTTGCAGCCCTAGAATGAATTTGTGTGTGTGATAGATGGATGTGTAAGTGCTGAAACCTAGGCATGATGGGACTGTGATTGCTGTTAGCAATCACACTCCTATCATGCCAAGTCAGCCAGTACATGCTGAAACCTGGCTTGCTGCCCCCTTGTGTATTGATGCTGCCAGCAGTATGGGGTCTGCACTTACAGCCACCCTTTACCAGCATGTACTGGCTGACTTGGGATGATAAGAGAGTGATTGCTAACAGCTAACAGCAATCTGCTAACAGCAGTCACAGTCCCATCATGCCTAGGTTCCAGCATTTACTGGTTGCCTGGGTATAAAAAGAGTGTGTTTGCTGTTAGTAATCACACTCCTATCATGCCAAGTCATATTGTTGATTTTTTTTTTGTCCAATTGTGGTGTGTTAACGCACTAAAATTGGACAAAAAATACAATAACTATTAATTTATATATGATTGTTGACAGCACTCCTATCATGCCCAGCCAACCAGTACATGCTGGAATCTGGGTATTGCTGTTAACAATCATAATATATAATTTTTTTGTACAATTTTGGTGTGTAACTTACTTTTATTAAAAGTGTGGGATTTTTTTATTATTTTTAAAGGTGAGGGGGGGGTCGTTTTCGGTTTCGTTTAAGTGAACCCTGAATTTTCGGTTTTGGTCCAGAATTTTCATTTTAGTGCATCCCTAAAATAAATAGAACTATTTCATTTTTATTTATCCAGAATCCTGAATTTGTAGTCACAAAACTTTCTAGGCCCAGAAATCAGTGAGAGGAAAAGTAAAGGTTTTGTGTCATTTACTTTATTTTAATCTGCTTATTTTATTAACCCCTTCGTGACAAAGGCTGATTTCACTTTTTGTACCCTTCGTGACAATGGCCGTTTTAACATTTCTGCGCTGCTCGTGTTTAGCTGTAATTTTCTTCTTTCCTGTTTACTAAACCCACACACATTAGATATTGTTTTTTTCAGGACAAGAAGGGCTTTCTTTAGATGACATTGTTTTGATTGTATCATATTATTTACTATTAAAAAAAGTATAAAATATGGTGAAAAATTTAGAAAAAAATGGCTTTCTAACTTTTAGTTGAAAAATCTTTTACTCATCTATAAAAGGTAATAAAAAAACCTGCTAAATAGATTCTACTATTTGTCCTGAGTTTAGAAGTACCCAATGTTTTTATGTTTTTTTGCTTTTTTCTACACATTATGGGGCAATAAGTACAGGTAGCGTTTTGCTATTTCAAAGCCATTTTTTCCAAATCTGGTAATTCTTCCCCCCATGTGCCATTTCGGGTATCTTTGAAGCCGGCCAATGCAATTTACCCCATCAAATCATATATTTTTGAAAACTAGACAGCCCAGGGTATTCCAAATGCTAGTATTTTAACCCCTTCCAAGCACTTATTCTACCATCAGCCTTTGTCAAACTTTATGGTAGTAATTTTTTTGCATTTGTTTTTTCACACACATTTTACTTCAGGTATGAATTAAAAAGTTCTCGTATATGTCACTATCACAAAACACCCCAATATGTGTTCAGCAACATCTCCTGAGCGCAGTGATACCCCACATGAATGATTTTGCCTGGCTGTTCGGGGGCAAAAGGGCCACATTTGGGGCATGCACATTTTTCAATGTTGAACTTTGGCATTTGGGGATCCACTGCCCGTGCCCTATTTGGTACATCTTTGAGCCGGGCCATTTCAGTGTGCCCAACAAAACCATATATTTTTGAAAACTAGACACCCCAGGGTATTTTAAATGCTGGTATTTTAACTCTTTGCATGCACACATTTTACCACCAGCATTTTTTCAAAGTTTGCAGTAGTATTTTTGTGTGTGTATTTTTCCCACACACACCTACTTTATGTATGAATTTACAGCTCCTGGTATATGCCGCTGTCACACGACACCCCAATATGTGTTCAGCAACATCTCCTGAGTACAGTGATACCCCACATGCATGGGTTTGTCATTCTTGGGGGGAACTAAAAGGCCACATTTGGTACGTGTGCATTTTTCTAATTGGAAATTAGATGTGTGGCCATCCTTCCCCCCGTGTTAATTGGGACCTTGTTGAACCCGGCCAATTCAATTTACCCCATCAAATCATACATTTTTTAAAAGTAGACACCCCATGGGCATTTAATATGCCAGTATTTTAAATCTTTCCATGCGAGAATTGTTTTAAGCTAATATGCTAATTTTAGGACTTGCTCACAAAAATATATTTTTTATATATATATATTTTTTTTTTGCCTTTTTTTTAAAAATTTTTTAACATTTTTTTTCAACTTGAAGGTTCCCCTGATAGTGACATCAGTGGGAAATTATTTTTACATTTTACTGGTTTTTTACTATTTTTTTTTCTAATTATTATTAATTTTATTTTATTTTTAATTTATTTTTTCTAATCACACTGTGATTAGAAAGCTGAGCTCCATTGACTTGCATGGTTGAATGCAGTACCTATATTCAACCTGCAAGTGGAGCCAGAGTTCTCTAGAGGGTCTGGAGACCGTCTAGCGAACTTTTTAGACTTTATTGTTTTTCTTTATTGAATCTTGCAGATGGCGAAGATCACCGGCAGCTGCGGCTGTGACCGCTCTCCGGAGCGGTCACAGTCCATCCCCAGTTAAGTGTTTGGTGTCGCTGGTTGCCTCCTGAACGAGGCATTCCAGCGACACCATTTAAGTTTAAAACGGGCGTCCGCCGCCATACAAAGTTTGGCGGATGTTGACGCCCCGGGGAGGGGCCAGAGATGGCCCCTTTGTGCCGATAATGGCGTTGCTGAATGCCTCGAGGTCGAGGCATTACAGCAACGCCGTTTCGGTGCAGAAAGCGAAAATAGATCGCTTTCTGCACCCGTTTAATGACGTGCCGGTCCTGGCACGTCATTTGTCGTTATCGACTTGAATTTCCGTGACGTGCCCGGACCGGCAATTGTCATCAAGGGGTTAAAGGCCATATTTTCTCACAGTGAAAAATGAGTGCGGATGAATTTAGGGTTTAGGCTGTTTGTTGTTTATGTAATTAGGTACGGGGATATAAAAATATTTAATTCTAAACTGTTCTAGTATTTACTGTAAAAACGACACAGTTGTACAATTTTTAAAGAGACATCTCCAGCCATCAAATGATAAAAAAATAAATTGAAATGTACGTGTACCTTTTGGCCCAGTAGTTTTTAAAACATGACAAACCTATGCATGTGGATCAGCACTGTGCTTAGGTGATGTTGCTCTGTTATTTCTACAATAGAAAATCATTGCAAACCAGGACAAGTAAATGAATATATTTCTCGAGCATTGTGGACATTATTTTTCAAGATTTTTTTCGATTTTTATCTTTTATTCAAAAATAATGCTTGCATGTATACATATTTGACTAGTAGAAGTTGCAAATTTAACTGCATTTCCAGATTTTGTCAACTGATACAAAGCCAGACCCCCATGAAATGGACAAACCCAAAGCAAAAAGCTACAAATTTTGCAGAATCTTTCACTCGCACTCTCCAAATGTCTACCTACCTTCTCTGCCGACCATTTCTATGTTTCATAGCTCCGCTTTTGTGTCTTGCATCTTCTTGTTCTTCTCTTTTCTCTCTCTTCATTATCCTCATCTCCACGGACATAACCTCCTGGTGAACTTCCACCAAAATAGAGCTTCCGGTGACCATATTGGAGGATCAGGGAGAGGACATCACCGGAAACTCTGCTGTTTTGCCCAAAGATAATCTTGTGTGAACTTCCGCCAAATGATGGAGCTTGTGGTGACGTCCGCTCCCCGATCCTCCAATTGATCCTATCCAATCGCCGTTTTGCGATACGATAACTTTGTGTGAATTTCAGCAGAAATGGAGGGACATTTGGTGACATCCTTTCCCCCGATTGGAGGATCGGGGGAGAGGACATCAATGGAACCTCCTCCATTTTTCCAGACGTTCGCAGGGAGGTAATGCCCGCAGAGATGCAGATAAAGAAGAGAAAAAAAGGATAAGGAAAGAGGAAAAGGCAGAACAAGAAGATTCGAGACATGGAAGCAAAGATGCTCAGCAGAGAAGGTAGAGTGTATGAGAAAGTAAAAAAAGAGTGCAAGAAAGTGAGAGTGAGTGAGAGTAAATGTGGGCGGCGGACAACAAATTTTGTTCCTAATTTTAAAATGACCCCGGATTTTCATCCGAAATGAATGGTCAAGGAACGGAATTCGTATTCCGAAAACAAATGGACCAAAAATTTACCAAAGATTCGTAAAAATATCTAATATTTGCAGATGCAGAAAAGTAGGAGAGGTGGTACCTTTATTTATAACCCCAAGCCAAGCGTTCGAATGTGGCACCGCTCAAAGTGAGACATATGAGAACAAAAAGTTGACTCAAATATTCATTATGAAGTGAAAACATAGTGACTTCTATAGGAAGGTGTGAGTAGTTCATGCATAATGCTTGGTTAAATTAGAGAGATGACCTTCAAGGAAAGTTTTTTTCTCATGAGGTTAGGAAACATTGTCTTGTTTCTGAAGTTGGACATCAATGTATATATATCACTATATAATTCTAAAATGTATAATTAAAATACAGTCTTGTCATCAGAGAAACATTCCCCTGATTTCTATGCATCTTTTAACTTGTCATAGTGGCTGGCATTGGAAAAGACCATGAATTATTAAGAAGATCAATTGAAAATGGGGCTAAAGAATTCTGGTATTTTGTCGAGAGTGAAGTAAAGAAGCTAAAGAATTTGGACAGAAGTGAACTCCAAAGACATGTGGATGAGATATTGATAGATATGGGTCATCAACAAAGGTAAGTGTGTTGTAAACATTTAATATCATTTGCTGCAGGAATTTTAGGACAATTGACGATGAAATGCATCCGTTGACAACAATTGACGTGCCTGGCATGTCATGGGGTTAAACGGGCTTAGAAAGTGATCAAAGATCTTTTCCTTCTCCCAAACGGCACTTCTGCCGGGCGAGTGCTTAAAAGAAGTTAGGAGGCGATCAATGAGCAGTCACAAGTGTCGTAGTGAGAGATTTTGCCTCTCACTAGATAGTGGCACCCATTAAAGAATAAAGTTCTCAAGAGGGTCTCTCCTGAGCTAGCCCTGCAGGTTGAATACAGGTACTGCATTTAACCATGCAAGTCAATGGAGCCCAGCTTACTAATCACAATGTGATAAGTTAAAATTAAAAATAATTTCCTAGTGATGTCACCATCAGCTAAACTATCCATTTCCAAGAAAAAGTAATTAGGGCTATATCTTCACAAAAAATCCAAGCATGGAAGGATTACCCATGAAGTGTCTAGCTTTCAAAAATGTATGATTTGATAGGGTAAAGCTAATTGGCTGTGTTCAAAAATGGGCATGGGCACAGACTGTCAAAATTCCAAAAAATGGCACCTACCAAATGTGGCCTTTTAGTCCCCAATTACTACCACAACTTTGGACAAAGGCTGGTGATAAATTTAGTGCAAATTAGTGCATGTAAATGGTTAAAATACAACATTTGAAATACCCTGGGGTGTCTAGTTTTCAAAAATGTATGGTTTGATAGGGTACATTGAATTGGCCAGCTTTAAAGGTGTCCCAAATAACACATGGAGGCCAGATGACCAAATTGAAAAATGCACACCTCCCAAATGTCAAAAAGCTTGACAGATACTGGTGGTAGAATTAGTGCATATTAGAGTCTATTTTTTTTTCATTAGCTTTTGTAGATGAGTAGAAGATAAAGAAATATCAGAAAAGGTGTTTGTTTTTTTAATTTTCCCCCATTTTTTTATTATAGTAAATGGTATCTAAATGAACCCTTTCTTGTCATTAAAAAAATGTAATTTGCGCGGGTACAGTAAATGAGAGAGAAGAAAATTACAGCTAATCATGAGCACAGCAGAAATGTTAAAATTGCAATTGTCATGAAGGGTACAAAAATAAAACAGCTCTGTCCTTAAGGGGTTAAACATTGTCTAACTGTGTGTGGTAACTAAAGCATATCTGCAATAATAAAAACATATCTATAAGTTGCAAGTGGTGTTGGTTATCATACCTCAGTATCACACATTATAAATTAGTCAAGAAAGTATTTTTTCTGGGAATGTTTCCTTGCACATTTGCCTATGAAGAAGTTGCCATCTTAATAGGGTGTTTATGAAAAGAAGATAAACAATATAATAAAGCTGTAGGAAGGAGTAAATGTCACAAAACCAAACTTGGTTTTTGGTAATAGAGAGCTGGACCAATGGCCTCATAAGTGTCCCGAAACAGAAAAGGTGGTAGGCCAGTTCCCAGAAAGGTGGTCCTCCTCGCATAACAATTCAAATAATATGAAGGAATAAACTCAAGCCATCCACTGGTTTTATAATGTTTTATATTAAAACTGCATTGATTTTTCCTTCATCATAGATCAACACATGACTATGCTAGGAGAATTGTATTACTGCTAAGGGATCTGCTGGCATTCTATTAATAAAAGACTATATAATGGGAAACAAAAATATACAAAATACAATCTGACTTCATGTTACTATGGTAGGGGGATTAACCTACCAATATGTTGAACAATTACGAGATCCATTCAGGGATCAAGAATCATGAAATCACAATGCCACCAACCACAAAATAGACGCAAAGAAACATTTATTTAACCCCTTCAATCCCGGAGAAATTTTGCCATTTTTGCGCTATGTCGGTTCAGCGATGATTCTCTTTTACTGTGAATAGTGTACCCATATAAACTATATATTGTTTTTTCAAGGAGAGATAGAGCTTTCTTTTGATACCATAGTTGGATGATTAGCTGAAAATTTAGAATTAGAAATTTAGTAAAAAGTAGCAAGAATTAGAAAAAAAAATCTGTGTTTTTTTCATTTTCCCTCTGAATCCTCACAAAATTTAGGTAAAAAGACAGAAAATTCCATCCAGATTTATCCATTTAGGTGTCCTGTAGATGTCGATGTGCCCAAAGTGCCCGTTCCCGGCCGCATAAGTTGATCGCGGCCGGCCGGCAGTTTTGCTCTAAGTCCCCGTTTATGGCAGGTCAAGTTGCTTGAGAAACCCTGGAAGTCAATGAGGTCGGATTTGCCGGCCGCATCCGACCCTCGCTCCATCGAAGTCGGCATGCCTTGCCGGATTTTCCCGGTGGTGACGTGGAACTCCGTCCCGGTTCGCCAGGGACGTCAGGCACCCTCCGCCAGATATATAGGGAAGCTGCTGCTTGTTCCAGAGAGCCGGCTCCCAACGACCTCGCGAAGCCCAGCCCGGGTGCCGGCCAGGTCCCGGCCCCGGCCGGTAGACCTCCGAGGGTCCCGCCCGGGGCTCCACGGAACTCGGGACGCCCGGCCCGGGTGCCGCACCGGCGGTCCAACCCGCCCAAGTCCCGGGCCGTCTCCCGGGAACACCACCTTGGGGCAGACCCCCGAGGGTCCCGCCAGGGGCTCCCCGGACCTCGGGAGGACCAGCCCGGGTGCCGCACCGGCGGTCCAACCCGCCCAAGTCCCGGGCCGGGTCCCGGGAACACCACCATGGGGCAGACCCCCGAGGGTCCCGCAAGGG